>BOPP01000052.1:373805-401703 GCA_017312745.1 Gryllus bimaculatus | reverse complement strand
CTAGAAGGGATGAGAACGTGTCCTTCGGCTCCTCCCTTTCCACCGCTCCTTGGTCACTTCAAGGGAAAATTGCCCAATCGAGATCTAACTACCTATCGCAACGCCAAGGTACTTGGCGGCTGGCGGATGTGTCGAGATGGTTATAGGAGTTGGACTCGAATCAGAATGGGGCTTAGCCCACATAGGTTCGAAATGCCTGTCCGCAGCGACGTTTTTAATTACGTAATGGTTGACGTTGGGAAGTGTGATGACCTTGCTTGGCTTTGCACCGCGCGCTGCGGTGTCGGAGTGGTTATAAGGAGTTGGACTCGAAATCCAATTGGAGCTCTTGCCCGCCATGTCGAATTTGCCGCAGCGTAACGTTTTATTACGAAATGTTGACGTTGGGGGAAGGTGAAAGGACCTTGCTTGGCTTTGCACCGGCGGGCTGCGGTGTCCGAGTGGTTAAGGAGTTGGACCGTTAGCGAAATTCCAATTGGGGCTCTCGCACAGGTTCGAATCTTTGCAGGCACGTTTTTATAATCGATAATGGGTATAGAGTCCTTGATCGGAGAATTGTAACAGCACTTCGCTGAGCCGCTTGCCACATGCGGCTTGCTCGGTGTGACGAATGAGTTAGAGGGAGTTGGAGCTCGAAATCCAAATGGGCTCTGCCCGACACAGGTTCCGAATCCATGTCCGCAGCGTGTACGTTGTTATTACCGAAAATGGTTGACGTTGGGAGTGTACAGACCTTAGCTTGAGCGTAGCCTGCGGCTGCGGTGTTCGAGTGCTTAAGAGTTGGACTCGAAATCCAATGGGCTCTGCTCGCACCATAGGTTCGAATCTGTCCGCAGCAGCAGCGTATTTATTACGTAATGGTTGCACGTTGGGCAAGTGTAAACCTTGTCGGCGTTGCACAGGCGCTGCGGTGTCGAGTGCGTTAAGGAGTTGGACTCGAATCCAAATGGGCTCTCCGGCCACAGGTTCGAATCCTGTCCGCAGCGACGAGTTTATTACGAATGGTTGACGTTGGGGAAGTGTCAGGACCTTGCTTGGCGTTGTCGGCCGGCTGCGGTGTCCCGCGTGGTTAAGGAGTTGACTCGATAATAATGGGCTCTTACCGCTCATGTTCGAATTTCTGGGGGGGGGTGGGGGGTAGGCCGGAGGCAGGGGGGGGAGGGGGGGGGAGGGTGCGGAGGCGCTGGACCGCAGCCGTACGTTTAGTTAACCGAAAATGGTTGAACGTTGGGAAGTGTACCAGACCTGCTTGGCTTTGCCACCGCGCCGCGGTGTCCGAGTGGTTAAAGGAGTTGGACTCGAAATCGATGGCTCTTCCGCGCATGTTCGAATTCTGTCCGCAGCGTTACGTTTTTATAGAAATGGTGACGTGCGGGACGTTACAGACACTTGCTTGGCTTTGCACCGCGGCTGCGGTGTTCCGAGTGGTTAAGGAGTTGGACTCGAAATCCAATGCTCTGGCCCCGCACAGTTCGAGCCCATTGGATTTCGAGTCCAACTCCTTAACCACTCGGACACCGCAGCCGCTGTGCAATGCCAAGCAAGCTGTGTACACTTCCCCAAAGTCAACCATTTCGTAATAAAGCGTACGCTGCGGTCAGGATTCGAACCTGTGCGGGCAGAACCCAATATATATCGAGTCCAACTCCTTAACCACTCGGACACCTCAGGGGCACGTTCTTATTGCTTCTTCTTCCTTCTTTCATCTGCTATCTATTGCCGCCAATAGTACGTTCTATTTACAACTTTTTCCTAATTTTCGATTTCCCTGTATTATTTAGGTAATTTTATTTAAAGACTATTAAAAACTTTAAAAGCTTGTCCTAAATGGCACTTTTCGTATAAAATGTTGGAAAGTTTTTAAGATAGTGGCGTTTATGCGCTAGTGTAAATTCGAAATCTCAGGGTTTTTTTCACTGGCAATATTTGAATTTTTGAATAACTTCGTTTGAAATACTTTAACTCGCAAATATTATTGTGTTTATAAAGTTTATGAAAATGTGCTTATTAACGACTTAAGAGATGTTTACAAAATATCATTATGTGATTTTTGGATACACAAAAGCTTTGACTCGAGCGAGATGAACAGAAAAATTTTCAATTTGGATAAAAGCCTACGCATGGTTTAGGCACTAGTTGTGTTCACTGACGGACAAACAGACGGATGGACGTAGAGATGTAATGTCGGCAATTGATTTTTCGGTATCATGTATCCACAAAACAGGGGTTCTAGTTACATCACGTGTTAATTTAGCAAATGGATTTGTTCATTTTTTACGTTATAAGTCTTTTTTTCGTTATCAGCAATTAATGTTTTTCTGCCAATAATCCGCCGTTTCTTCGTGCAGTAGTACATTCCAATACGAATATTGCATTACCTGCCGGAATTCTCTGCGCGGATTGCGGCATCTGCCAGCGCCCTCCCTCCGGCCAGGTATAAATTCGCCGCTGCCGGCGGCCGCAGTCGGTCGGAAGTCAGTTTCAGTAGTAAGTAATAGGCAGTATGCCGCGAGTCAGTGTATGTAGTCCGTGAGTAAGCAGTCAGTCCGTCAGTATGAGTATGCAGTGTACTGTCTGAAGTGGAAGCTGAGCTGTGAAGTGTGCATCGCGGTGAACAGCAATGCAGGGGACCCTGGTCTACGCGGTGAAGTGTGGTCTGCTCAGTGAAGTGTGGTCTATGCGGAGTAGCGAGGTCAGCGCATTGAATCGTAGACAGTTGAATCGTAGACAGTTCATCGGACTGTGTGATAGTGTAGAAGAAGAGAAAAGTGTAAATAAATAACCAGAAGGGAAGAGTGTAAATAAATAATCAAGAGAAGTGAGTCGTGTGTAAGGAAATAACCAAGTGAAGAACACAAGGACTATGTAATAAATCTGTAAATATATCAAGTATTTTTGTGTAGTATTGTTTACAAATAAACGTAATTATTAAAATTTTTCCTGCTTGTGTATTAATTCCCCACGGAGAAACGTTATATATACGTATGTAACCGGACTGGACTTACTGGGCTAAAAATGGACTGCTCTTACTGGGCTAATGACCGTACCTATTGCTCTGGTGTTTAAAAATAATCAGTCATATCTTTCTATTTCTTGAGGATATACAGAGATGGATGTTTACATTTAACTTTTTTTACTGTCTACGTTTTGTTTCAAATGTATTACAATATCCCATGAACTCCAAACTTCTTTCTTTTAAGTATGTTTTACAGTAAATGACTTCCAATACGTTCTTTTTTTCGTCTCTACAGTGTCAATAGGGGGAAGCGTATTGGAATCATTTCTACAATCTATCTGTCGTAAAATTCGTACTTATATAATTTAATATTAATTAATTGTATTTTATTTCGAGTTGTAACTTAATGTATGGTAGTGCTCTTCGAAATACAATTGTTATCATTGGTACACGAGGCGAGGATGTGTAGTGTACGCAGATTTAATCTCGAAATCGGGTTGTCCGCATGAATGAATGGATGAAGGTATCCGTCAATACTAACTAAAGCTTCAAAGGAAAGCACAGACGTTTTTTAGCTTAAAAATTGGTAAACACGACAGGTGTAAGGTGTAGTTCTCCTGTTCGATGATCTGTTTTGTAGTTATTTACATGACTTCCGAATGACATTTACAATATTGAAATTAGACACTACAACGTCCTACAATGCTCAGGGTTTTGTAAGTGTTGTTCCAAGAGGCATTCACAAAACTAGCTTTTCAAATTCTCAGTTATTTCCAGAAATAAACTACCAAGAGGAGCGTAGTGTCTCTTTTAAACACAATAGTTATTTTTAAAAGATAATTATAACGAAGGAACCAGAATTGTTCAATCATGCTCTTTTATAAATACTTATAACTCTCAATTAACATTATTAATCTACATGTTTAGTGCATTTTTAACTAGTTATTTGATTTTTTCAGCTAACTGAAGGCAAATGTTATAGTTGAATCTAGCAATTTTGCAGTTGCAGTCTTTCACGTTTCTAATTTTCATAATCTATAAGGCCTCTTAGAGTCAAATTTCTCTGCAATGTCATTTGCATTCTCACTGTTTTAAAATACTACACTGAATTGATTGGTAGTGGAAACCTTTTACATTGTTTCGACAAAAAGTGATTTAAGTTGCGGTGGTAAAAGCTGCATGGCAAGAGCCAGTTCTCCAGATGCAGACGGCGCGAATTAAATAGTAAATGCAAAATCCATCCTTCAGAACTGAGTAAATCCGAGTCCCGAATCTACCTTCGACTGCACTTTTCAGCATGAAGGCGCCGTGGCTTAGTTGGTTAAAGCGCCTGTCTAGTAAACAGGAGATCGAGGGTTCGAATCCCTCCGGTGCCTCGATCGGTGCAGATTTTGTCTTTACGATCATAATTCAATTGCTTTGTGTATCCATGAACACCGGAAAAAATTTTTTTTCCAATGAAGGTTTGCAGAGGAAACAAGGCAATCATGCAATAACGTGTTTGTAGTTTCAAAACAACTTTCAAATAATTATTGTAAAAACTTTTAACATTAATCGACTAAGTGATACCTATTTTTGACATATTCCACGTGTTTGCGATATTAATTTAATGGGCGTTTACGAAGTCCAGAAATCAGTGTTCAGAGGTTTTATGACTGCGCTCAACCCTTAATGTAACAGAAAGACTAAAGAACACGAAATAAATATTATGTACCTTAAGATTTACAGATGTCAGAAGTATAATTTCCGGCCCATAAATAAATGTAGAACCGTCTCATAACAGTTGTTCAATTGTAAAACGGTCCCAAATTCTCATGTTGTCTGTAAGTAATGAGATTGTGGCTGAAATACGAAGGTTCTCCGTGAAATAGGGTCACTAATGATTTTAAACAGAGTAAAACACGTTTGTTTGCACTGACACATTTTTGGAATGCTTGAGCTTTTTTCTATTTTTCTACAAAAACGCTGTTGCGATCGACACATTTTTGGATGCGGAGTACCATATGTTTTATGCCTGTCAGAGAACTCTCTCGCCCCGCCGCCCAGGTAGCGCACGACCTTCTCAATGGTACTGAAAATAATTCTACCCAAGTGTTTCTTTAATTTAGGGAAGAGATAATAGTCACTCGGGGCTATGTCTGGGCAGTAGTGTGTGTGACAATATTCCATCAAAATTGGGCAATGAGAACCGGTTGTCGCGTGGGGACGAGCGTTAACGTGATGTGCGAATGAAGCACTTTTGGGGCCCACTTTGCGCACACTTTGTGGTACTCCATTGGTTCTGTCAAAATCTTGTCAAAAGAGGTCTTACTGACATCAGAGATCATGTTTTAGAGCTCTCGAACCATCACCCGTCGATTTTCAAGCATTGTTTTTTCCACTTTGGTAATTGTTTCGTTTGATGGACCGTTCGGCACGCTCTTCATCATGGAGTCTGTACGTCGGTTTTTGAATTTTCTAGACCATTTACCCACGTTTTGCGTGCTCACCTTACACTTTACGTAGCTGAAAATGAATGTCACCCGGGTTCTGTTCTTTGCACACAAAAAATGAATTATGCTGCACAATTGACACCTGAGGATCGTGGCTAGCTCTTGGTCAGTGTGCTCGTTTTCCACTACGCGTCCTCGGTTCGATTCCCGGTCGACCCAAAACTATAGTGTGCGTTTTCTTTGCAATGTCCAACTGTATGTTGCTGTGTGACGATGAGAAAATTCACTTCTCAGATTGAGAAGACCGGAATACGGCGTGGGTGTCTACGTGCTAACCATACGTACCTCCTTAACCCATGGCCGCGAGGCAGGGTCGTCGCCGGTAGGCCTGAGCCCGTTCACGGGCTGTCGCGACAAGTACATACACACAATTGAATCCTGGCGGTTGCAGAGTGGAAGCTCCATCGCGAACGGATGACACGTCGAAACTCAGTGTCGCAGAGGGCACAGGATGGACACACAACCTTTGTCGGATTGCGCATAAATGCGATAATCGTGTCCGCAGCGGACAAGCTTCTTAGTTGTTTACGTAACTAGTGCAGAAAATGAGTCTCCTACAAATGAAATGCTGACGGACGAAGCGACGACATTAAGTGCGTGAAAGACAATATTGTAAGAGTTGTGATAATTATTTTTACTTTTCGTATTAAATTATCTAACACGTTTTGAAGTCAGTATCAACGTTCTACAGGTCTCTGGCACCGAAAAATCGATTGACGGTAAAATGTCTGTCTGCTCATCTGTACACAACGCTAGCGCTAAAAACTGTTCAGACAATTTTCTACAAAACTGATATTACCCGTTCTATCAGGACGAACTCGAGGTCCTCCGAGTTTGAAATAGAAATTTTGTACTTTATTTTAAGCTTCAACAACATTTTCGAAATTGTCTAAAATATGACTCGAATTATTTACATTAAAATGTTTCCTTGGTTAGAATACAGGTCGCTATAATATGGCGATGGTCTTATTTTCATTAAAATATCTGGAATTTAGAAATTGGCAAAAGTTCAAAATATTTTCGGCCTCTTCTTATAATAAGAACGTTAAAGGTAGAAATATTTTAGCTTCATAAAATCTATTCTCCAATAACAAAACTTAAAACAAGATCTGTACAATTTTTCGAAAATATGAGTAGTTTTTATGTAATTTTGCCTGAAATTGATCCAATTTTTAAACAACTATTCCTCAAAAAGGGTCCAAGTATTTTTTTTTTACATTTCTTTTTATGATATAGTAAAAGACACATAAAAAGTGACATTCATTTTCAACGAACGTTCGGTATTTCGAAATTATAAAAATTCAACATTGCAAAAGAATTAGATTGATTAGGTTGATTGAGGTCGGTCTGCCTCTGCCAGTCTGTCCTTCCGTATGTGAATAACACTAGCGGCTAAACTATTCGTAGTGGTTTACCCACAATGAGTGCCTTTCAGACAATCTAAAATGGCTCAAAAATGATGATTTTGAAAAAAATTATTTTATTTTAGGGAGTATTTTACACGAATCCTGTGGGGCATTTGCAAAATTGTCTTAAAAATGGTCCACATTTGTTCTTTCATTTTAAGAATAGAATAAAATATACTTAACAAGATGGCTAGTTTTCACTGTTAACTCTAAATTTTCTAAAATTGCGAAAGTTTGAAAAATTTTGATCATCACCATACAATCATATTATTGAAGATAGATATATCTTTTTGTAATGAAATTTGTTCTCCACAAATAGTTCTTTAATTAATATCATGTACAATTTTTCGAAACATAAGTAGTTTTGCATGAAATATAGTCATTTTTAAACAACCTTTTCTCTAAAATGGCTACAATTTTATTTTTAAACTCTTTTTGCCGACCCCTAATAACGAAAAAGTTTGTAAGTCTTATTCTTATATACAGTTAAATACATTCCTCTTGAACGTTGTGTAGTCAGAATCTTTGTTTTGTTGGTGCTTGATACCAGTGGCTGCAGGCACCTGAACAAGGTGGTTCGAGCTCCAACGAGTGACAAAAATGTAATTTCCAAAATTCAGAACATTAATTTATAATAAAGCGTAACTATGCTTATAAATTAACTAAAGCTGAGTTTAATAAAGGCCTACATTGAAACATTTCTTACGTAACTTCATGGTAGTATGCGTGTCAGGCATATTCTCCTCCCGGGGACGTGGTTCTGGCTTTGATTTTCATTCGGTGTCATTGGGATTCATTAATTTTTCGAGTGTTTATACTACTAAACTAAATAAGAAAGTCGAATAACCGTAACATATCATTGGTTGTTTTTAAAGAGAATGAAATATTATTTGAAACACACGAGAAAACGTCTTATTCTGAAAAAGAACATCCCAAAGGTAGGTAAAATACTTACGTTTACAGTTTTACAGGACTCTGAGGCCTTCTTGGTAAATTTAGAACAATGAGGAAGAAAACTTATAGAACGATGTTATCACATCAAAGAGACAATTTAACAAAAGAAAATAACGGTAGAGACTTAGAGACCGGTGTTACCGCTTAAGGAATATACTAAAAATAGCCTCATCTTCAAAATTGGTATTTAACATTTTGTATGAGAATGAACATGCTTGTATCAGAATGAACTGCACAAATGAGATGGCACAGCGACATAACCACAGAATGACAAGCATACATTCGAGCGTGTTTCACTAACTTGAAACACGTCATGCCAATAGAAACGGACGCGGGTGAAGTCAACTCTTGGTCTCCGAGGAAATCTGCAGGTCTTGTCTGACTTGCAGGATCGCTGGCTGGACGGCGGGCGAATGGAATGAAACGACTTCTAACACCTCCGCAGCACCTCTCGCCGAAACAAGACGCGGGTCGGGCGCATTCCACCGCTGAGAGCACAAGCGCGCTCGACGTACGGACGCTGAGCGAGGACAAACATGGCCGCGCCGGGAGGCCAAACAGTGGCGCTGCCCGCAAACGGGCGCGAAGGCGAGCGTAGAACGCGGAAAGCCCCCAGGCACATCACGTGACCTCGCACGCAGTACGCACGAGGCCAGACGGTGGCTCATCCCCAAGGTTTACTTTACTTTACTAACGCTAATAATAATCACAGTTTAACTGTTTTGTAAATAGAAAGAAATGAGTACAATAGTTTGATGTAAAATACCCTTACGCCACGCAATTCAGTTCTTGATTTCTTCTGGGATTTTTAAGATTAAATTTATAGATCAAGCACAAGATATTATTACATTTAAATCTTTGAAAATAAAAAAAAAGTGAAGTGAGGGCTCTCGATTCGCCGGGTGACGGCTCCAAGCCTGGGTGTGAAGGCTACCGGGCAGTCGAGAGTCTTCACATGACTCAGGACTCGGAAGTCGATTTCATTAAAAATAATATTTTTTTCAATTTTCGGATTGGTACTTGTACATAAAAACGTTTTTCATTAACTTACTCAGTTATATATGTCACCACCTGGCGGCTTTTGTTCAATTTTCCTGTGGCGAATGCTGCAATGAAATTTTCTAATATTTTAAGTATTCGTAATGCAAAATAATGAGTACTTTTTTTTCAGTTTTGTGAGAATGTTTCAAGTAGTTTTAGGGCTTGCTTACATTGTAATGAAAATTAGCCCAAGGCTCCTAGAAGTCTAATTACGAATCTGCCTAATAGTATCCACACTCTCCAAAGAATTACTCACACGAATCAAGAATCACATACATTATTTATTATATTTTTATATATTTCGAGTCTGTATTTTCATAAAAATTACGTTTTTCAATGTGTCTTCAAAAAGTGTAGTATATTGTTATCAATAATAAAGTACGTGCATGAATATTTGTATGTTAATGTACTTTAGCTGATGGACAAGGTGAAATGCGAATGTTTTCACAATTGACAACCTCGTGCACGTATTCTGGTTCTGACACGCAGTCTGCATATCTTCTTGGCTAGCTGCCTAATGCGTCATGCCTGGGCCACAGAAAGTATCTTGTACGAAATTGACACGCTGGTTTTAGTTTCTATTCTGAGTGAAGGGCGCTGAATATAAAAATGAATCATTACATTCACAGTATTATTTAAAGAGCAAACTTCTTTCTTTGGCGGTTGGAAGTCTTCGAGTAGGAAAGAAAGAAAAGTATACCAACGACATATTGTAAAGCCAGAGCATTGCATTGAATACAATGTTATCTCATACCAGGGAGGTGATGTCACTGTACTTCGTGTCTTGCATTGTAAATAACTTAACATTCAACAAAACAGGAAGTTGGAGGAGTGACAGACGAACTTGGTCTGTAGAGCATAAAGATATTGAAGTTGTGCCACCATCCACAACCATTGATGTAAGTACGCCCGCATACCACGTTTGAAAACAGCCGTTACGGGTGCTGAAGACTTAAGACTCAGTGGCAACACAAACGTTTATAGAAAAGTTATGCAAATATTAAATGAAAACTAGTGAACATTTTGTTTTGATTTTATACTATTTTTATTCGAGGACGTTAGCACAAAACTTGAACAAATCAGTAATCAATTTAGTTAAAAATATTACATTATATGAGCTTCTAAATGTCTTGGTGAATGTCTTACTTGAAAAGAGAATAAACCTATTCATGATATCAACATTTACATCATAATACCGTGATGAACATTCTTAAACATAAAGTTTTATAGCCGTTTTGAAAATTCTCCAATGCCTCAATCCGTGGTTACTATCCTTGTAAAAATCTTACCCGCATCACACCTCAATAACTAAAATAATTTTCAGTTTTCAAAAATTAGTGACAATTGAGTCAATCGTTAACCAGTAGTCTTGATCTAAACTATCCTCTCATGAAACTCAACCGTTCCTGTATGATTTGAACTCTTGAATGGGTGCGGGTTATACGTAACCAGGTAAATAACACATGTGGTGCAGATGATGTAATCCTGGAAGAAGCCTTCTTCAGCCAATGAATGGCCGGTGCTTCGTGATAAGCGCGGGTCCCCCGCCGCGCCCGCCCGGGCGCTCGGGGCCTGCGGGCGCTGCGCAGCGCCATCTGGCGGCGCGCGCGTGACGGAGCGCGGAGGCCGTGGCGCGCGCCCGCAGTCGCGTCTCGCCGCCGCCGCCGCCGCCAGCGCCTGCGTCGCCGCCCGCCCGCCGTTCCTCCCGCCAGCGCCATGCGGTTGGGCGCCGTCATGCCCAACTTCTGGGCGCCGTCCACGCACGGCGACCTGCAGTTCTACGAGTGGCTCGGCGAAGAGTAAGTGCCGGCGACGCGTGGCTCGGGCGCTCACTTTCGCGACACCTGTTGTCATAAATAGTCCCGATCAATGGTCTTTCCCAGGAGGTTCGGTGTTGATCCCAGGTCGGATTCGGTGAGATCTGGGATGCGGGAGAGTTCCCCCTCGAGGTATTACCCTCCAGCGTAGCCCCGCCCCACCTGCTATCATAAATAGTCCCGATCAATGGTCTATTCCGGGAAGTGCAGATTCGGTGAGATCTGGGATGCGGGAGAGTTCCCCCTCTAGGTATTACCCTCCAGAGTAGCCCCGCCCCACGCTCTAAGCTTCACATTGCACTTCCGTCATGAGCGGGAACATAATTGTTCCAATTCTCTTTCTAAACAGTGATAATATTTACAACGTTGCGACCAGAATAACAGCAATGTGTTTGATCGGAGAAACAAGGTTTTCAGTAAGATATGACCTTGGGTATGCTTATGCTGCATTTCACTTGTCACCCTGGGTTTCACATGTGAGTGTAAAGGTGTGTATGTAACTGGTGAGGATAGAAGAAAGCAGGGGCAGGAAATATCGCGTGCTTGTTTGTGAGCATGCTCCGGCATTCTCTTGGTGTTGATGGGGGAAACCACGTAAAACTACCGACCAGAGCAGCCGGCCGCTAGAATTCTCCTCCAGAAACCGATTCAATCCGGCCGGAACTATATAATTGCTAGTGTCAAAAATCCGCCACCGTTCGGTCTCAAACCATGGGACCTCCCGGTCGGAGTTGCAGCTAAGGCAACATCATTACAGAGTTAAGTTCAGCGGGCTTTTTCTTCGCAGTTGTTTGGCCGACGAATCCCAGAAAACGTGTGTGCATTCATCGCCTCACTGCGAAGAGGCGTCGCGCCTGTGACTGGTTGTGCAGCTGCCTCGCGGGCCAAGGAGCCTCAGGCACTGCATCCTTGCGCTTGTTTACGACTGGCAGCGGAGACACGGCCTTATCTTAAACGCGCCGTGCCATAACTGTCATTGCAGACGAATGTGGATCTGGATAATCAGTTTCAACTTTCGTTTTGTGTTGTTTGTTTTCCATATGAGATAATTATATCCTGGTGTAATGATGTTGTTTTTCATGACGTTTTCAAACTTCGATGCGATAGGATATTCCTTAATCTGTAGATTCAAAGGCACTACAATTATTCGTGTTTTGCATTGTGGCTTTAACATTCAGACTTCTTAAAAACAGGTATTCACAACTGTGGTATTGTGAATAAACAAACCTATGCACACACAACCTTTCCTCCATTTGATATCTTTACAGATTCTACAACTGTAAACGTGTGATCTTGCAACAGCATATACTTTTTGGAATCATTTCTATCTTTTGCAGTATTCTAAAATTCAGCGAGTCAAGGAAGATGAGACCTGCGCCATACGTTTAAGCGCCCGTCGAAAATACGTAAAACAGAGTTATGAACCCACACCAGTTTTTTGACCGCCCTTTGATATACACGAGGAGTTATTTTAAAGAAAAAATGGAATAATTGAGAATTTAAAAATGGCCTATATTTCACGCAAAATTACCATAAAACTACTCACATTTTCGAAAAATTGTATATGTCCTAGTTTTTAGATGTCTTAAGAGACAGATTTCATTAAGGAAAAACTCTCTGTCTTCTAAATTTTGTTTAAGGAAGACGCCGACAAAAAAATGAACTTTTGTAATTTCGAAAAATCAAGAATTTTATCGAAAATAGGACATACACTATATGCGTTTTTTACGCTACCCAAGGACAAAGTGTAATCAAACAATTTGGAGCTAATTTTCAGAAAATGTTGAAAACATTGTTGACGCTTCATGTACAGTCCCCAAAAATCAAAATTCCCAGTTTTAAACTCAGCTAGCCGTAAGTTCATTTAAATCAACTAGAAAATATCAGCAGAACGGTTTAGGCGCTACCAGACAGACGACAGACAGACGTTTTGCCGTCAATCGATTTTTTGTTATCAAGGACCCACAAAACATGGATTCTGACAACACAATGTGATAGGGGAAGTAATTTACTATATATATGAACAAGATTACCTGTTCCTATGTGTTATAACTCGTTACCAAGGCAACAAGAATGTTTCTGTCGAAAATTCGCCGATTCCGGAACAGGATTACTATTCTTTCTCTTCTTACGAAGAAAGGGCGAAAAGGTAAAATACTGTTCAATTCAAACATAATAATTTTAATTTTAGTGTTTACAATCCTTTCCTCGCCAGGGAACTATAATGTTATTGTTTTTGATTTCCCAATCAAATAAAAACGATATTCGTAAAATGCAGTGACTTCAATCATCATCCTCCATCGTGTGTTCCCTCCAGCCAGAGAGGAATCTTACCAGTTAGCAAACTTTCTAAATTCTGTTTTCAAATGCAAACAAGATACTGAGCTCAGTGAAAGTCAACAAACTAGTTCGTATGTTTTCGTCACTGCAAATAAGATAAACGGCCCAATCACGGCGGACCATTCATCACGAGGGCATCGAAAATGGGTGTTATCGCGAAATCGCCGATAACGTTTGTGGATTCATGTGAATGCAATATGGTGTATGCATAAACATTGTGTTGACGGGTGGGAAGCCACGAACATTATTAGTTGTTGATTAGATCATAAAACGTTTGAAAGTGATAATTTTTTATTTCAAATGGAACGGTCATGCATAATGCATGAGTAACTGTTACATACATTTATTTTCCATGAGTCAATTATTGTTAATTCTTAGATTCAACCCCGTTGTTCTTGTAATTCGTGTTGACAAATATACCTCTCACTACGGAAGATACATAACGAACATTCCTTCTACCTATATAGCTCGGTCGAATGGATTTGCTGCAGACCAGAATTCCAATGAGCGGCTGCGCTTATCAGTAGTTTTCCGTGTTTTTGCCGATCAGTACCCGAAGAATGTCTGAAGTACGCTAAGAAACGCGATATTTTCTTTTTCTTCCTCGTCCTATCCTCTCACTTCACAAAGACTAAATGCACTACGCTACCACACATGTCGAGAGACCAGTTGAGAGCTTAAAGCTTGTCCCGACTGAGACGGTGTCCCGCTGAGAGAGATACCTGGAAAGGAAAATCCCCCGGACGCCGACACTATGTCGGCGTCGGATCTTACAATCAAGCAGGAGAGCTGTCTCCTCCGTCATGTCGTGAATGTCACTACACTTACGAGACTAATGTCCACAGCAGTTGACAGGCCTGAGACCATCAATTAACATACTTGCTAAGAAACATGATCAAAGAATTAGTACTACTAGAATACCACAGATTATTGTTCATTTCCCCCACTCGTTCTGGAATTTCAACGCGCGCAAGCTGGTCAACAGCGCCACCTGTTTCGTTGGCTTTCATCCTCAATAAAAAGCAAAACAGAAAACAAACTAGTGGGTCTACAGCAGCACATACTTTCTCGCATTATTTAACTTGTGCAAATTTCGGAAGTTCAGAGTGATCGATGAAAATAAGACCTACGCCATTATTTTAATCGTTCCTTTATATATCCCCGGGGGAAAAGAATATAAAAATGGTAACATGTCTTAAAAACATTTTTTGTAATTTACAATAACTTCAAGCAGAGATAACGCAAAAACTACTCTTTTTATCCAAAATCTTAGATGTCCTTTTTTAAATATTTGATTATTTAAAACAGATTTTATTTAAAACAAAAAAAAACATCTTCAAATTTGAAGTTTTGAAATGCAAACATATGTATAATTTTTGAAAATACAGAGGTCGTCGTGAGACCAGAACCATTTATTACACCATCCTTTGATATATATGAGCACAAAATTTAAAGAAGAAATTTGTAGCCTTTTGGGGAAAATAATTGCCTAAATTTCACGCAAAATACGCGACAACTACTCATACGTCAGGGGGTTTCCTCTGTGTCAACCGCCGCTCCCGAGTTCGTTGACCCCAGGGCAGCGACCTCCGCGCAAGTCGGCTCGCGAGAGACCACGAGAAGCTCTCTGAGATATTCCAAGCAGGTGAAACATAAAACTCTAACTCTGTCAAATCAGCGAGTTCAAGCCGATTCTAGCCTAAAAGTAGAAGCAATAATTGCACCTGTGGAAAGACTGTGAAAGAATTAATTTCTCAAAGAAAATGTTAACAGTCTAAGAAAATTTCTATAGTCACGAAAGATTATTATAAACGTCATATTCATCCATATGTGTGTGTGTGCGGACTTCATAATTTTTGGTACAATAAATTTTAAAGTTCGGCAAGTGCTGCCAAATAGCACAAAGTTATGTGCGTGTTTGTGTTTAGGAAGAGGTCTAAGTCATCAGAAGTGGCGGTCGAACACACAGACCGATGCAAGTAACTCGCATAGTCATAATATAAGGGTAACTGACGTGTGTCGTTCAGTACTCTTCGTAACACCACTTTCTTGTAAGAAAAACTCAATAAAAAAATTGTACTCAAACGCTATTTTTTTTACTACAACCCATAACGTCATCTCTCATAATGACACCCGTCCGGTTGTTCATAACGAACAATTAAGATTGGTCTTTCGTTATTTTTTCTGATTAGTTGCGTTTCATCGATGTAACAGTAGTTTTCGAAAAAAAATAGTTTATGTTTTAATTCCCTATAATCGACCTAGTTGTACAAATTGGTTTCAGACAAAACCAATAGCGGCTTCACAGCATTGCAGAGATTTCATTAGACGCTTTTTTTTTTTGAAAAAAAAAAAAAAAAAACCAAAACGCCAAAAAAAAATTTAAAAAATTTCCCCCTTCCAAAATGGCCTCAAATCCCCCCGTGGGGGGGGGTTTTAAAAACCAATCGCTTGGGTAAAAAAATCTTTAACCGCATCATCACTCCTTCAATAACTAAAATAATTTTTCAGTTTTCAAAAAATTTAGTGGACAATTGAAGTCAATCGTTAACCAGTAGTCCTTTGGATCTAAAAACTATCCTCTCATGAAACTCAACCGTTCCTGTAATGATTTGAACTCTTGAATGGGTGCGGTTATACGTAACCAGGTAAATAACACATGTGGTGCAGATGATGTAATCTGGAAGAAGCCTTCTCTCAAGCCAATGAATGGCCGGTGCTTCGTGATAAGCGCGGGTCCCCCGCCGCGCCCGCCCGGGCGCTCGGGGCCCTGCGGGCGCTGCGCAGCGCCATCTGGCGGCGCGCGCGCGTGACGGAGCGCGGAGGCCGTGGTCGCGCGCCGCAGTCGCGTCTGCGCCGCCGCCGCGCGCCGCAGCGCCTGCGTGCGCCCGCCGCCGCGCGTTCCTTCCGCCAGCGCCATGCGGTTGGGCGCCGTCATGCCCAACTTCTGGGCGCCGGTCACCAGGTCCACGGCGACCTGCAGTTCTACGAGTGGCTCGGCGAAGAGTAAGTGCCGGCGACGCGTGGCTCGGGGGGCGCTCACTTTCGCGAACACCTGTGTCTATAAATAGTCCCGGATCAATGGTCTTTCCAGGAGGTTCGGTGTTGACCCAGGTCGGATTCGTGAGATCTGGGATGCGGAGAGTGTTCCGCCCTATCAGGTACTTATCCGGGTACCCCGGACATCGCCGCGATTAAGGTCCCCCAGATAGCCGCCTCAGAACGCTCTAAGCTTCACATTGCACTCCCGTCATGCGCGGAACATAATTGTTCCAATTCTCTTTCTAAAGCAATTGAACTATTTTTACAACGTTGCGGACCAAATAACATCAGCAGAATGTGTTTGATCGAGAGAACAAGGTTTTCAGTAAGATATGACCTTGGGTATGCTTATGCTGCATTTCACTTGTCACCCTGGGTTTCACATGTGAGTGTAAAGGTGTGTATGTAACTGGTGAGGATAGAAGAAAGCAGGGGCAGGAAAGATCGCGTGCTTGTTTGTGAGCATGCTCCGGCATTCTCTTGGTGTTGATGGGGAAACCACGTAAAACTACCGACCAGACAGCCGGCCGCTAGAATTCTTCTCCAGAAACCGATTTCAATTCCAAGCCGGAACTTATAATTGCTAGTGTCAAAAATCCGCCACCGTTGGATCTCAAACCATGTGACCCGCCGGTCGGAGTTGCTGCCGAGGCAACATACATTACAGAGTTAAGTTCAGCGGGCTTTTTTCTTCGCAGTTGTTTGGCCGACGAATCCCAGAAAACGCGTGTGCATTCATCGCCCTCACTGCGAAGAGGCGCCGCGCCTGTGACTGGTTGTGCAGCTGCCTGGCGTGGCCAAGGAGCCTCAGGCACTGCATCCTTGCGCTTGTTTACGACTGGCAGCGGAGACACGGCCTTATCTTAAACGCGCCGTGTCATAACTGTCATTGCAGACTAATGTGGATCTGGATAATCGGTTTCAACTTTCGTTTTGTGTTGTTGTTTTCCTATGAGATAATTATATCCTGGTGTAATGTTTGTTTTTCATGACGTTTTCAAACTTCGATGCGATAGGATATTCCTTAATCTGTAGATTCAAAGGCCTACAATTATTCGTGTTTTGTGCATTGTGGGCTTTAAATTCAGACTTTCTTAAAAACAGGTATTCACAACTGTGGTATTGTGAATAAACAAACCTATGCACCACAACCTTTCCTCCATTTGATATCTTTACAGATTCTACAACTGTAAACGTGTGATCTTGCAACAGCATATACTTTTTGGAATCATTTTCTATCTTTTGCAGTATTCAAAAATTCAGCGAGTCAAGGAAGATGAGACTGCGCCATACGTTTAAGCGCCCGTTGAAAATACGTAAAACAGAGTGATGAACCACACCAGTTTTTTGACGCCCTTTTGATATACACGAGGAGTATTTTTTAAAGAAAAATGGAATCATTGAGAATTTAAAAATGGCCTATATTTCACGCAAAATTACCATAAAACTACTCACATTTTCAAAAATTGTATATGTCCTAGTTTTTTGATGTCTTAGAGAGCAGATTTCATTAAGGAAAAACTCTCTGTCTTCTAAATTTTGTTTAAGGAAGACGCCGACAAAAAAAAGAACTTTTGTAATTTTGAAAAAATCAAGAATTTTATCGAAAATAGGACATACACACATATGCGTTTTTACGCTAAAGGACAAAGTGTAATCAAACAATTTGGAGAGATTTTTCAGAAAATGTTGAAAACGTTGTAGACGCTTCAATGTACAGATCCCACAAAAATGTCAAAATTCCCAGTTTCAAACTCACCTAGCCGTAAGTTTCATTTAAATCAATTGCAATATCAATTTTGGAGAATATCAGCAGAAGCGGTTTAGGCGCTACCTGACAGATGACAGACAAGACGTTTTTGTCGCCAAACGATTTTTTCGTTATCAAGGACCCACAAAAACATGGATTCTGACTACACACCGTGATAGGGCAAGTAATGTACTATATATAGGAACAAGATTACCTGTTCCTATGTGTCTAACTCGTTACCAAGGGGCAACAAGAATGTTTCTGTCGAAAATTCGCCGTTCCGGAGTACAGGATTACTATTCTTTCTCTTCTTACGAAGAAAGGGCGAAAAGGTAAATACTGTTCATTCAAACATAACTAATTTTAAATTTTAGTGTTTACAATTTTTCCTCGCTAGGGAACTGTAATGTTATTGTTTTTTGATTTTCCAAATAAATAAAACGATATTCGTAAAATGCAGTGATTTCAATCATCATCCTCCATCGTGTGTTCCTGCCAGCCAGAGAGGAATCTTACCAGTTTAGCAAGACTTTCTAAATTCTGTTTTCGAATGCAAACAAGATACTGAGCTCAGTGTAAGTCAACAAACTAGTTCGTATGTTTTCGTCACTGCAAAATAAGATAAACGGCCCAATCACGGCGGACCATTCATCACGAGGGCATCGAAAATGGGTGGTTATGCGAAATCGCCGATAACGTTTGTGGATTCATGTGAATGCAATATGGTGTAATGCATAAACATTGTGTTGACGGGTGGGAAGCCTCGAAAATTATTAGTTGTTGATTAAGATCATAAAACGTTTGAAAGTGATAAATCTTTTTATTTCAAATGGAACGGTCATGCATAATGCATGAGTAACTGTTACAGCCTACAGTTATTTTCCATGAGTAAATTATTGTTAATTCTTAGATTCAACCCCTGTGTTCTTGTAATTCGTGTTGACAAATATACTTCTCCACTACGGAAGATACATAACTAACATTCCTTCTACTATATAGCTCGGTCGGAATGGATCTGCTGCAGACCAGAATTCCAATGAGCGGGCTGCCTTAATCGTAGTTTTCCGTGTTTTTGGTCGATCAGTAACCGAACGAAATGTCGGAAGTACGCTAAGAAACGCGATTTTTCTTTTTTCTTCCTCGTCCTAACCTCTCACTTCACAAAGACTAAATGCACTACGCTATCCACACATGTCGAGAGACCAGTTGAGAGCTTAAAGCTTGTCCCGGACTGAGACGGTGTCCCGCTGAGAGAGATACCTGGAAAGGAAAATCCCCCGGACGCCCGCGACACCAGTGTCGGCGTCGGATCTTACAATCAAGCAGAGAGAACGCTGTCTCCTCCGTCGATGTCGTGAATGTCACTACACTTACGAAGACTAATGTCTCACAGCAGTTGACAGGCCGGAACGCACTCAATTCAACATACTTGCTAAGAAACATGAATCAAAGAATTAGCTACTAGAATACCACAGATTATTGTTCATTTCCCCCACTCGTTCTGGAATTTCAACGCGGCGCAAGCTGGTAAACAGCGCCACCTGTTTTTCGTTGGCTTTCAATCCTCAATAAAAAACAAAACAGAAAAAAACTAGTGGGTCTACAGCAGCACATACTTTCTCGGCATTATTTTAACTTGTGCAAATTTCGAAGTTCAGAGTGATCGATGAAAATAAGACCTACGCCATTATTTTAATCGTTCCTTTATATATCCCGGGGGAAAAAATATATAAAAATGGTAACATGTCTTTAAAAACATTTTTTGTAATTTACAATAACTTCAAGCAGAGATAACCGCAAAACTCATCTTTTTATCCAAATCTTAGATGTCCTTTTTATAATATTTGATTATTTAAAACAGATTTTATTTAAAACAAAAAAAAACATCTTCAAATTTGAAGTTTTGAAATGCAAACATATGTATAATTTTTGAAAATAACAGAGGTCGTCGTGAGACCAGAACCATTTATTACACCATCCTTTGATATATATGAGACGAAAATTTAAAGACGAAATTTGTACCCTTTTGGGGAAAATAATTGCCTAAATTTCACGCAAATACGCGACAACTACTCATACGTCAGGGGTTTCCTCTGTGTCAACCGCCGTCCCGAGTTCGTTGACCCGCAGGGCAGCGACCTCCGGCCAAGTCGGCTCGCGAGAGACCACGAGAAGCTCTCTGAGATATTCCAAAGCAGGTGAAACATAAAACTCTAACTCTGTCAAATCAGCGAGTTCAAGCCGATTCTAGCCTAAAAGTAGAAGCAATAATTGCACCTGTGAAAGACTGTGAAAGAATTAATTTCTCTCAAAGAAAATGTTAACAGTCTAAGAAAATTTCTATAGTCACGAAAGATTATTTATAACGTCATAATTCATCCATTGTGTGTGTGTGTGTGCGGACTTCATAATTTTTTGGTACAATAAATTTTAAAGTTCGGCAAGTGCTGCCAAATAGCACAAAGTTATGTGTGTGTTTGTGTTTAGGAAGAGGTCTAAATCATCAGAAGTGGCGGTCGGAACCACAGGACCGATGCAAGTAACTCGCATAGTCATAAATATAAGGGTAACTGACGTGTGTCGTTCAGTAACTCTTCGTAACACCACTTTCTTGTAAGAAAACTCAATAAAAAATTGTACTCAAACGCTATTTTTTTATACAAACCCATAACGTCTCTCTCATAATGACACCCGTCCCGGTTGTTCATAACGAACAATTAAGATTAGGTCCTTTCGTTATTTTTTCTGATTAGTTGCGTTTCATCGATGTAACAGTAGTTTTCGAAAAAAAAATAGTTTATGTTTAAATTCCCTATAATCGCCTAGTTGTGTACAAATTGGTTTCCAACAAAAACCAATAGCGGCTTCACAGCATTGATGTTAAGATCTGTTGGCTATCGCGCGTGGTGTGCCGTGATGCTGTGTGTGGCATGGCTGTGTGTGTTGTTTTGCGGTTTGTTAAGTTTTTCGAATGTGCGGTTTCTCCTCGACCCCGAGAGAATCCGGCTGCACTCAGTTACTCGTTATCAACACAGGAGTCCAATCTGTCCAAAAGCACTCAGATCAACAACTATGGAAGACAAATTTACTCGAGCTATCAGAACCATAGTCACGAGGAGTTCCTGCGTGGTCAATCATGTATGGCATTTATTTTTTTTTGAATCGTCACCACGCTCAAGTCTATTTAAAAGACACATTCCCTGACAGCGGTGGATAAGATCGTTGCGAAAAAGCCCCCCCGCGGGGTGGGCCGCCTTTTAAGTCAGGAGACATGGTCTGGCATTTTGGAATTTAGCTCCATTTTCTAATTACGCAACGCTTCTCGCGTGTTCACGGTCTTTCCGCGCCTTTTAAAACGGCGGCCTGCTTGCCCAGGTCGGAAGGCAGCGCGGGACGGGCAAGGGTCATGGTGGACAGAAACATAAAGAGCTCTCCAGAAGGCAGGCACGTGTAACGGCGCAATTAGCGAATCGCGTTTCTCTTCCGGCGGTAGGTAATGATGTCCACCGCGACTCGGCCATGTCAAGATTGTTAATTGGCAATTTTTTGTAGAGTAAAAGGGTTATTAGGTGACAAAGTAACCGATACAATTTTCTCTCCGCCATACTATACGTCTTACGTAGAAAAACCACGCAACACATTGGAAATGTTTGCAGAGGAATGTGGTGAATTTTTCAGTACAGCAAAATAATGTTTTGAAAAAGCTGATTATCGAAAAAGTGGACTTATATTCATTACATATCATGAGTAAATTACTGCTCTCTTTATCACGTTTGTGTCGTCAGAATCCAGTTTGATGGGTCCACTTTTACTAAAAATTGGCGTGGGCGAAACGGTATGTTGTGACTGACTGTCCTATCGTTGGGGTTAAGCTCTCGAAATTATCGAAAATGACAATAGTTCTTTTCTTGTTCGGGAATCTACAAACTAAACCAATATTAAATATTTAACCAAGATAAAAAAGCTGTTTTAGTAAGAACAGATCTTTGGATTAGTCTTATGTACAATTATACTAAATCAATATAAGATAACATGAATAATAATAAAATAATTAATAATGAATACATACATATCAATAATAAGCGTCTCCCAAAGGCCTCAGCCCTACGTCCGGGCAGCATTGGAGAAACTTACCCACGTGGCGGAGACGGGGCAACGTCCAGAAACAATCTTGGGGCGGCACACATGTGCGGATGGCACAACCCATAGAGATATGGAGACACGGAATATGGCGTCGTACGAGCTCGGAAGAAAGCAGCACTGCGCGTGGGGAGCGCGGGGCAGCCTTCGAGCCACCGCTTGGATGGTGACAGCATGCGAGCGGTGTGTGATCAGGAGCTGAACAGGCGGCCTGATCGGGGGCATAAACGCCGAATATACTCACAGCCGATGAGCAGGACCATGTTCGGCCAGTCCTGCTCCACTATGATGAGCTTGCGAAGCCTGACGTACGTGCAGCGGCAAGTCGCTTCCAGGAGAAGCAATCTATTTGCTTCTTTTTCCAGAGGGACCACTGGGGCCGGCAGGCAGGCAACGGCAGGAAGGATGAAGTGGACTATACGAAATAAATACCTCATCATGCGTGAATACTACACCATTACCAAAATGGAAGACTGACACTACGGCCTACCGACCAAAGTTAAACTCAAAGATTTTCTTCACCGTTTCCCTGATCTCTGAAGTTCGTGAGCAAAGGAATAGGCGGACCAGCGTCGAGCAATTGTTCAGAAATCTCCTCCTCTGCACCAGTTTTGGAAGCAATCAAGCGAAGAAGTGAGAAACATGCTAAACTCCTCAGAACCTAGTAATCTTGAGGGCAGTGGAGCATATCAGCTGTGCAAACTCAGGTGACAATGGGACAAGCATGATCAGAAAGTATGGGGAGTGATAAGAGTGAGAGAAGAGGGGTGGAAATTGCGGCCAATGGGGAATTCTGCAGTCGCACTTGCGGAATTTGGAAGGAAGCTGACGCCCCACTGAACCGCTAATCTATTCCCAGACAAAATTGCTCCGAGAGAATTAGCAAGAGCATCAGCGTCTTGAATGAGAAAGTACGCCACAAAAATCCTACAACAAAGACCATCTTTCGAAGAAGTAACAACACGCAATTATTGTGCTGGCGGCTCTCGCTCGCGCTCACACTCGCTCACGCTCTCAAAGCTTTTCAGCCGCGTAGCAACTTCGCAGCAATGATGCGAAGTGAAAAAAGAATGCCACCTTGGGAAAGACGGCTGGTGAATCGTATAGAAAAGACTAGGAAGAGATATTGGAGACTCACGCAATTTAACAAAAGGAAATACTTCAGCAAAAACTGTTAAGAAGAAAGGTGATAAATCCTATCAATAAAAAATCATACCGAAGGCACGAGGCTCTTGAATTCAACAATAAGCAGGGAACATCTGACACCAGCTACGACAAAAGCTTTTGGCGTTAACAAAACGCTTCGACGCCTACAGGAATTGCACTACGAAGGAAGCAACAGAAAATTCTGGTTTTTAACAGAAACCAGAAAGCGCATTCTAACAGAAGGAAATATGTCAAAGGGCTAAGGGGCTTGTAAATGATATGGAAGAGTCAAAGCTTCCCTCAAAGGAATAGAGGACTTTTGGAAGCCTATCTGGTCATCCCCTGCTGTGCTCAAACCCAGATTATGAGTGGTTGAAATGGAATATGACAGACACAGGAGCTATCCCTCTTAATGTGTGAAACGCAATCTATCAACCGTGGAAATTTGTCCAAGCAGGCTTTGAGCAAGCACTATAACTGAAGGCACCAGCAGAGAGAGAGAGATCTACAAGTAGAGGCTCACAAAATTTAGCGCGCACTCACCATAATATAGCTAACTATAAATTCAATATTTTCTTCACAATCCAGAAAATCTACCCCACTTCCTCACTGGAAGGTAGAAACATTCTGGTTGCCAAAAGGAGGGTGACAACTACAGACCCCACGACGTACAGCTCTATTGCCTGCCTTCAAACTTTTTACAAACTCTAAACATCTTGTGTTTCGCAAATGATGATGACACACATGAGGAACAGAAACAATCTTCAGCAATGAAACAGAAAGGATGTAGACCTGGATATCCGGGAATGCAAGGACAACTCATTATCGACTCTGTAATATGGGCAAGTGCTTGCAAAACAAAGAAAACTTGTACGATGCTTACAATAGATTACGCTAAAGCATTCGACAAAAACCGTGCCCATTCTTGGTCTTTCAATCGTTTGGATGTATACAAGGTCCACCCGTTATTCCAAAAACTTCCTGAAAACTGCGATGAGTTCGATGGAATACAAAACTGTATTCTCTAATGGAAAACAATCGTCACACAGATACTATAACAATCGCCGAGGGATTTTCCAGGGTGACTCTTTTTAAAGCCCTTTATTGTTCTGTTAGCCCTTGCAAGATCCCCTCTCCTACTCTACTTAATTCATCTAATTATGGTAATCGCTCTTAAAAGGGGAACTCAACTCTTTTCGTGTCTCACATCTCTTTTACATGGATGACGCTGAAGCTCTATGCAGACACTGGAGCTCATATGCGGCAAGCTAATCAAACGTTGGACGGGGAGAAGTTCACTGACGACATTAAGATCGAAATTCGGTTTGGATAAGCTGCAGGAAGAGTGAATTATCATTCGCGGTCATAATGCAAGTTCTAAAATTTGGAACTGATAATGAAAGCCAAAGATTACCTTCAAATGGAACCCCATGAAATTTACAATACTTGGGTTCCAACAGTCACTTCCGAATCAACACACTGTTACTAAGAATATACTAAACAAATGAAGTGTGTAAACGGATTGCATGGGCTTTACAACTCACTCTCTGCTAGAAACCGTTGTGCCAGGCATCAATTCATCTTGTTAATTCAGTGCTGAAATACTCTTTGGCGTTATAAATGGAGCAATACCGGACCTCGACACCTTTCCAAAGAACAATTGAACCGGGGCTATGACTGCAAACAGCCGAAAACATTCATCCCCATTCAAATACTTGAGCGTTTTACCCAGTTTTTTTTTCCAAGGTCGGCAAGGAGGGCGAGGGTATTGTAGATCTCATAATCCTACACAGCTCTCAATTGCTTCAACTCAGAAATCTTCTTGGAACATTTGTGGAGAGTTTCAGCAAGCTAGTGGAGGCCGTTGATAACTATAGTCTCCTGAACTTGAAAAAGCTTGATCCGCCTGTTCAAAGCCATCATTGAAACGGAAGACGAAGATAACTTATGGAAGCAAAGGCACTGCATGGAAGGTACCTCAGCGAGCTGAGTAAATCCAGAAGTCGACATCTCTGCGCGCCACGCAATGGCCTCCAGCACGGGGATCTTCTTTCCGGAGACAGAAGCCTTCATGATTACGCTATCCAGGACCAAGTGGTAACCAACATTGGAAACTACAGACAACACATTCCTGAGAGATTCTACCATCATTCCGACTTCGTGTAGAAGATGTTGAAGGCTGGCAAGCGAACTCTCCAACCGTAACACAGTGGGATGTGGTCAGCCACGCATCAGGTGAATACAAAAAGAGGCATGATGAATGTGGCGAGCAGGTATCACGCATACTGGCGTTGGAAGAACGGGCTTACTCGACCACTTCCAGTGCCGTAATTAATAAATATGTGCCTCAGAATGTGGCTTGAAAGTAGTGGAGCACACACTCTAACTGGGATCGGTTCCAACTTATCAACTGGACAGACAATGTCGACGGCAATAGACCCAGATATAACGTACATTGATAGAAACCACAGCAGGTTTTCCTTATCGATATATCAATACAATACCACAACATATTCGGGAAAATATCAAGAGAAGATCCGAAGAATACCAATCTCGCCTAATGAAGTCGCAACTCAGTGGAACTTCAGTAAAAGTGAGACTGGTGCCTATAATAATCATAAGCTACGGAGTGATCCGAAAATTACACTTCGGGCACTGAGTGTCTTCACTGGATATCCAGGAATGTATATAATATGCAAAAGTGTGTAATTTTGAATACATGCCGTATTGTCAGAAGCATCTGAACCTTCAGTAAAGCAACGCACACACCTGGTCATTCATACTGTGTGTGGAAGACATACGACAGTAGATGACTGTGAATAATGTAAGACAATAATAATAAATCAATTAATAATAATATATAATAATAATAATAATATAATAATAATAATAATAATATAATAATAATAATAATAATAATAATAATTTGGAATACATGCGTATTGTCAGAAGCCATCTTGAACCTTCAGTAAGCAACCACAGCACCTGGTCATCATACCTGTGTGGGTTGACATACCGACGCAGTAGACTACTGTGAATAATGTCAGGATATAATAATAATAATAATAATAATAATAATTAATAATAATAATAATAATAATGTCTTTATTTGCTGGGTGTGCCTTAGGCACGAAGGCCAGCTTCTTTCCGACTAAACCGGACCCCTTCAAATTATTTATACATTTGCAATAATTACATATTGGACGCTTTCGGTGGAAATATGAAAATTGGGAAATTCAAACGGTTATTAAGAAAATGCAAGTGGATCGATTAATAACGTGAAATATCGTGCACATAAATATGAAGTAAATTTTCTAGTTAATTTTTCTAAGACTTTAAAGCTCCTATGCCATAAAGAGAGCCTTTGTTAATCATCATTTACAAAATGGGCCGAAATAAATCAATAATTTTACATTCGAAAATTTCAGAAAGTCAATCTTCTCACTAAATGACGTCCATTGTCAATAAATTCAAAAAGAACGATTATTTTAAATGTATTTACGCGTATTTTTACAGCATTATATCATTTTTCGGCAAATATGGAAACTTTTTGTTAGATTCTGGCGACATATGGGCAGTTTTTTAAACCATTTGTATCTGATAAACAGCTCAATTTTGCATTTTCCCCCTCCGATGAAGCATTGGTCGCATCTTCGAAAAATTGCAACAAAAAAAATTCATAAATAAACGCAATAAAGTGATTTGGGGAAGAGGGTTTGACGGTTGTGGTTGGCAGGGTGGTGCGTGATGTTCTCGCACCCGGCCGACTTTCAGCCCGTGTGCACCACGGAGCTGGGCCGCATCGCGAGCGCGCCTACGAGTTTCAGCCGGCGCGGGGTGAAGCTGCTCGCCCACTCGTACGACTCCCTCGAGGCGCACCGCGCTGGATCAAGGAGAGTGCCCGCAGCGGCAGCTCTTAGGCGATATCAACTCCTACCCACGCTCAGCTCTAAGGCGAAATCACCTCCCTACCCCAGCGCAGCTTCTAGGCGAATTGGCCTCCCAGCTCCTAGGCAAATTGGTCTCTTCCCAACTCCTAGGCAAAGTGGTTCCTCCCCAAGCCTCTAGGCAAATTGACCTCTCCCTGGGCGCTGCTCCTAGGCGATTAGACTCTCCCTCTCGGTGCAGCTCTTAGGCCCCAGCGCAGCTCCTAGGCGAATGACGCTCTCCCCCCCCCCCCCCCCACGCAGCAGCCTTGGCAAACTGAACCTCCTCCCCGGTGCTGCTCCTAGGGAATTGGCCTCCCAGCTCGCTAGGCAAGTTGAACCCCACCTTCAGCGCATTTCCTAGGGCATATTGACGCAACCTCCCCCTGCGTAATCTCTTAGGCAAAAATCACCTCCTCGCCCCGGCGCAGCTCCTAAAGTCAAATTGACATCCCTCCCTCAGTGCAGCTTGTGTTTGGCGCCAGCGCCAGCTTCCTAGACCAAACTGACCTCCCAGTTACAAGACTATTGATCTCCGCACCCCCCGCCCGCGCTGCTTCGGGCGAATTGACCTACCCAGCTCCCTAGGCAAATTGACCTCTCCCCCAGTGCAGTTCCTCGTCAAATTGAACACCCCCCGCGCCGCTCCGAGGCGGGATTGATCTTCCATCCAGTTCCTAGCCTACCTCCCCTCCAGGCGCAAGCTTCTAGAGGAATTGACCTCCCCGCGTGGTGGTAAGGTGAGGTCCATTCGCCTAGGAGCTGCCCTAGGCGAATTGACCTCCCTTACAGAGAATACCCTAAGGACACGGCCGAATTGGAACTTTTCCTTCCCACCACCTTAATCCATAATCATGTCCTTCTTACTTATACACACACTTATACGCA
>BOPP01000052.1:341161-372074 GCA_017312745.1 Gryllus bimaculatus | reverse complement strand
ATGTTAAGATGTTTGGCTTTATTCGCGCGTGGTGTGCACGTGCCATGCCTGTGTGGTGTGAAGCCTACACTACCACACATTCCGGGAGATTAGTCGGGAGCTTAGAGCTTGTCCCGGCTGGGGCGGTGCCCGTCTGATGGGAGATACCTGGTTGGGGAAAACCCCGCTAGCCGACGTGTAGGATGGCGCCGGATCGCACCACCCCTCGAGGGAGCATAATCGCCTTCTCCCGGAATTGGCGTTATTGGCGTCACGAGGTTGAGATCTTTTTGAGGAAAATGTGTAGTAAGCAGCCTAGTAAGACAATCTAGTAAGCAGAGCAATGCCAGCTTCATGGTCTGGTATAGTACATTGTTCACGGTTGCAAGTTAATACAGTACTGATAGCATCGAAAGTGCAAATAATAGATTTGGTAATTCTATAACACTAATATAATAATAAATTGGCATACTGTTCGATGTGTCTGTTCTTGGGCGTTCACCCGCCCCACACTCCACTCCCGAAGCGACATCCACAGCCGATGAGTGACGTCCACTCTCTCCTGCACACGTCTTAGTTGAGCAGGTCTGATTTAGAAGATTGATGCCGTATCGTTTGGTGAGAAGTCTCGATGATCAGTGGCGCCCACAGTTGTATTTACATTTGCTTTTACTTTCTTACCTACTAGGTGATTACATGTAAATAGAAATTATTGTAATGCTGCAACGGAAAGTGAAGATTTTTCTTCAGAAAAGCTTGTAATGTGGACCCTGACATCAAAAAAATGAATAAATCTTGTTCATATGCGGAGTATATTACTTTCTCAATTTTGCAGTCAAAATCCGCATTTAGTGGACCCTTGCTATCATATATTTGGTCACCGGCAGAACTTCAGCTGACAGTCTGTCCATCTGTGTTCAACGGAAATGTCTAAACCAATCAGTATATTTTCTTGGAAACTGAATATTCCCCGACGTATCTGCCCAACCTCCAATTGCGAATTTGAAACACTTATTTCGATTTTTGAGGTTAGTTTACATTTTAGAAGTGTTCTCAGAAACACCTCAAGTATTCACTTTAATTTTTTCTTGAATAGAGCGCGAATAAATATGACGTAGGTCTGAACGTCTATGAATATGACGTAGGGCAAAGAACGCGTATACACATGACGAGATCCGGTCCCAAACTACACGTCGGCTAACAGGTTTTCCCTGTCTATGTATCTTCCACCAGCAGGGAATCCGTTCAGCCCGTACAAGCTCTAAGGCTGACTGCTCTCCCGGCATATGTTGTTATGTAGTGAATGTAAACGTGCGTAAGGTAAGAGGGTGTGACAAGGAAGAGGAAGGAAAGATCGTACGCTGTTCGTGGCCCATTTTTTAGCGTCCTGTTGTTGAACGAAGAGCCGGCGCCTTGGCGAGACCTGCGAGAGGTGGTGAGACTGCTCGATTGGACGCAGCTCTGTGGCTTCTGTGTGGCGAGCAAGGCCTGAGTGTGATGCAATGTGCGGCTAGTGAGGCGAGAGGCGCTTAGTGAGGTGTGATGGCTAAATTGGACGTAGCTCTGTGGCAAGTGTGTGACGTGCGAGGCGCTGAGTGTGATATGTGTGGTGTGGCTAGTGTGTGCTGAGAGAGTTGGTGTGTCACGGGGGGGTGGGGCTAGTGTGGCGAGAGGCGCTGAGTGTGAATCGATGTGGTCTAGTGGGGCGAGGGGCGCAGAGTGTGGTGTGAGGTTAGTGTGGCGAGAGGCGCTGAGTGTGGTGTGGTGTGATGCGGTGCGGGGCGAGGGGCGCTGAGTGTGATGCGGTGCGGGGCGAGGAGCGTAGAGTGTGATGTGTGTGTGTGTGTGTGTGTTGTGTGCGCAGGACATCCGCTCCATGTCGCGCAGCGTGCCCATCGTCTTCCCGTACCCCATCATCGCGGACGAGTCGCGCGAGCTGGCGCTGCGCCTCGACATGATCGACGAGGACCAGCGCTACGACCTCGGCGCCGCCAACACCGTGCGCGCGCTCTACGTCATCGGCCCCGACCGCAAGGTCAAGCTCTCCATGTTCTACCCCAACTCCACGGGACGCAACGTCGAGTGAGTATTCAGCCTCTCTCCTCCTTCCAATATTTGTATTCGCGTTCAGCATTTTAATGCTGACTCCATTTTTATACACCAGGGGTGTTAGCCCTGGAGGATGTGATAAAATTATGATGATGAATAATGAGATTAAACATACACAAACATGCAGAGACACACACTACACAACCATGCCCTAGGCGGGACTCGAACCCGCGATCTTCTGCTCTGAGACCGCTACGGCACTACTATCTTATCGATCTCATCCATCGGATCGGCCTTTATTTTTTTATTTACGTTTAATTTTTAAAGGTGTCTGTCTATTTTAACTTCTACAAATCCTTCTTTGTACATAACTATTAATACGAGTATATCACGTCTACTTCTTGTTGATCGAAATAATTAAGTGTATATAAGGACAGTATTTATCCACCAGGCCCCAGCAATAAAAGTTTTACTGTCGAAAATTCGTTTTCCGACATTCGATTACGATACTGTCTCTTCTTACGAAGTAATTCCTTGAAAATAAGAAAGCAATTTGCCAAATAGGAGTGGAACAAAACACCCTGAGTATGCGTCGCTCCAGACACAAACTCGCGAGTTAAAATCGCCCAACAAACTGCCTCCACGCACACCACAGGCGCCTCAGCGCTGGAAGGGAGTGAAGTTCCTGTGTAAGTTCCTGTCGCCTTCGGCTCTGTCGGCCCCGGGCACCTGAGAGCGGATTCAGCGGAGACCAAGGCGCAGCCCCCTCTCAGCCAATCATTACGCTCGAGAAACCGTGTCTTCCTCTCTATCGATCAACACAATTGCTTATTGCATTTATTATATTACTCGTAATAGTCATTTTCAGGAGTTCAATCCCGATCGAAGCCGTGGATTTCTAAGGGTGAAAACATCTTCTTCCTTTGTAGGGGTCGTAAAACTATGCCATGTCGTAGATTTACTGCATGTAAAAGATCCTCACGCCAAAAAGAAGTCTCTACGCTAAATGTAAATCGCCTGTTTTGTCGCCCGAGCGATACCATCTTTCTCCGCTACGTAAATGAAAAGAGCGGTCAAAAAAATCTGGTCAGTCAGTCGGAAGAGCAGGCCTGATGGCCACGTAAAATAAGGCATCATTGAACTGAATGTATTGCAGAAGTCGATAAAGTGTAGGCCTATACGTCATCTACGAGAAGAAAACTTTGAATTGAATTTGCCTTATTTTACGTGGCGAGACTCGGGCCATCAGGCCCGCTCTTCCGTCTGACCACGCACAATTTCACTAGCTCCTTTCACCAGAGAGACAAAGGAGGTTTCTGGCGGAAACAGGCGATTTGAATTGACTCAGAGGAACGTATTTAGGCATTGAGATCTGTTTACATGCGCAAGCTCAAATCTCACGAACATGCGACAGCCGGCATTTAACTTTCCCCTCACCGAACGCGAAGGCGACACGAAGGATTCTTTTTCGCCCTTTAAAAACTCCACGGTTTTTTGTTTTTTTTGCGTAAAGTAAAGGTTAAAGGCAGCAGTGAACAGAAATCAAAATACAGCTTCGTCAAAATAAGCTACCTTCTTTTCTAGCCCGTTTCTATTTCGCTAGATTGTTTATCGCAGCACTTGCGGCGTGTGGCTCTCGTTTGGACGTCGGGGATGTCCGCCGAAAAGCGCGCGGTGCCTTCCTGCCGGGCAGTTGTAATTCTAAATGGCCAATCACTCGCGTGCTTCGCTGTGCCGCATAACCTCAGCAGCAGGAGCTGGAGAAGGGGGAAGTGGGGCTGGAAGTGCAGAAGTGAAGTCCACGCGATGCGCAAACGAACTCGCGCACAAAAATAACACGAGACCCACGCGAAGGAGCTTCCATTCAACTCGATGCGTCAGTGTTCGTTTTGATGCCTTCCTAAACCCTTGAATAGATTCAATATGAGCACTAGCATCACTTGAATCAAATCTGGAACAAAACTTAAACGTATTGCAGTATATTGGTTTCGCCCGCTTTCTAGAAAAATATGTCCCATTTTAAGGAAATGACAAAAGTGTGTGAATCACAGGGTTAAACAATAATTTAAATGCGAGAATTGATACACAACGTCTACAAAAACAAAAAATTATTGTAATAAAAACTATATTCTGCACCACTCTATTAACTAGTTATCTATACAATGTGATTAAACACATCATAATGGTTTTATAATGGCAAATTAAAGCTTTCTAAAGAAACCTACTTGGAGGATTTTTCCAAATTAGTACTTCATTATGAAATCAGTTTTCCATTTCTCTTTCTCGCCCTTCGTAATTTTTAATTTTTTTAAACAATTATTTTCTCAAAAATCGCTCAATTTTTTTCTTTCGATTTTCCCCCTGTTAGAACAAGGAACGCTTAGGAGACTGGCGCAAGTGTAATTTTCGTTGAAGACGCTGAATTTTCGAAAACGCAAATTTAGAAATATTGCTGGAAAGTACGTGTCGTAGCGCCACTAGTTCCATTCTTCCTCGGCCGAGGGCGTGGTGGCGGCGCGCCGCCCAGGAGCCCGAGGTGGCAGCGGCGCGTGTCCTCGCTTTCTCTCGCCCACGCCAGGCCGCGCGGGGAAGGGGCAGGGGGGGACTGTCACGTCAAGCTCCGCTGCGATCGATGCGCTGCCTGGCGGCGCGGCGCGGAGGCGGAGGCGGAGGCGGCGCAGGTGAGAGAGGCGAAGAGAGAGACGGCAACGGGCACCGCAAGCGATGCCTGAGGGGGGGGTCAGGGCCGCCCCAGACTCGCGTGTGCGACTTCGACCCCCGGCACGCGACCGCGGCGGCGGCGGCAGCGGCGGCCGTCAGCCAACTCTGCGCCCGTATCGGGCAAGCGATCGCGCAGCTTTGGGATGCTCTATTTCCTGCACTCGCGGCAAAACACAAACATTATTGCGGAAATAGTGTAACACATACTATTGAAAGATAACACGCGCTCGCGAATAGCTCCTAGACCACGAATTGCATGGACTAGCTGTGCATTCTTTGCACTTTTTGGATTCGTCATTGTTTCAGGATTTTAAATGTTGGAGTTGCCATGTACTTTCTCCACATTATGCTGTATAAAACTTGTTAAAAGGAAATAATTCTACAGCTTCTCAAAAGCGAGTATCACTATAAAACTATCTTTACTTTTTGAAATTAAATGTTTCTAATGGGAAATAACGTATTTAATTAATTATTTTTCTGAAATTTTGTCGTTCTTGAACTTTTATAAAAAATGGTGCTACAACAGCATATATAATTTCGCATTATTTCCAAAATTGCCATTTTCGAAAATTCACCGAGCTTAGCGAAAACGAGACCTGCCACATTCTTTTAAGCATCCATTGTATCCGAGATAAAAATTTAAAGAAACAATTTGGGGTGGTTCTTGAAAAACAAAGGTTAAAATAGTTTTTAAATTGCCTCTATTTCGCGCCAAATTACATGAAAACATCTCATATTTTCGAAAAATTAAATATAAAATTATATAAATATCTGTACAAAGACAAAGTTTAATAAAATAATTTGGTGCTCTTTTGTGAAAATTTTGAAAAGGTTATGGATGCTTCATGTGAAGTACCCTCAAAAATCAAAATATCCGTTTGAAACTTCCAAAGTTCATTCAAATCAATTAGGGATATCAATTTTGAAGAAAATCGGCTGAACGATTTGGGCGCTAGCATTGACCACAGACGGACAGACAGAGACAGACGTTTTGCCGTCGATCGATTTTTCGCAAGCAAACACTTTCGTGCTTTATTGTCTTGAACACCAGCAGCAATACATCTCCACCTCTTGCGAGTAATGCTAGAAAGGACAACTAACGGCCAGTGGTGGTACGGAATCTGCTTCATCACAGAAGGGGTGACAAGGAGTTCACTTTCGCAAACAGTAGATAACTATCTCGAGTAAAATGTGTTCAAGTTCGCAAATTTCATCACTGACACAAAGTGACTTAGTTTTCCAATTTGTGGAAGAAGTAGGTAAAGAGTTCTTGCCGGGATGGTAAGGTGAATGTTGTACTAAAACTTTATATTATCACAGCCCTCAAGAAAGTTTCCGAGGAACTCCAGAGAGACGCGAACATATGCTTACGAGGCTGCGCGGACGGAGCGAATTACCATTGTAGGAAAGGGGTACTGGATCCGCCAACAGTTAATCAGAAGACACAACAACTCTAAGTACTGGAATGAAATATATTTTTAACACGCCGTGCGCGGAACGCGGTTTCTAGTGTTTGATTTCCGTGTGCGAAACAGCATTTTTTTTCACTGTGAGCGAAACATTGCGAAGCATGTGCGAAATATCAGTAACGATTCGCAATTGTCTGTCGTCTTGACGACGTCTTCTGTATTATTTACAAACAATAGTGTGCACAGAATAAAACTATGAATAAAGTAAAACATTTAAATGAATTATTACTATTCCTAATGATTATCTCAATTATTTAAAATGAGAATTCGATTCCGAAGGGATTCTAGTCAATCAAATACATCAATACTTTGTCTTTGAATAGTCAGTTTATTTTGACATATTGGTGGCTACAGATGTGAAAACAATGAACAAAATAATATAAATTATTTCACGATTTACATAATTCAAGCAACTGCTATCCAACCGCGTGGCCGAGATCGCTAAATCAGCAGTGTCGTGGTGATCTCAGAACAAAGGATTGCGTGTTCGAGTCTCAGTGGCACACGTCTCAGGCATGGTTGTATTTGTGCTCATCTTTTCACCCTTCTTCATCACACTATCACTTCATTCAGTATTCTCTGCACAAAGGCAGGAGGCCTTGCGCTTAATGGGATCTTAGTTGACTAATAAAATAACAGCTTACATTAATCAGCGTTGTACCGTAGACTATAATTTTAGTCTACGCATGTAGTCTACATGACTCTTTTACGTGAAGACTACGTAGATGATATAATCTGTGTAGTCTATTTATTTTTTCACATTAAATAACCCAAACAAGTTTATAATAAGTAGAAATAGTAGAAGCATATTGAAATGTAACATTAAAACTGTTACTTTCGATTCCGTAAGTCAAAAAAATATACCGTTCTTCATATGCCTTCGGCTCGCTCCCTCCAGGTGTAGTGTCACCAATCCAATGCGAAGAAATATTGTGACGCCCTGATCGCAACACCAATCTCTTTCCCCTCCGCAAGAGAGACGGACCCAACACGTATTTCAAAGGGGATGAAGATAATTCAAGTCATAACTGTCACTCGCTCCATACATATTTGTTTGAAGGAAAACAATGTTAACTTGAAATTTAAAAAAATATTTTAAACATTAAAAATAAAATGTCTTCATAATAGTAGTACTCTTTTGGATGTGATTCAATCAATTTGTAGTATTGCTTCGGATAAACTGAGTATAATTATAATTAATTTTTGGCTTTAGGGTGTATCATGGCCCTCGTAGATTCGTCCCTACCCCACCAAAAAGATAGATTACCTTTGTCTATGCAGAAAACATTCTCTCGAAAACGTTTGTCTCGAACGCGTAGATGTAGAACTATGGTTCTTTACGCGTAGAATCACATCACTGACCTAAACAACCAAAAATAGAGCACATCCCGCGCAAAGTCACAATGCTTACATGCCGCCAACGAAAACCGTTTCAAAAATAGCCTGAGAGCCAATGTAACGGAGCGCAGCGTGACTGCGATCGGAACGCAACTCTGAATGCATGTAGCGACCGAGGAAGAGGAGTTGGAGTGATGAAAGAGAAGGGAGGATGGAGGAGAACAGGGAACACGTAGAAATAGATTAAACCAAAAGAAAAGAGGCGGAGGGAATAAAAGGGCGAAAACAAGTTCCAAGTTACTAATACGTTCGTTAATTGTTAAGCAGGTTCTTTACGTTTCTTAAAATACTGTTATAAATAGAAGTAAAAAAAATGCATTCTACATTAGAATTAAAGTTGCCACATAACTTTAAGTGTAATGTTTTAGAAACGATCGTGGGATAGTGCTGTGCCTCCATATATAAAATCCGAGGTGTATCATAATTAAAATCGCGTTTATAATTCAATCTATGGCGTGACCCAAAATTAATCCTTGACACACATTCACGAATATTAAAAAATTAAATTCTTCAAAACCATGTGATCTCGACTAGTGAGGATTGTACGTTTGTCTAAAAACGAAGTGAGCAAATCAGTAAAAATGGCCCTGAGCTGAGATTCAGTTTTCGTCTCTTAATCCAAGCATCGAAGTTGCAAACTCTTTTGTAGAGCAAATGACCATATTCGGTTTATTTTTATTGAGTTGGAAAATGGAATATTTTTCCAGAAGTCAAAACTTCTATCACCAACACCTGCATGTCCATGTAAGATTCCAAAATCGTTTCTTCTTACACTCATCATCATCAAACCTGCCGTGTCCTTCATGTACACTAATGCAAGAATCAGACCTTGTTTAAGTATTTCTTGTGTTTCAAATTTATATCATTCCAGTAGTAAAAGTTTCGGGTACATTTAGTTGGCGTCTTGAGACTTATTGCTGTTATTTTCAAACAGCTTATCTGTGTCATTTTATCTTATCATTATTTCGAAGTTATTTCGAGAGCTTGTTAAATATTTTTAGCCGTAGTTGTCCCTCTTTCAAGCATACAATAATTTTATTGTGATTAATGTTACCATAGAGTATTCTGTTTCACTTACTAGTTGTAATTTTATGTTTTCTAGTTTCTGGTTGAAGATGTGGTCACAACAAGGCCACTAAACGTTGTAACCGCGAATATTTCATATTAGATTGGCTACTTAATGAGAAAGGATTAAGATATATGATTGTCTATTATCCCATTGGAATCCAATTCTCATTTTACAGAATTTGATGCATCACATTCGAGATGTCGCCAGCTCTTGGCACCGTTTAAATATTTAATCTACTCAATTCTTATTCAATATTTACCCGATCGTAGCCCAAAGGTTCAACCCACCGTTCCGTCGTCATAAATGTTTATTTGCGAGAAGGATAGGCCGTCTCTACAGAGTTTCAGTGACGAAATCTTTACATAGCATTGGAAACCCTCCGTGTTGCTATTTTAGAAATAAAAATACTTTCTTTTGTTTACAATATCGTCCATTGTATTATGCTGCAAACATACATTTGACATAAACATATCTCAATTCAACAACAATAACAACAAAAATTTCACAAATACATGTTTTATCAAGCCCCCGTTTTATCTTTCTTATACAATATATTCTTTAGTAAATCCCTCCCTTAACATACATGGCCAAATCTCCCCTTTTAATCATTAATGTAGAATTCTTAAAATTACGACAAAACTATTCTCAATGATGTTTTACTTACTCTCAATGACGTTACAAACTTGTAAATCAAACGTTATATGCCCTCAAATGATATCCCGGACAATTATAAAAAGTTCAACTTCAATTTCGACTTCATCGGAACATCACCTTTTCTTCCGACTCCTTCCGCGTTAGAAGCCTGAAGAGTCTGTCTGACTCGTTTATCTTGCGCGCTCGTCAGCTGTCTCTCCCTGCGCGAGATCCTTCTCCCACGTGTCCCTTCTTCCCTTGTAGTGCGCAGTCCATTCAATATCTCGCACACGATCGTATTTTTGATTGGTCCCTCGTAATTTTACACTGTATTTGTTTTATTCCTTGGTTCCTTGTTCGTGATACTTCTCATAACTTATTCCCACACCCACGGAAATTGCTAACGTGTCCTTTCATGAATTTAATTATTAACTTACACACTTTCCCCCAACATCACTTGTGTAGACATTCCCTTGTAATGTTATTAATTAAAATTCACACTTTGCTTATCATCTCTCTCCCATTGTTGCGATCGTCCATTTTTAGATTTAATTCGCTTTTACTGTCCTCATTTATTTATACCCGTGATAACCCATCACACATTAAATAAAACAAGTATGAATTTTATCCCAGTCAGGTTTAGCTTTAGAATTGCCACACATAGAATAAAGTAATTTGTACTCTTATTTCTATTATTATTATTATTATTATTATTATTATTATTTATTTTATTATTATTATATTATTCATTATTATTATTAATTATTATTATTATTATTATTAATAATAATTACTAATATAATATTATATGATTATCGGCCATTTATGGACCACACTACACGTTGGCGTGATCTGGGCTGTTCCGGGTGGACGCCGCGTCAAGGCTGAGTTGCGACGTTTCGACCATCCTGTCGTTGGTCTTCCGTCAGGGTTGCATAAGCCCTGAGATCACCCACATGACTCTGGCCGCGGAAGACTACGACTTCACACTACACGTTATCTTCGGAGGCCCAGTCATATGTATCCCGAAGAGAATAGCGTGTGTCATTATGGGGATCAGATTTTTTCGGCTATATCCCTTTGTCAGACAAGGTTGTTAAGCCTTGAATTATGAGACGAGAGGATGATGAAGGGTGTAGGGATAATCACCAATTGCCATTCCTACGCAGGACTCGAACCTGCAACTTTCTCGGCGCAGACAACGACTGCCGCAACCTTCTGTGTCACGGGGGCCGATTATTATTATTATTATTATTATTATTATTATTATTATTATTATTATTATTATTATTATTATCATCATCATTATCATTATTATTATTGTTGTTGTTATATTTATTATTAATGTTGTCGTGTGGTGTTGTAGTGAGATCCTGCGCGTGGTGGACTCCCTGCAGCTGACGCACCGCCTCAACAACACCGTCGTCACGCCGGCCGACTGGCGGGTGAGTCACGCTCCCCTCATCACACACAAAATCACCTTTGCATCGACAGGAGAAAGGCCGATTTCAAAGCGCGAATGAGAAACACTCGGGCGTTGATATGAAGGGATACTAGGGAAACACCAAACTGTTTTATGTGAGAAAATGTTTTATTTTTGTTTTTATCGAATGATCGTGTATTCATTAATTTAATTCATTTGACGTCATTTTTTTCCTTTTTTAAAATTTATATTATCTTCTGCAGATAACTTATTAGCGACTATTCTGTAAGATAACAATAAAAGCTTTCTCATTACGCGGTTATACATTGTTTACACTTTTTATATTTCTGTACAATGAACCCAATGAATAATCATCAGTTAACATTACTTCAATGATTGCAAATAAGTCAGTCCTTCCCAGCTATTAATATTCGTGTTTCCTTTTGCAGACTTGCAATTTTCACGCAGATTTCACTGTATCAATTTGCTAATTCATCGGTAAACACGACCGCCAATCATGAAAATCTTCTCTTCAAGCAGTGTCCATTAATACAGAGAACACCGCACCCTCAATTATGCCGTATGTCCCCAATTGGGCCAAGGGGCACGGCCCTTCCCCAGTTAATGGCGGTATTAGACATCCCATGAATCCCCAAGAGCCGAGGCACAAGACCATCTTGCAAGTTGCTTGGCGAGGGGCGCGCGTGTCGCCTTCCTCGAGCCTTTTACACTTTGGCCCGACCGCCACACGCCGCGCACCCTCCCGACCCCCCTCCCTTTCCTACCCGCCCCCCCCCCTTCTTCCCGCCTCGCCCCACACTTTCGCCCGCGCCCCGAGCGACCACCCCACCACCCCCCTCCCCCCCGCCCCGCCAGCCCCCGTGCCTCTCATAATCCCCTCCCCTCCCCCCCTTACCCGCGTCGGGCGCCGCGCGTGCGCTCTTCCGCTCCGGTCCGCCCCGCCCCCCTCGCCGCCCGCGCCGCCGCGCGCCGACGCAGAGGCCCCGGGCTTCGCCACCGCGCGCCGCGGCTGCGCCGCGGCCGCGGGGGCGTTAAAAGGGCACGAATCGCCTATTTGCGGTGCTTAGCGCCAGCCCTCACTTGCTTCCCCCACTCGCACCCCTGCGCGAAGAAAAGAAAGCGCACGCCAACGTCTTGGCTTCCGTGCGCACCGGATGGCTCTTCGTACTTTCCTTCGTGAGTGTTGCTAATAAATGAAATGTGTAAATTCAATCAATTGGAACATTGCATTTTTGGATAATTGGGATTGAATATTCGAGCATTAAATTGTCACGAATTTGTTTCATATGTTGCTTTTAACACCATGCTAAGATTTCTGAATGTAAAACGGAATGTTAGTTACCTAAGGAAATATTTAATACCTTGAAATATAAAATTTGAAAGAAATAGTTGGTAGGAAATATTCCTTCGGTCGATGTCCTCATCGGGATAGGTTACTCAGGGCATCAACTGATGTCGCTGCAGTGTCTCTGATAGGGAGGTCTTAGGTTCGAGTCTCAACGGGGGTAGGATTTTCGACACTAGCTTGTCAGCTATGTCGAATTCAGTCACTGCCCGGAAGGGAATTCCTGTTGATTGCTCTGATTGATATTTTTCCGAGTTTTTTTCCAATCAATACCAGGCGAATGCCGGAGCTGTATTGTAACAAAAGTGCCAAGGATCGTGCGCTATCGTTCCTTCCCCTTCCTTGTCTTATCCTTACCCCTTACACACACTTACACTTACATGCACTACACTCCTGGCTGGGGCGGTGCCCCGCTGGTTTGAGATACCTGCCCCTTGGGGCTAACCCCGTTAGTCGACAGGAAGATCGGCACTGCATAACAACATCCAGCGGGGGAAGATCACTGCCACCCCAGCGGGAAAACAAGCACTATACATACGGGACTAATGACCATAGCAGTTGACGCGCCCGTAATCACCAATCAATCAATCAATCAATCGATGTTCTCTTCTTTCTCGAAAGTACACCAACATCCACCTAATTCGCATGAGCGAGGGGAATCTGTCGGTTGTGCTGAACAAATAGATCCTATCGTAAGGAAAGTATTCGCTGGCCTGAATGGTCGAGCGCTTGAGAATTCGACCCGAGGGTTCTGGTTTCAAATCCTGCTCTGAGCATCCTTATGTCTCCCTATCTTTCGCGTGCGAGGGCAAGTGGCGTATTGTGCTTCGCTGCTCCTTCTTCAGCTGGCCCCAGATCTAAGGTCCTCGGGTGCTAGTTTCCCAGTGCTTTGTACAAAACGCTTACAATGGTCCTTGGAACAAAAATAAAAACTTATCTTAAAATGATAATATTCCATTGTATTGACTAACAAATAACAACCAAAAGTCTTGTATGAAGATTCAGTAGATTCAGTGAACATTTGAACATGCTATTATATTAGCGCGATTAAGTTAGAGAGACAAAGGCTTTTCCTTCCCTGTGAATGAAAATTCAGAATATGAATGAAACATATATTTTCTAATGAAGAAAAAATGAGGAGGTAAATCAACCCAAATGCAATTTTAATTATCGCTCTAATGACATAGTACCATGGAGTATCATCCTAATTATAACGGTGTAAGTATTGCATTTTCATGTCAGAGGAATATTCGTATTCAAAAATATAAAATTAATAATATTTTGCAATAATACAAATAGAAATCAAACTCAGTATATCAAAGAAAAATATACAGTAGACAATCTTTTGAGTTAGAAATAAATCACTGTTTCAAGTTATGTAGAATATATCTTCATCTATAATTTCTATAATTTCAAGATATGAAGAACACTGCAGAGCAATATTTGTAATAATGAGTTTTATCCCTACTTCCTTTGTAATTGAAATTCATAATAAACAGATATTTGCTCCGCTTCAAAGGAAATACGAAAAAGGGAAGCTGTTTTTCTTGCATTTAAGACGATTTACATGTATTGTTACACATCGTTCCAGGCGTTTCCATTCCTATTAGCCACGAAACGTTCTTGCGAAGAGACGGACAGCAGATGCGCAGGTGGCTTTGTCCAGACATCCGAGGGCCTTGGACGTGCTGGCAATTCCTATGAGCCTTGAGGCGAGTACACTCGTGTGGGAACAATAGAAGAACGTGACATATGGACAGGCAGGATGTTACTGTTCCCATCAGGTTTCCTTCCTCTAATAACGCTACTGAAAAGTGATTAATACAATCATTCCTACAGAAGAGAATTTCATGCGAAATATATAATATTAGCGTGAGCGTCTCTCATGTGAATATCTGTTATGTATGCATTCAATAGAAAATTAGAGTGCTTCGGGGACATGATGCGAATCTGCTGTTATTACGATATCGAATATGCTATAACATGGCTTTTTCTGTCGAGAGAATGCTGCACACTTTCCTGGAATACTTTGGTTAATTATAATGGATGTCATGTTTCCGTGGTTAAACACATGACACCAACACTCGTGGAATTTAAAAGAAATTCAGGAATTCGCGCTTGTTTACTGCTATTTTGACATTGTATCACTATTCCAGGGACAAATCAAATGTAAAGAGTCAAAAATAATTCAAAATAACATAATACTTATAATAAAAATATTATTTACCTGTTTTTCTGTTTTTGAATCAACGTTTTGAGTAATATTCAAACAGAAAACAACCGACAGAATCTCCTATCAAAATTACGCAGTTTATGCTACATAATTTAATTTACAACAAATATCCCCTCCAAAACATACAAAAAATTCTAGAACCAGCAGAAAAACTTTCACCTTACACAGGCGTTAAGTGTAATCTTTGGAAGTAGTCTACCAACGAATCCACTACACGAAATGATGTGATTGGCGGCAAAAGTCCTCAATCTCACTCTCATTACTGTGACAGTCGTGTGTCCGAAAGTGTATTTCACGCTAAACACTGATTAGAGCCATACTTACCCTTCGCTCACCTACACGAATGTGTGTGTGTGTGTGGGTGTGTGTGTGTGTGTATGATTTACACTAACACATTGTACCGAAATTGTGTTGCTTCTTTTTTTCTCGATCAGATGCATATATCTGAGTTGTTTAAAATCCGTGCGCCCTTATCTGCCTAGCGTGGCCATAAGGACACGCTCTGCGAATCTGTAGCTAGTTCAAACTTTCATCTTAAAATGTTGCAGTAATATAATATTATTAGAACTTCATGTGGTTTTCCATAACATCCTAAAAAGTGTCACCGTGTGCATTTCAAAATTTTGAGGATTTAAAAAAAAAATGTTTTTTGAAATTATAAAATTGTGTGATGATATTTTTACAAAATAGTTCAGGCACTAAATGCTTGCATGCCCTCATTCTTCAGTTCTTATTGAAAACATTCTTCTCGATTGCTTATTCATTGTCCAGATGAAAAACAAAGCTTGAAACTGAAACTGTGCAAAACATTTAAATAAAGAAAACGAATTCGAAACTGTAATTATTTCTTTAAATATAGAGCTGTTTACAGGAAGCGAATGACAGAGCTCCGATTTATGTTGTTAAAATACCTTCGTAACTTCGAGTCAGTAGTTACGATGAGCTCACGTTTCGAGGAGACTATCACTACCCAACAGATGTATGAGTTAAATAGGGAACAGACATTATTTCTGTACTCTAACTATTGAGGTTTTTCGTGTGAACAAGAAAATAATCGTCAAAATCTTTGGCATATCGAATTTCTACAGCTCAGGTATTAATTTTGTTATAAAAAAGAGTGAAAGAGTATCAAAACCGAAACTGGATCCGAATGTTGTTATTAGTAGCAAACCACAAAGCCTATACGGAAATACGTTATTTACGGAATGTTAGAGCACGAAATGGTTTGCGCCTTGTTGGGAAAAGCAGTTGCCTTGAGATTTGCGTTGAGCCTCGTTGCAGAGCACGATCGGGTCCTTTCGACGCAATGCCACTCCATGCGAGCTTCAATAGCGGCGTTGCCCCATCGATGCGAGACTGAGGTGCGTGCGGCGTTGCGTAAGAGCCTCCGCCTCCGCTGGCGGACCGGAAGCTGCGGGACGCGGTCGCTTCCGGCGCCCGCTGCTTCCGGCAGCTGCGAGAGGGGACTCTCCCTCCCTCCCCTCCCCGCTCCTCTCCGTTGATCGGCGGATCCCCTACCCCCACCTCTCCGGGCCCAGCCCTGGAGCTTCACCGAAGTGCATTCGGAGGGGAACAAGGCAGTTTGTGCGAGCTAAGCTCTGATCAAAGAGCGGAATCTTTCGGGAAGCCCCTTGCGTCAACGCCGCTTCTCTCTCTGTTTATTCAGTGATGCCGGAAACCATACAAACGCGTGCTTTTTATTTATTTTATTTATTTATTATTATTTTTTTGGATTTTACATAGTTCAAGTCCCCCCGTCTCTCTCTTTCTCTCTCTCTCTCTCGTCTCTCTCTCTCTCTCCTGTCTTCTCTCTCTCTCTCTCTCTCTCTATCTAATTCTATCTCTCTCCCCATTGCTATGTTGGCAAACATTTAACTTAATCTACTTAATACCATTACAACATTGATGTGCGTATCTCTAGTGAGTATTTGAATACATTTGTACGAAAGTGCCCAAATGTTGCACGTGCATCTATTGTTTCTTCTGGTTGCTGAATAGTTTGCTGATGTAGTTTTGTACATACAGTTGTGTTCATATTAGTAAAGAAATTATTGAAGAGAGATATTATTTGTTTGATAAATGTGTGTGTTTTGGGATAAGTGAGTGCACAGACGGACGGATACACGTTCTGTCATTAACCAATTTTTTAATATCAAGAACCTACAAAACAAGTATTTTGACACACGTCTTGGAGGAAGGAATTTGCTACATCTATGCAATAGATTTATCCATTTTTGTGTTACCAGAAATACACAATACGAGTTTTTCTAACGAAAAATTCGTCGATTTCTGCCGCAGTATTACACGTTTTCTATACCACGTACGTATTGAGACGAGAAAGTTAAAAGGTATTTCGCCAAAACTTCTGAACCTAGTAATGACAAACGGATGGACACGTAAGTCTATTCGGGTATCGTATTGTATCTGTATTCAAGTATTATTAATGTAGTGACTAGGAATAGAAAAAATTAAAAATTAAATGTTTTACTTGGTTGTTAAAGTAAGTACTTAGTCTGTTGTAGTCAATATTTTGTTGGCTAGCTATTTATCAATAATTTAAGTTAATTTTTGTTTTTACTTGTAAATTACTTTTTTTAAGGATATGTATTTGCCAAAATCTACAAAAATAATTGTATATTTTGAAAGATATTCATATTTTCTATTACATAAATTTTACTTTTAAAACGGGGTTCCTTGAAATTCAATCAACCCATTTCTAACTTGTAAGTATAGAGTAAACAAATTAATTTTAGATCTCCCTTCTCCCAAAACTGACTTGTTACTCTGAGAGCTTCTTAAAATGTCATTTTATAAACTTAGTAAAATTATACAAAATGTATGCGGCATGAATCTTATGAGAACTTCTTAATCTCTACAATAACTATGAAAAATAGGAAATTGTGTACCTACAGTGAGACGAATAATTTGGGCTCTATAGACTATAGCTCTCAGACTTTTAGATAACAGAATAGAATTGCGCGAATAATAAGCAAACCCATCCTCATGATTCTTGTAAGTTTATATTTATTACGCTACGAATTCTACTATTGCCTCTTGATTTACGAATCAGTGATTTTTTGACACAACTTACTTACTCAAGAATAGGATCAAGTTTCAAGAGAATATAGATGTCTATAACTCGAGCCCGGAAGGTCAGGCACTTATTTTACTTAAAATGTGCAGGCAGACAGGCAAAAAGGCATTTATTTTTACTAAAATAGACGCGAAACTAGGCATTTATTGCAACTTATGCAGGGTTATAAAAGGCGTATAAAAATGAATAATCCCGTTTCAAAGAAATTATTTTAGAAAGTTAATAACGAAATGATTTATTATTCGTTTTATACGTTTATATTCTAACTCCACATCAATCAAAAGCTCTCCAAAATATTCACCGAGTACAGTGAACAACATTAAACGATTAAAATCGATGCACAAATTTAACTGCAGAGGTTTCTGTTTCCGATAAAAATAAGTGTTCCATTTTCGGGAGAGAGAAATTTCGAATTTTCAAGTATTGCTAATCTCGCTTTTTGGTATATTTATTCATTATTTAATTACGTATAGCAAAATGGAGAGGCAGAGATTCTTGATTCTCATGAATATGTTCGTAGATTTTACTAGTCCCCCTCCCCTACACGTCTCAAACAGTTTTTACTTTTATACGGAAAAAATTACATCAAATCAAACCGACAGCAGCTTGCCTCGAGCATTCTAATCCAGTCAGAGTGATTTAACGCCCCTTCGCTCTAGCGGAAACACGCGTGGGATTCGAACCCAGGGTCTACCGGCCAACGAAATTTCAGTCGCCATTTGGCAACTACACACACCATCGCAGGCTCTATTTCCTTTATCGTATAATAAATAACTTATTTTCCCTTCTCACTTAAAGGCGCATAATTTGGCGTGTCTTAGAACCCCAACGCCAGAGGTGTGCTGGCGTTGAGTGGAAGACTCACGCTGAGACGGAGGCGCTCCGCGTGGCGGCCGCGAGAAGCTGCCTCCGTCACCCTCATGAATATTAAGCTGCGCCGCGCGCTGCGACGCCGTGTTTTGTCTCGGGGCCGCGGAGAAACGTAGTTCACGACTGGTAGGGCGCGCACAAAGGGCGCGTCGGGACTTCGGGGTTAAGTGTTCTGAATAAAACTTATCTTTTTCCTTGTCACTTCTTTCGTTCGTTACAATCTGTCCCGCAAACGAGAGGAGTGGCGGATAAAAATCATCGGCGAAGAGAATCTCGCACTCGTAAAAATCGATGACGTTGAAAAGAAAAATGCCACTAGTATAGGGCGAGATTAAAGTTTTTTCACAATGTGTTGTTTCGAGACAAGACTCTCATGTTATGATCTTTTGCATTGGATCACATCGTTAAAAAAAATAACAAAAATATTAATTTGGATAACTCGCAGAAGAAAGTAAACAAAATTCCAAATAAAAAAGAGAAGATAATTGTAAAACAGGCTAAAAAATTAGGTTATTTTATTTTTTCTAATGTTTTTAAACCTGCTGTTTAATGCCAACACAAATTCAAATTATAATAAAAAATATAGATATCCTATACAATAAAAATATATATTGCACTGCGATGTTATTAATTAGGCAACGTGATACAAAGGATTGAATATACTTTATCAACATCGCATAAAACGACTGAAAAGATATAGTTACCTCGCGAATTGGGTCATCATATCAAAAGGAGCCAGATCTAATTACCAGAATGAAACTTATGAAAAGAGTAGATTGAAAATAAAGAAAAACAATAAAATCCTATCACGTTCAACCCTAATAATTATATAACAGGCAGCTACTACTGTAATTATTCAATGCAATATCAATAATTCCTAAGCTTTCTTTGTATAAAACGAACCGAGGAGCGTAACCTCAAAGCAAAGCGAAGCAAATGCAGCCCCCGGAAGCGAGGGAACGCGTGGGGCGAAAGAGCGCGTGGCGAGGGCGCGTGGGCGTTCAGCCTGCTCATTAAGCCGCACATCCGCAACGGCGCTGCAGTCGCCCAGGCCGCCCCCGCGCCTCTCGTCGCTTGCGCCGCGCTCCCGGTCGCGGGGGCTACCTCATTGCGCCACGCGCTGCGCTTCTGTCGCTAACCCCTCCTCGGCATCGTCGCCGCCTCCGCTTCTCCCTCTGGCCGCGCCTTGCTTTCCGGCTCTCGTCGCCCTGTCTGCCTGATCCCACAACAACGCGCTCCCCCCTCTCTTTCTCTCTCTCACTCCCCTTCTCTCTCTGATTCAAAGCGAGCGGCGCGCCGCCCCTCTCGTCTGCGGCGTGGGGCCCCCGCCCGGGCGCCGCCCCCGCGTCCTTCGCCGCCCGCGCATTCCCCGAGGGCTCTGAGGCGCACCGCCCCGCCTCCCGCCCCGCACTCCGTCTCAGAGCCTCCTACACCTTCAGCGGAAATAAGCACTTGCTTAGCGGCTCGACTCCGGAAAACTATTCATAATTTGCTTTAAATCCCTTTCTATCATTGTGCTGTAAAATAATATTTAACGAATAATGTCTGTACCAAAAATGTATTAAACTTTTTTTTAAAAAATTATTTCACTAATCTTCTTCTCTGGTCCTATCTTCATATATGGAAGTTAGGTGACCCATAACGGGTTTTCTTGGGATAAGTTATTCATGGGTGGTTCCGTTGCATCACTAATGCTAATCGATAATAATTCGATATCCAAGTTTTTTCTGGAGGATTGTGTTGCGGGAAGGGACCAGTGTGCGCTTGTGTTTGTGGGCGCGCTGTACCCAGCCGATCCTGCTCCGGCGTTGATTTCTCCCTCCTGCGCATCCTCGCCCCACGCCTCTCGCCCGCGCCCGCCCCCGCCCCGCCCCCGCCCAGCGCCGTCGATGAAGCTTCTGGCACCGCGAGCCGCCCCCACGCACAGAAGGGCGTAACGTTTGTTACAAGGTTTCATCAAACAGTTCACATTCTGTATCTCTGAAATTCTTTATTTGAAGAAAAGTTCAAATTTGAATTAAAAAGTAACACAATCGTATTTTCCACAAAACTTTAGTTACGTTTGTTAAATTTCTTCTAAAAATATGAACAAATGTAAAAAATAATGTTAGATTTATTTATAGTTTATAGCCTTGAGTCCCGGGCAATAACAATATAAACATTCCTATGAGACCGTTGTTCAATAACTTTTCGACTTTTGGAAAGCTAATTTCATTTTTCAAAATATAATTATTCAGAAGTGTATATGTATATAAAATAAGCCTACAAAAACTTGTAGATACATTTCCTTTTCTAACTTGAAAAATTACCTTGAAATTTACCGACGATTTACCTAGGATAGACACCGGTCTAGGATAAACACTTTTGTGTAGTTTACAAGTACCCAGTATTCCATGTTATGAAGACAGTACAGACCCTTGACTTTCACAGAGCCGTGCAGTTAGACACCTGTAATTGTCGTGCATATTTTTTAAGGTTTGTCTTAAAATATATAAACTCCCGGGAGTACCTTCAACGAAAATATTATGCCGACGTTGGGGCCCAAAGAGTTCATAATTAATAATCAAGTGACACAACACTCATTCTGTGCGCAAAACAATACTAGCGTGTAAAACCGTACGTAGGATATTTTCCCTAACTGATGTTCCTGGTGGACCTGTCGAAAAATTGCACTCCTCCTGTGAGGTGCGCGGCGAGCGGGCCGCGGTGAGGGCCAACGGAGCGAAGCAGGGAGGCGTGCAAACAACTCGACTTCCATTCTACACGAAAAGCAGATTTCACTCTTCCTGCTCGATTGAAAGATTAGTAATTCCTGGTGCTTCGACTGCTAAGGTCATTAGTCCCGTGAGTGCACTGCATGCTTTTTTGTCGGGAGGTGGCAGTGATCTTTCCAACGCTGGATGGCGAGTTCTGACGTACCCGTCGACTTGCGGGAGTTTTCCCCAACCAGGTATCTCCCACCAGCGGGGCTCCGCCTCAACTACGACAAGCTCCGATCACCCGTCTGCACTCCCGGCAATTATAGTCCATGTAAGTGTACGTGCGTGTGTGTGTTAAGGGAAGAAAACGAGACAGGGACGAGGAAGGAAAGATCGCACGCGGTCCATATCCCGTTTGTTAAGGTACTTCTCCGACATTTCCCTGTTGATGTATTGATCGGAGAAACCATAAAAACTACCGATCAGAGCAGCGGCCCTCTAGAACTCTCCTTCAGGCAGCGATTGAATTCGGCTGAGCTGCGTAGCTAGTGTCGGGACTCGATCCCCTGGACCTCCCGGTCAGAGTCTCTGAAGCGACATCAGTTGATGCTACCTACACCAGTGGCTTTTGTTGTACAATAGATAATTGTCATAAATAAATGTACGGAATGTCGAGTTATATTCGCTTTGTGCAAATAAAACTCAGGAGTGAGTACTTCGCTAAAACGCGGTTGCTCGTAGTAAGTCGCGTCCTGGTGGCATACGTTCAAACCAAATATTAGGCATGGGTACTTTCGATGTACCGTATCATTCAAAACATACTTCCATTTCCATTAAAGTATCGCAACCGTTACCTCTCGCTCAAATATAAATCGTGAACTCACGAGTCATGTGTCGTTGTGAATAATGTGTGGACATCAACATCGTGAAGAGCAAACGAATTACTGGTTTAGTTACTCAACAATACAGATTTAGTTACTCAAATACGAAACTGAAAATAAATCAATAAAATAAATCAATACTACTGTATTATCACACTATTTTAAATACTACTTTGGAAAGATAGTGTTCGTGCCCTGAGACGTCGTCGTTAGCGTTTCCGGCAGCGTGCGCTGCCAGTGGCGGAGTCTCTGAACGGCGGCGCTTCTCTCTCTCTCCCTCCTTGGCGCCATTTTCCGCACTGCGTTCGCCGAGGGCCGTGGGGGGTGAGGAGGGGGGCAGAAGGAAGGGGATATATTGCGGCGGGGCGCGCGTGCGTGGCCTTCTGCCGAGGCGAGTGGGCTACGCGCGCAGTGGGAAGGGAATAACCAACACAAAGTGCACAGTGTGGGGAGAGGTAGTGTCGCTGGTGGTAGAGTGGGAATGCCGCGACGGGAGGTAGGAGGGAGGGGGAGGGAGCTTCTCCGAGGCGAGTGGGCTACGGGTGCGTGGCGAATGGAATAAGCAAGCCACAAAGTGCACAGTGTGGGGAGAGGTAGTGTCGCGTGGTGGTAGAGTGGGAATGCCCGACGGAAGGAATCGGTGGGGCGAAGGAGGGAGGGAGCTTCTCCGAGGCGAGTGGGTTACGGGTGCTGTGGGAGGAATGCCACAGGGAGCTGTTTGGAAGCAATGAAGAAGTGGCGCTGGGAGCGCGTTGGGCGAAGAGGGAAGTGCGAGGGTGGGCGGCGTGTAGCGGGGCGCGGGCGATGCGTGGGTAGCGCGTGCGTCGGCGCCGGCGGCGCCGGACGGCGCGTGTGTGTGAGCGGTGAGCGTTGCGTGGGCCGGCGCGCTGGTTTTGGCGCGTGTGCGGTGCGTGGGTAGCGACGCGGATAGCGCGTGGGCGGTGCGTGAGCGGTAGCGCGTGGGCGGCGCCGGCGGCGCACGACGGCGCGGGGGCTGAGCGCCGGGCGGCGAAGAGTGTATGGTGCGGGGTAAGAGTAGCTGGGTGGGGGCGGCGGCTGGGGGGTGAAAGGGCTGCGGGGAGGTGGGGCGGGGGTGTGCGGAGGGGGCGGGGCGTCGCGGTCGATGCGGGCAGCAGGTGCGCGCGCGTGTGCGTGCTTCCGTGTGTGAGAGCTGCCCGAGGTTGAGGCGGAGCGAAACACCGGCCGAACACGCGCTTGTCGACGGACATACTTTTGCTTCCTAAATCACGAGACGCAGAATTAGAGTTCATTTCTCTCGCACTGCAATGTCACACCCGAGTGATTCATGTGAGGACCTCAAGAGAACTAGATTGCACACGAGGATTTAAACCTTACTTTCAGCGAAGAGCAAGTAAGACGCGCAACATTCATTTTCCTTGCGCATAATACACGGCATGTGCATTGCTGGTTGCCTACTGATTTCGTGTCTGTCTTTCGTGGCCCTTCTCACCCAGCCCAATTGAGTGTCTTACTCAGGTAGTTCGTTTTCTCTATGTAATTCCACAGTAATAATGAATATCAAGTTTGGGTGAAAAGTCTTGGCTCCTGAAGAGTTAAGCTGGAACACGAAGCTGGCACACGCATATACATGCCCATCATTTTTTGTTCATTAATATTTGCGCACGTTTGGTGGCAGTGTTTACACCGACGGTGGGATAAATAATGCTAATATGTGTAATAATATTTATATTTATTACTAGTTGATTATAATATCACAAATATTTATATTATTACAAACATTTTGAAGAAATGAAAGAAATATCGTTTTTTGAAAAGCTGTACCTCGTTTGGTAATTAGTTTCGGGAGAAATATTTTACACAAACATCGTAGGAGGTTTATTTTCTTTATTATTGATTTGAATGATTTTTCTACTGGACTTAAGTTTAAAAATGTACATAGATAAACCCGAAAAACGTAAAAAAAAACCAATGATTTTCTGGACCTGTCGGAGTTAGCACACGGACTCGGAGGTCGAAAACATGACATTTTAACCGGTGCCTACGTGCAGGTAACATACCTAAAGAAAACGTTTATGACCTATTACCCAGTAAAACGTTCTAGCCGAATGAACTAATAGTTGAAGGAGAGAAAGTGCAGTGTATTGCAATCAACTGAGCAATTACATTGAATTGTAGCACGTGGTCTGGCGATCACTCCGTCTAATAGAGTGGGTATGCTTCCTTTTTGATCTAAAATCGTAACAATCATTAAAAGGGCAAACGGATGTATTTATTTAATTGTAACAAGCATGGTATGAATTGACGTATTTGAAACTCGGAGGTGATAATTAACAAATGCATATCCCGTCAAAAGTACAGTAAATCGACGTTAGCACGAACTCGCTTGAAACGCTTTTTTACAAACAAAATGTGCCTCCCTGGAAGGAGACGTAGGAACACGGAAGTATACAATGATGGAATAACATTTAAATAATAATAAGCATTTTTGTAACTCTTAACATGGATTATTTCGGTCCTTTGAAGTTCGTATTAACAAGAGAACACTGAAGTTATGATAATCAGAAAGACTTCTACAACTTTTTAAGAGTAAACTTCCGAAAGGGACTTCCTCCATTTTTCCCTTCTACCCTCGTGACCACGATATCCTTGTTCGAGATCTTCTTGCATACGAGTTATTTACGTGAGAGATTTCATTATTTTAGCCATGCCTCACTTTGCAGTCAGTATTCGATTCTCTGCACGTCTTTTCATGCAAAAATAGAAGATACATCCCAAATTATTTACCCACTTTTGAGGTACGATGCTGCAGATCGCTGCTTCGTGCTCTTTCCAGTTAGAGTTTTAGAGTTTTAGCTCCAAAATGAAAATATTCGTTTTGGAGAAAATGTGTACGGTATGATTTTGTAATTAGGAAATAGGAGTTAACGTCCTTAGCTGTTGAGGCGCCCGGAAACGCGAAATAATCAATCAATCCACTACGCATATGGGAAAGTAAGAATCTAGGTGCATTAGAGCAGACCGCAGTTGCGTGGCCGGGTCGGAGGAGCCTCTGCCTGAGTGGAAACGCAGTCGCCGTGGCTTCTGGGAGCTCTCCCTTGAGGGCTCTGCGAGCGGATAGGTATTGTACGGGTGGGGAGTAGGGAATTTTCGCAGAGCGAAGATTTACAGCAATCGACAACGATATCGATCTTCCACGCATGCGCAGTTCAAGCTTCGCATGACTTTTGTGCATTTGCGCATGCGCGGAAGACCGATATTGTTGTCGATTGCTGCACGCTATTCCGCGCAAAAGCCTCCGTAGTGCGAGACCAGCGCTCCAACAGTGCTGTGGTGCCTGAAGAAGCACAAGAAAAAGAAGAAGAGCGCAAATGTGCTTGTGCGCCTCCAGAACGGAAGCCCCAACGAGGTAGAATATTCTACATAGAGTGGCTGAAGCGCCTCCATCTTTGAAACAAATTGAAGCCATGTTTTTTGCACTCAAAGCAGCGCTCTATGGTAAACAAAGTATTCTAGCATTAAGTTTGGCGCTGGTTACGGACGGTTACACCCAGGTTACTTCGCCACTCGTGTGCTTTGACTTCAAAAACATGGTGGCCACTAGTTCGGCGAGCCTCCACCAAGAGCTCTGAAACTATAGTCCCTTTCACAATGTAAACGTAAACAATAGCATAACACATCGACGTAAAGATTAACATAAATTATAGACTGAAGTATTTACAATATCTGACATAAACGTAAGCAATATAAGATTTTCTGATGACTATGAGACATTCTAGCTTACTATTAAATGGATGTAAGAATCGATTTCGAGGTACCGAATGTGCCCATGGCCCATAAGGGGTTAGTTATTCTATCGACTTATCTCATATTTCGATTCTCGATTTTGAGTTAACGTACTGTGATTGGTTCATTTCTTATATCTTACTTATGCATAACCGTAGAAGCTTGAAGCTTGCAAGCTTTTAAGTTAACGTCTTAAATATTATGCTTATAAATGCATTGTGAATGAGTGCGCTTATGAATGAGTCCTAAGGTTTATGTTAACGCTATGCTTATGTTTATGCTTGCATTGTGAATGGGCTTTATAGGGTCAGCCACTCTACGTAGTGTATTCTGCCTCGTTGGGAGAGGGTTCTGTGGCGCCCAGTCACGGGGGCGAGAGGCGAATTTCGACGCGGAAGAAAACAATCGACGCGCGGCGTGCGCACCGCTCTCCGCTCGCTACTCGCGGACTCGATCGATATTTATGTAATCTCCCGCGTAGGGAGGTGGGAACACACATATTGAAGACGGGAAGAGGCACTTCTCAAACGCAGGCTATAGAATTTCAAATTCAATAAATGTAAGAGGGGGTGTCTGTTCGGGGGAAAATCCGTGTGTGAGGATGGTGTGGTTGGAACTTTAAGTGACTCAAATGGGACTTGGCTGAAAATACGAGCCAGAGACGAGCCAATCATTCAGTGCCTCTTCCGGGGACTATAGTGTTTCCGGGGACCGCGACTCGGTAAAGGGGGGGCTTGAGGGACAAATAAATAAATAAATTCGCGTTCCGTCGGCGAATGAGGCGACTGAACAGCGCAATTTGGAGGGCGGCACAGAAACATGCCGAGGGTCCCTTTGCGGTGGCTTTTATCTCCGTCCTTCTGCCCTAGCATCATTAATGGCACGTGAGGTCGTAGGCTTCCGCGGCCAGAGTCATGTAAATGTGCTTGGCTGTCCGATTGATGCCGCGTCGAAGGCTGTGTTAACGACGTTTCGATCTTATAATGGTTTTCCTCGGGGCAATCGAGGCGCAGATCTGCTCTGAGGAAGATGGTAACAAGATGGTGGAAACGTCGGCAACACAGCCTTCGACGCGGCGTCACCCGGACAGCCAAGATCATTTAGCAATAATGGCGCATATGCACGAAATCATCTTCTCCCCCACTGTTGACTCGACTGTTGACTCCATGACTGTGATTTTCCTGTCACTGTAGTGCACTAGATACAGCTGCGATTTGCCCTTTGGACATCATCTCTCCTTTGCTTTGACGCTGAATCATTTCGTTCTTGGGCTGGCCTCCTCAACCCCCCACCCACTTCGCCTTATCCAGATTAATGGCACAACTCTGCGGAATCTTCGAACGCTTTTCTGTCACTGTTTACTTGACCAATTTCATCACGTTCAGCGTTTTCCATGTCGACACAGCTCACTCATTAGACACATAATATAGACATGTTATTTGACGTCGCCTCAACCTCAAACATTTGCCTTATAGAAACAAAAACACAACTAAAAAATTCCACGAAGTTAGTCCAATAAGTAAAAGTAATATCAAGCAGTAATGCATAATGTACCACAAGTTAAACATATTCTGTAAAAAAATGTTCCTTTGTTATTAGTTCTCAGTATTCAACCAGAAAAACACTGTCCACAGAGCGATCATCGCCCGAAAAAGAAAGAGTCCGTACATTATGAGCCTAAATTATCCTATATTCCACTCTTTAGCCATGCACTGTTCCAGACACGGTAAGCGGTGTTTTCTGAAACTTTTCGAGACTAATTTACAAAACTTCCTTCCAATTAGACACCTTTTTTAGGACAGTACTAACAATTTTCAATATTTTCTTTCCTCTCTCATCGTCCATTTCTGTTTCAATATGTCTGATTTCGAACTATCTCTAAAATGTTTCCTCCGTTTCATGTTTATCGACTTTATGTGAACGACTTACCGCAACCGAACGCATGGAAGAAAATATTCTTAATGGCTGGCCTGTGATGAGGATTTATCTGTCCTCTGTCAGTTAAGAAGAATCGAAACCAATACGTTAATTAAAGTTGGCTTGAACTTAGTTAGTTATAAATGTTTTACAAAGCTGACTGCTGACGGCTGAAGTGGTTCAGGGTACCAGTTGTTGTCACTGCTGTGCATCTGACCGGGAGGTTATACGGTACGAGTCCCGATGATGGCAGGATTTTGGACAGTGCTAAATAGCTAGGTCAAATTTCACTGATACATAGATAATTCTAGTGGTCGGCTGCTCTGATTGGTAGTTTTCCGTTTCTCCGGTCAATACCAGGCGATTGGCGGGTCACTACCCAAACAAACGGGCCATGGACCGCTCACGGTCTTTTCTTCTTCTTCCTTGTCTTATCTTCAGCCCTTGCTTACACACACGCATACACTACTCCACCACACATGCCAGAAGACCGCTCGGGACCTTGGAGCTTGTCCCGGCTCGGGCGGTGCCCCGGTGGTGGGAGATACTTGTTCGGCGAAAATCCTGCTACCCGACGAGTAAGTCGGCGAATCTCATCGTTCATCTTCCAGGGAGACAATCAACGGAGAAGGCCATCTTGCGCGACAAAAACATGCACTACACTGAGAGGACAATCTTCGTTTTCTACGTCGCTACAACATTGTCTTGAATGTCTTGGCCTGCTCAAACACTGCCTTCCATTTTCTTCTATCTTGAACCAAATCGTGCAATTTTGCTAATCCACTAATGAGAGTAGTCTTCCAGAAACTGAGGTGCGTGTGCGTGCGCGTGTGCGTGTTGCAGATGGGGGAGAGCATCATGCTGGAGCCGAGCGTGCGCGACGAGCAGGCGGCGCAGCTGTTCCCCAAGGGCGTGGAGACGGTGCGCATGCCCTCGGGCCTCGCCTACGTGCGTAAGACGCATCACTACACCGCGCACTCCAAGGAGTGCTGGGACGGCGCCAGCAAACACTAGCGCTCGCAACCTCTGGCAACGAGTGGACGGGGCAGGAATGCTCGCTTCGGGCCGATCAACGTATGGTGGGACATTTCCTGCAACGGAGTGGTTAGGCAATTCATCGTGCACAGGTGTTCGGCGGGTCCATTTAGTTTCCTTCCAAGCGTCGGAAAGCCTACGCTAAATGAATTGCTTCACATTGATGGCCAGATACGAGGGAAAACCAAAACTTATCTGCACTTTTCAACGTATTTTCCTTCCTTCTAAATGATATTTGCCCAGCGGTACACAAGCTTGCATATTTCCGCAAAAAGCTGTTTTTGGTTGACCATTTATCAATGCTCACTGCTCACTAACAAACATATTTAAATAGCAATCTGAATTCTGGTCAAGATGTATCTCGCCTGTGAACCCACTATGCATTTTCATAAAAATTCTTGAGACCTATAAATTTAATTAATTAGTAAAATGATAAATTAATAATTTATGCACTGATGTCTGAACTTCATTCACGGTAAAAAAAATGGCCGACTTTGTGAGACATCTTTGAGAGGCCCAAAGAGATAACACCCTGACGAAGCGCGATCTGGTCAATAGATCGAGTGTTCGACCACCTCAAAACCCAAACGGTTAATGGTTTCAACCGTTTAGTGGGTCGTGTATGGCCGTGTGTGGGTTCCATGCAGAAAAAACACTTTCTTGGAGAATAGTCATCGGCGTTTGGTACGAATTTCTGGCTGCAGTTACATTAATTTCAGCCCCTGACTCACCTTCTGACCACAAAAACTAATCATGATCTTTATTCAGATTTGGTGTATACCGCCGACAGAGCTGCAATGTTGAGAAAGCTACAGCCACAAGATACTAACATTAACAAAGTCAGGCGTCGCTCTGGTAACCGCTTTAGTACTTACTCGAAGCACACATGCGCAGAAGGCAGTATCACCAAAGTCCACAATCGAGAAAAAGAAAATGCCGATTAATTTTGACACACCTTTGTATTTCATGTGTAACCGCAATACGAAATTAACAACTATAAGATCATTGCAAACAGTTATCCTTTTTGACACTTATATGTGCCCAATAAAGTTTGTAATATTTCTTCTATGACATACAAAATAGAAACAGAGTTCCTCCTGGAATTTGTTATCTGTACCTTGTTCTGTGAAGTTCTGGAAACTGGCGCCGACGCTTGTTCTTTCATCGTTACTTTAGAAAGGTAGCAGCTTTTCGTCTGAAAAAATAAGAACATAGTGATGTTGTGTTTTAGGACGAAATGGGACCGTATACTTTTATTAATTTTCCGGAATTCCAAAGCTGCAAAAATTTTACATTATATTAAATTTCTCTCGAAATATGCCAATTCTAAGTACAAATGAATAAAATATTTTCGTTTACCGAAATGTTGAAGCAGTAGGGTGAAACCTACAAAGAAGTTTGACGTGGATACAAATTACCAGAGTAATGATTTCATTCGAAGTTCCGTGGCTTCGTCAATTTTGGTCTGTTATGGGCCGCAATCTATTAAGCATAACACAGACTTTAATATCAATATATTTTTCAAATTAGTATTCAATATATCAATAAATCAATAATAACAATAGATTTTTGAAATGTAATGCTTACATTTGAATAAAAAAAGATTACATATGTATATTGTATTTTTGTAATTCTTTGAAATAACTCAAAAACTGGACCATGATATTAATTTAGCTCCTCTTTCCTTCATCACACCTTCCTTGCTTGACTTGCTTGAGAAAGCTTCAAAAATGTGTTCAGAAGCTTAGTTTAAACATTTTTGTAACTAAATTGATAATATTATCTAAGTATGTTTAAGAATATTAAGTTTAAAATATTTCTTGATACGTTCGTGAATACTTCCTTGAACAAAGGTTTTTGAATCCTTTCTATTTTGTAGTTTTTAAAAATTAATTGTCAGTAAGTGAAGGTGATGTTAAGTTGGTAGATGGGTGATGGTAAGTTAAGTCTTTCTTTAAAGTGTTAATATAGAGAACTCAATTAAAATAAAATTCTCACTAATGCATTTATTTTCTTCCTCTGGCCTTCACGAACTCTGCTAAATATTCTTCTAAAAGTCTAATATATCAAAGATTTTGTACATTTTTAAAACAGATAAATAAACTAATTCATGGACTGGAAGAATTTATTAGTAGTGATTATGACAATGTTATATCTATAACTAAACAACGAGCTCTCCTTTTTAACTCACATAACCCATCCAAAGTAAACACAGAAAGAATCTTTCCATTTTTAAAAAGAGACTACCCTAGTATATCGAAAGAACTTGTCAAAGAAATGGCGAGGAAAGAAATGCAGACAAATAAATCCCC
>BOPP01000052.1:285425-341136 GCA_017312745.1 Gryllus bimaculatus | reverse complement strand
TTCAGTCCCCCGTCTCTCTCTCTCTCTCTCTCTCTGACTCTCTCGTCGGTCTGTCTGTCTGTCTCTCTCTCTCTCTCTCTCTCTCTCTCCCCCATATGCTATGTTGGCAAACATTTAACTTAATCTACTTAATACCATTACAACATTGATGTGCGTATTCTCTGGAGTATTTGAATACATTTGTCACCGAAAAGTGCCCAAAGTTGCACGTGCATCTATTGTTCGCTTCTGGGTTGCCTTGAATAGTTTGCTGATGTAGTTTTGTACATACAGTTGTGTTCATATTAGTAAAGAAATTATTGAGAAGAGATATATTTGATTGCATTAAATGTGTGCTGTTTATGATAAGTGAGTGCAAGACGACGGATACACGTTCTAGCCATTAACCAATTTTTGATTATCAAGAACCTACAAAACAAGTATTGACACACGTCTTGGGGGAAGGAATTTGCTACATCTATGCAATAGATTTATCCATTTTGTGTACCAGATACCACAATACGAGTTTTTTCTAACTGAAAAAAGTCGTCGATGTTCTGCCGCAAGTATTACACGTTTTATACCACGTACGTATTGAGGACGAGAAAGTTAAAAGGTAATTTCGCCAAACTTCTGAAACTAGTAATGACAAACGGATGACACGTAAGTCTATTCGCGGTATCGTATTGTATCTGTATTCATAGTATTATAATGTTAGTGACTAGGGAATAGAAAAAATAAAGAAATTAAATGTTTTACTTGGTTGTTAAAGTAAGTACTTAAGTCTGTTGTAGCCAATAGTTGTTGCTAGCTATTTATCAATAATTTAATGCGTTAATTTTTTTTTACTTGTAAATTACTTTTTTTAAGGATATAATTGCCAAAATCTACAAAAAATAATTTATATTTTGAAAGATATTCATATTTTCTATTACATAAATTTACCTTTAAAACGGCGGTTCCTTGAATTCAATCAAGCCCATTTCTAAACTTGTAAGTATAGAGTAAACAAGATTAATTTTAGATTCTCCCGTTCTCCCAAAAACTGACTTTGTTACTCTGAGAGCTTATTAAAATGTCATTTTATAAACTTAGTAAAATTATACAAAAATGTATGCGGCATGAATCTTATGAGAACTTCTTAATCTCTACAATAACTATGAAAAATAGGAAATTGTGTACCTACAGTGAAGACGAATAATTTGGCTCTATAGACAATAGCTCTCAGACTTTTAGATAAACAGGAATTAGAATTGCGCTGAATAATAAGCAAACCCATCCTCATGGATCTTGTAAGTTTATATTTATTACGCCTACGGAATTCTACCATTGCCTCTTGATTACGAATCATGTGATTTTGAACACAACTTACTTACTCAAGAATAGGATTCATGTTTCAAGAGAATAAAGATGACATAATCGAGCCCGAGTTCAGGCACTTATTTTACTTAAAATGTGCAGGCAACAGGGCAAAAAAGCATCTTATTTTTACTAAATAGACGGAACTAGCGCATTTATTGCAACTTATGCAGGGGTTATAAAAAGGCGTATAAAAATGAATAATCCCGTTCAAAGAAATTATTTTTAGAAAGTTAATAATGAAATGATTTATTATTCGTTTTATACGTTTTTATTCAACTCCACATCCAATCAAAAAGCTCTCCAAAATATTCACCGATACAGCTGAACAACATTTAAACGCATTAAAGTCGATGCATTAAATTTAACTGCAGAGGTTTTGTTTCCGATAAAAATAAGTGTTCCATTTGCGGGAGAGAGAAATTTCGAATTTTCAAGTATTGCTAATCTCGCTTTTTGTATATTTATTCCATTATTTAATTACGTATAGCAAAATGGAGAGGCAGAATTCTTGATTCTCATGGAATTATGTTTCGTAGATTTTACTAAGCCCCCTCCCCTACACGTTCTCAAACATTTTACTTTATACGGAAAAAATAACATCAATCAAACGACCAGCAGCTGCTCGGAGCATTCTAATCCAGTCCAGAGTGATTAAACGCCCCTTCGCTCTAGCGGAAACACGCGTGGGATTCGAACCAGGCGTCTACCGGCCAACGAAAATTTCAGTCGCGCATTGGCAACTACCCACACACCATCGCAGCTCTATTTCCTTATCGTATAATAAATTAACTTATTTTCCTTCTCACTTAAAGGCGCATAATTTGGCGTGTCTTAGAACCCCAACGCGAGGGTGTGCTGTGCGGCTGAAGCGGAAGACTCCACGCTGAGACGAGGCGCGCCGCTGCCGCGCGCCGAGAAAGCTCTGCCTCCGTCACCCTCATGAATATTAAGCTGCGCCGCGCGCTGCGGACGCCGTGTTTTGTCTGCGGGGCCGCGGAGAAACTTAGTTTTCACGGACTGGTTAGCGCGCGCACAAAGTGGCGCGTCGGGACTTCGGGGTTAAAGTTCTTGAATAAAACTTCATCTTTTTCCTTGTCACTTCTTTCGTTTCGTTACAATCTGTCCGCAAACGCACGAGGGAGCGGCCGGATTAAAAATCATCGGCGAAGAGAATCTCGCACTCTAAAAAAATCGATGACGTTAAAAGAAAAATGCCACTAGTTAGGTGAGATTAAAAGTTTTTTCACAATGTGTTGTTCGAGACAAGACTCTCATTATTATGCATACTTTTGCATGATCACATCGTTAAAAAAAAAACAAAAATATTAATTGGATAAACTCGCAGAAGAAAAGTAAACAAAATTCCAAATAAAAAGAGAAGATAATTGTAAAACAGGCTAAAAAATTAAGTTATTTTATTTTTCTAATTGCTTGGTAAACCTGCGTTTAATGCCAACACAAATTCAAATAATAATAAAAAATATAGATATCCTATACAATTAAAAATATATATTGCACTTGCGATGTTATTAATTAGGCAACCGTGATACAAAAGGATTTGAATATACTTTATCACATCGCATTAAAACGACTGAAAAGATAGAGTTACCTCGCGAATTGGGTTCATCATATCAAAAGGAGCCAGATCTAATTACCAGAATGAAACTTATTGAAAAAGAGTAGATTGAAAAATAAAGAAAAAAAACAATAAAATTCCTATCACGTTTCAACCCTAAGAATTATATAACAGGGCAGCTACTACGTAATTATTCAATGCCGATATCAATAATTCCCTAAGGCTTTCTTTGTATAAAACGAACCGAGGGAGCGTAACCTCAAAGGCAAAGCGAAGCAAATCGCAGCCCCCGAAGGACGAGGGGAACGCTGGAGGCGAAAGAGCGCGTTTTGGCGAGGGGCGCGTGGGCGTTCAGCCTGCTCATTAAGCCGCACATCCCGCAGCGGCCTGCAAGCGCCCAGGCCGCCCCCCGCGCATCTTTCGTCGCTTGCGCCCGCGCTCCCGGTCGCGGGGCTTACCTCAATTGCGCCACGCGCTGCGCTTTCTGTCGCTAACCCCTCCTCGGCAATACGTCGGCCGCCCTCTCCGCTTCCCCCTCTGGCCGCGCCTTGCCTTTCCGGCTCTCGTCCGCCCCTGTCGGCCTGATCCCACAAACAAACGCGCTCCCCCCTCTCTTTCTCTCTCTCACTCCCCCTTCTCTCTCTGATTCAAAAGCGAGAGCCGCGCCCCCCTCTCGTCTGCGGCGTGGGCCCCCCGCCCGGCCGCCGCCCCCGCCCGTCCTTCGCCGCCCGCGCATTCCCCAGAGGGGTTCTGAGGCGGCACCGCCCCCGCCTCCGCCGCACGCGCACTCCGTCTCAGAGCCTCCTACACTTCAGCGGAAATAAGCACTTGCTTCTTAGCGGCTACAACCGTGCGACCTCCGGAAAACTATTTCATAATTGCTTTAAATCCTTCTATCATTGTGGCGTAACAATAATATTTAATCGAAATCAGTCTACTGCTACCAAAAAATGTATTTAAACCTTTTTTTAAAAAATTATTTCACTAATCTTCTTCTCGGTCCTATCTTCTTCTATTATGGAAGTTAGGGACCCATAACGGGATGTTTTTTCTGGCATAAGTTATTCCATGGGTGGTTTTCCGTTGCATTTCACTAATGCCTAATGCGATTAATAATCTGATATCCAGTAGTTTTTTCTGGAGAATTGTGTTGCGGGAAGGGACCCACGTGCTGCGCTTGTGTTTGTGGGCCGCGTACCCCAGCCCAGACCTGCTCCCGCCCGCCGTTTGATTTCCTCCTCCCTGCGGCCATTCCTTCGCCCACGCCTCTTCGCACGCCCGCCCGCCCCCGGCGCCCCCGCCCAGCGGCCGTCGATGAAGCTTCTGGCACCCCGGAGCCCCCCACGCACAGAAGGCCCGTAACGTTTTTTACAAGGTTTCATCAAACAGTTCACATTCTGTATCTCTGAGATTCTTTATTTGAAGAAAAAAAGTTCAAATTGGAATAAAAAAAAAAAGGTAGTTAAACACCAATTCTATTTTGCCACAAAAACTTTAGTTACGTTTGTTAAATTTCTTCGTAAAAAATATGAACAAATGTAAAAATAATTGTTTTAATTTATTGTATGTTTATAGCCTTGAAGTCCCGGGCAATAAACAATATAAACATTTAGCCTATTAGAGACCCGATTGTTCAATAACTTTTCGACTTTGGGAAGCTAATGTTCACAATTTTTTCAAAATATAATTATTCAGAAGTGTATAATGTATATAAAATAAGCCCTTCCTACAAAAACTTTAGATACATGTCCTTTTCTAACTGAAAATTACCTTGAAATTTACCACGATTTACCTATTAAGGATAGACACCGGTCTAGGATAAACACTTTGCCTGTATAGTTTCAAGTACCAGTATTCCATGTATGAAGACAGTACAGACCCTTGAACTTTCCACAGAGCCGTTTTGCAAGATTAGACACCTGAATGTGTCGTGCATGATTTTTTTAAGGGTTTGTCTTAAAATATATAAACTCCCGGGAGTACTTCAACGAAAATATTATGCCGACGTTGGGCCCAAAGAATTCACTTAATTAATAATCAAGTGGACCAACAACACTCTTCTGTGCGGCAAAACAAACTAAGGCGTGTATAAAAAAACCGTACGCTAGATATTTCCCTAACTGATGTTTCCTGGTGGAACCTGTCGGAAAATTGCACTCTCCGTGAGTGCGCGGTGAGGGCCAACGGGCGAAGGCAGGGCGCGTGGCAAAACAAACTCGACTTCCATTTACACGGAAAAAAGCAGATTGCACTCTTCGCTGCTCGATTGAAAGAATGGTTAATCCTGGTGCTTTCGACTGCTAAGGTCATTAGTCCCGGTGAGTGCCAACTGGCCATGCCTTTTTGTCGGGAGGTGCAGTGATCTTTCCAACGCTGGATTGGCGAGTTCTGACGACCGTCGACTTGCCGCGGATTTTCCCCAACCAGGGTATCTCCCACCAGCTGGGGCTCCGGCCTCAACTACGACAAGCTCCGATCCACCCGGTCTGCTTGCACTCCCGGTAATTATTAGTCCATGTAAGTGTACGTGCGTGTGTGTGTTAAGGAAAGGAAACGAGGACAGGACGAGAAAGGGAAAGATCGCAACGCGGTCCCATATCCCGTTTGTTAAAGAGGTAACTTCTCCCGACCATTTCCCTGTTTGATGTATTGATCGGAGAAACCATAAAAAAAACACCATCAGAGCAGCGGGGCCCCTCTAGAACTCTCCTTCAGGCCAGCGATTTGAATTCGGCTGAGCTGCGTAGCTTAGTGTGTCGCGGACTCGCATTTCCCCTGGACCTCCCGGTCAGAGTCTCTGAAGCGACCATTCAGTGATGCTACCTACACAGTGCGCCTTTTGCTGTACAATAGATAATTGTCATAAATAAATGTACGGAATGTCGAGTTATATTCGCTTTTTGCAAATAAAACTTCAGGGTTGTGTACTTCGCCTTAAAAACGCTGGTTGCTCGTAGTAAGTCGCGTCCCTTGGTTGGCGCAACGTTCAAACCAAATATTTAGCCATGGTACTTCGACTGTACCGTATCCATTCAAAAAAGCATTACTTCCATTTCCATTTAAAGTATTCGACCGTTACCTCTCGCTCAAATATAAATCCGTTGAACTCACGCAGTCATGTGGTCGTTGTGAATAATGTATGTGGACATCAACATCGTGAAGAGACAAAACGGTATTACTGGTTTAGTTATCAAACAAATACAGATTTAGTTACTCAAATACGAAACTGAAAATAAATCAATAAAAAAATCAATACTAGCTGTATTATCACCTATTTTTAAATTACTACTTTGTGTGAGATAATGTTCGGTTGCCCTGAGACCGTCGTCGTTAGCATTTTCCGGCACGAGCGCTGCCAGTGGCGAGTCTCGAACGGCGGCGCTTCTCTCTCTGCCCCCTTGGAGCCATTTTCCGCACCTGCGTTCGCCGAGGGCCACGTGGGGGGTGAGGAGGGGGGAGAAGGAAGGGATATATTGCGGCGGGGGGCGCGGAGCGTGCTGGCTTCTGCCGAGGCGAGTGGGCTACGGCCGCAGTGGGAAGGGAATACGGCCAAGCCAAATGTGGCACAGTGTGGGCGAGAGGTAGTATCGCGTGGTGGTAGAGTGAGGAATGCCCCGACGAAGGATCGGTGGGGGCGAAGGGGGAGGGGCTTCTCGCGGTGAGTGGGCTACGCAGCCACAGTGGGAAGGCGAATAAAGCAAGCCACAACGTGCACAGTGTGGGGAGAGGTAGTGGCGCGTGGTAGTAGAGTGGGGGAATGCCCGACGAGGATCGGTGGGCGGAGGGGGAGGAGTTCTCCGAGGCGAGATGGGCTACGCCCGCAGTGGAAGCGGAATAAGCAAGCCACAAAAGGGGGGTGGGCAGGGAGGGAGCTTCTCCAAGGCGAGTGGGCTACGGGTGCTGTGGGAAGCGATTGCCACAGGGAGCTGTTTGGGAAGCAATGAGAAGCTGGCGCTGGGAGCGGCAGTTGGAGCGAAGAGGAATTGTGCGAGGGCGGGCGTGTTAGGGGGCGCGGGCGATGCGTGGGTAGCGCGTTGGGCCGGCGCTGTTCTGGTGTGTGTGCGTGCGCGGAGTGCGCGTGGGTGGCGCGTGTGCGGCGGTCCCGTGAGCGTTTGCGTGGGCCCGGCGCGCTCGGTGGCGTCTGGGGGCGGACGCGGGCAGCGCGCGGGGAGGTGGGTTGAGCTATTTCGCGCCAGGTTTTAGCGGCGTGGGCGGTGCGTGAGCGGTTAGCGCGCGTGGGCGGCGCGTGGGCAGCTCGTAGCGGCGCGTGGGCGCGAAGGAGTGTATGGTGCTGGCGTAAGAGTAGCGGCGTGGAAGCGGCGCTTGGGGGTGAAAAGGGCTGCCGGCGGAGGTTGGGGCGGGGCTGCTTGCGGAGGGGGCGGGGACGTCGCGGTCGATTGCGGGCAGCAGGTGCGCGCGCGTTGTGCGTGCTTCCGTGTGGGGGAGCTGTGCCCGCAGGCGGAGGCGAGGCGAAACAACAGACAACACGCGCCTGTCGACGGACAATTACTTTTGCTTCCGTAAATCACGAGACGCAGAATTAGAGTTCATTTTCTCTCGCACTGCCAATGTCACACCCGAGTGATTCATGTTAGGGACCTCAAGAGAACTTTTATTGCCACGAAGGATTTAAAAACCTGACTTTCAGCGAAGAGCAAGTAAGACGCGGCAACATTCATTTTCCCTTGGGCACAATACACGGCATGGGCCTATTGCTGGTGCATACTGATTTCGTGATTTCTTTATTATTGATTTGAATGATTTTTCTTACTGGACTAACGTGTGAAAATGTACACAGATAAACCCGAAAACGTCAGAAAAAAACCGGCTTATGGACCTGTCGCGTGTTAGCACAGGGTTCTCGGAGGTCTAAAACGATGACTTTTTAACTGGGTGCCTACTGCAGGAAACATACCCAAAGGAAAACGTTTATGATCTTTTTACACGGTAAAACGTCAGCCCGAGATGAGACTGAATAGTTTGAAGGAGAGGAAACTGCAGCAATGTATTGCAATCAACTGAGCAATTACATTGAATTGTAGCCACGTGGTCTGGCCATCACTTCCGTCTAAATAGAGTGGGTATTGCTTCCATTTTGATCTAAAATCGTAACCAATCAATTAAAAAAGGCAAACGGGATGTATTTTTAATTCTAAACAAGCATGGTATGAAATGACGTATTTGAAACTCGTGGTTGATTAATTTAACAAATGATATTCCGTTCCAAAAGTACACTAAATGGACGTTAGGACGAAAACTCCTTGAAACGCTTTTTACCAAACAAAATTTGCTCCCAGGAAGGAGACGTAGGAACACGGAAGTATACCAATTTGATGGAATAACATTTAAATAATAAATAAGCATTTTTGTAACTCTTAACATGGGTTATTCGGTCCCTTAAAGTTCGTTGATTAACAAGAGAACACTGAAGTTTATGGTAATCGGAAAGACTTCATACACTATTTTAAAAGTAAAAAACTTCCGAAGACTCCTCCCAAGTTTTCCCGTTCTACCCTCTGACCAACGTATCCTGTTCGAGATCTTCTTGCATACAAGCTATTTTACGTGAGAGATTCAGTATTTATAGCCATGCCTTACTTTTGCAGTCAGTCTTCGATCTCTCACGTCTTTTCAATGCAAAAATAGAAGATACATTCATCTTTATTTACCCACTGTTGAGGTTACGATGCTGTATGTCGCTGCTTAGTGCTCTTTCCAGTTAAAGTAGTATTTTAGCTCCAAAATGGAAAATATTCATTTTGGAAGGAAATGTTTACGGTATGATTTTGGAATTGGGAAATACGAGCTAACGTCCTTAGCTTGTTGACGCACCGAAAACACGAAATAATCAATCAACCACTACGCACATGGGAAGTAAAGAAATCTAGGACATATCTACGAATCTAGCAGACCGCAGTTGCGGGGCCAGGTCGGAGGAGACTCTGCATGAGTGGGAAACTCAGTCTCCGTTGCTTCTTGGGCGCCTCTCCAGAGGGCATGCGAGCGGGATGGGGTATGTACGGTGGCGGGAGTAGGGATTTTCGCAGAGCGAAGATTTACCCCCCCCCAAAAAAAAAAAAAAAGGGTGCCCGCAAAAATTCAAAGTTTTTTTTTTTCCCCCCCCCCCCCCCCCCCCCCCCCCCCCCGGGCGCCGGGGCGAAACCAAAAAACAAAACCCCCCCCCCCCCCCGGGGGAGGCCCCTTTTTGTGTTCACAAAAATTTCCCCGGGGCGGGGCTTCCGCGCTCCTGCACCCTGACCTCTGTCACTACTTCGTCCGAAATTTTTTTTTTTTTTTTGTCCCCCCCCCCCGAGTTTTTTTTTTGTTTTTTTTTTTTTTTTTTTTTTTTTTTTTTTTTTTTTTTTTTTTTTTTCCCCCCCCCCCCCCCCAACCCCCCCCCCCGCCCCACTCCATGCTATGCGGCCAGATGTTTCGAGTTCGCATTGACTTATGCTGCATCTGCGAGCGCGGAAGAACCGATCATTGGTTGCGATTGCTGCACGCTATTTCTGTGCAAAAGCCGCCGTAGTTTGCCGAGGGGGAGACCAGCGCTCCAAACAGTGCTAATTGGTGCCTGAAGAGCACAAGAAAAAAAAAGAAGAGCGCAAATGCTGCTTGTTGCGCCCTCCAGAACGAATAGAATATTACTACATAGAGTGGTATACACTACGCCAACGAGGTAGAAATTACTACATAGAGTGGCTGAAGCCGCCTCCATCTTTGGAAACAAATTTGAAGCCATGATTTTTTTGCACTCAAAGCAGCCGCCTCTCTGGTTAAACAAAAGTATTCAGCATTAAGTTCTTGGCGCTGGTTAGGACGGTTACACCCAGTGCTTACTTCGCCACTCGTGTGTTTTTGACTTTCAAAAAAATTGGTGGCCAGTATAGTTCGGCGAGCCTCACCAAGAGCGCTGAAACTATAGTCCCTGTCACAATGTAAACGTAAACAATAGCATAACGCATAGACGTAAAGATTAACATAAATTATAAGACTGAAGTATTTACAATATCTGACATTAAAACTTAAGCCAATATAAAATTTTCAGTTGGTGTGCCTGACATTCTAGCTTACTATGAAATGGATGTAAGAATCGATTTCGATACCGAATGTTGTGTCCCATGGCCCAGAAGGCTGTTAATTCTTCTATCGACTTCAGCTCATATTTCGATTCTCCATTTGAGTTAACGTACTCTGATTGCGTTCATTTCTTATGTCTTACTTATTTGCATAACCGTAGAAACTTGAAGCTATGCAAGCTTTTAAAGTTAACGTCTTAAATATTATGCTTATTAAATCATTGTGGAATGAGTCCGCTTCATTGAATGAGTTACTAAGGTTTATGTTTACCGTATGCTTATGTTTATGTTTGCATTGTGAATGGGCTCATAGGGTCAGCCACTCTACGGAGTGTATCTGCCTCGTCTGGGAGAGGGGTTCTGTTGGCCGCCCAGTCACGGGGGCGAGAGCGAATCTCGACGCGGAAAGAAAACAATCGACGCGAGGCACGTGCGCACCGCTCTCCGCTCGCTACTCGCGCACTCGATCGATATTTATGGTAATCTTCCCGCGTAGGGAGTGGGAACACACATATTGAAGGCGGGAAGAGGCACTTCTTCAAAACGCAGGCCTAGAGAATTGCAAATTCAAATAAATGTAAGAGGGGGTTGTCTGTGCGGTGGGGAAAATCTCCGTGTGTGAGGATGGTGTGGTTGAACTTTAATGGACTCAAATGGACTTGGCTGAAAATACAGCCGGAAGACGAAGCCAAATATTCAGTGCCTCTTCCGGCGGACATAGTGTTTCCGGTGACCGCGACTCGCGTTTAAAGGGCGGCGTTGAGGAAAATAAATAAATAAATTCGCGTTCCGTCGGCGAATGAGCGACCTGAACAGCGCAATTTGAGAGGTGGCACAGAAAAACCTGCCGAGGGTCCCTTTGCGGTGGGTTTTATGTCCGTCCTTCTGCCCTAGCACCGATTTTAATGCATGTGAGGTCGTAGGCTCCGCGGCCAGAGTCATTAGTTCATGTAAATTGCTGCGCTGTTCCGATTGATTGGCCGCGTCGAAGCTGCTGTTAACGACGTTTCGATCTTATAATGGTTTTTCTTCGGGCAATCCAGGCGCAGATCTGCTCTGAGGAAGATTGGTAACAAGATGGTGAAAACGTCAGCAAAAACCTTCGACGCGCGTCACGCCGGACAGCATTAAGATCATTTAGCAGAATGGCGCATATGCCACGAAATCATCTTCATCCCCCACTGTTGACTCGACTGACTCCATGACTGTGATTTTCCTGTTCACTGTAGTGCCACTAGATACAGCTGCGATTTGCCTTGGACTCATCTGCTCCTTTGCTTTGACGTTGAATGCATTTCGTTCTTGGGCTGCCTCCTCAACCCCCCACCACTTCGCTTATCCAGATTAATGCCACAACTCTGCCGGAATCTTCGAACGCTGTTCCTGTCACTGTTTAACTTGACCAATTTCATTCACGTTCAGCGTTTTCCATGTCGACACAGCCTCACTCATTAGACACATAATATAGTCATGTTATTTGACGTCGCCATCCACCTCAAATATTTGCCTTATAAAAACAAAAAACCCCGACTAAAGAAATGCCCACGAGAATTAGTCAAATAACTAAAATAAAATATCAAGCGAGTAATGCATATGTACCACAAGTTAAACATATTCTGTAAAAAAAATGTTCCTTTGTTATTAGTTCTCAGTTATCAACCAGAAAAAACACTGTCCACAGAGCGATCATTTCGCACCGAAAAAGAAAGAGTCCGTACAATTATGAGCCTAAATTTTTCCTATATTCCACTCTTTAGCCCATTGCACTGTTCCAGACACGGTTAAGCGGTGTTTTCTGAAACTTTTCGCAGACTAATTTAACAAAACTTCCTTCCCAATTAGACACCTTTTTTTAGACAGTACTAACAATTTTCAAATATTTCTTTCCTCTCTCATCGTCCATTTCTGTTGTCAATATGTGCTGATTTCGAAACTATCTCTAAATTGTTTCCTCCGTTTCATGTTTACGACTTGATGTGAACGACTTACCGCAAACGAACGCATGGAAGAAATATTTCTTAATGGCTGGCCTGTGAATAGGATTTAATCTGTCCTCTGTCAGTAAGAAGAATCGAAACCAATACGTTAATTAAAAGTTGGCTTGAACTTAGTTAGTTATAAATGTTTTCAAAGCCTGACTGCTGACGGCCGAAGTAGGTTCAGGGCACCAGGTTGGCATGCTGCTGCCTCTGACCGGGAAGTCATATGGTACGAGTTCCGATGATTAACAGGATTTTCGACACTGGCTACAAGATAGGTCAAATTTCGCTTAACATTAGATAACTACGTGGTCGGCTGACTCTGAATGGTAGTTTTCCGTTTCTCCGTCAAACCAGGCGATTCGCGGGCACTACAAACAAACGGTCATGACCGCCGCACGGTCTTTTCTTCTGTCTTCCTTGTCTATCTTCAGCCCTTTGCTTACACACACGCATACCACTACTCCACCACACATGCCAGAAGACCGCTCCGGACCTTGGAGCGTTGCTCCCCGGCGTCGCGGCGTGCCCCCGTGGTGGAGATACTTGTTCGGCGAAAAATTCTGTTTAACCGACGAGTAAGTCGGCGAATACTCAATCTTTATCTTCCAGGGAGACAATCAACGGAGAAGGCCATTCTTGCGCGAACAAAACATGCACTACACTGAGAGACAATCTTTATTTTTCTACGTTCCTACAACATGTCTTGAAGTCTTGGCCTGCTCAAACAGCGTGGCCTTCCGCATTTTCTGTCTACTTCTCTGAACCAAGAGTGGTGGCAAGTTTGTGCTAAGTCACTAGATGAGAGTAGCGGTCTTCCAGAAGCACCTGAGGTGGCGTGTCGCGTGCGCGTGTGCGTTGTTGCCAGATGGGGGAAGGCATCATGCTGGAGCGAGCCGTGTGTGGCGCGACGGACAGGCGGCCGCAGCTGTAAGGGGCGGTGGAGACGGTGGGCATGCCCTCGGGGGCCTCGCCTACGGTGCCCGTAAAGACGCCATCACTACGACCCGCGCACTGCCAAGAGCCGACCAGCGTGAACGTGGTGCACGAGGGGCTGCGGAGCGCGGCCATGCCAAGAACCCTGAGCGCTCACCCGAACCCTCTGCAACCGAGAGCTGGGACGGCCGGGGCCAGGAATCTCGCTTCGGGGCCGGCCGGATCAGACGTGGTATTGGTGCGACATTCCTGCACGGGTCAGTGGTAGGCAGATTCATTGTGCACGGGGTTGTCGGGCTCGCAGTTAGTGTTCCTTCAAGCGTCGGAAAGCCTACGCTAAGATGAAATTGCTTGACCATTGGATGCAGGATACGAGGCGCGGAAAGACCAAAGAGATTATGCTGACTTTTCAACGTATTTTCCTTCCTTCTAATGATCCTTTGCCCGCCCAGCGGGGTGACGAGCGCAGGGCTTGCATTAGCTCCGCAAAAAAAGCCTGCTCTGTTGTGCTTGCACCATTCCAATGCTCATCTGCTCACTAACAAACATATCTTGTAAAATAGCAATCTGAATTGCTGGTCAAGGCGATGTATCTCGCGTGTGAACATTGCATGATTCACGCGGGAAAAAGGAAATGGGCAAGGACTTTGCGTGAAAACATTCTGAAGGCCCAAAGACGCGGATAACACCCAATGACCCGGAAGTGCGACTAGGACGAATTGGTACAGTAGAGTTCAGTGTGCTCGACCACCTCACAACCCAAAGCGGTTAATGGTTTCAATCGCGTTTGGTGGGTCGTGTATGGCCGTGTGGTGTCGATGCAGAAAAACCACTTTCTGTGGAGATAGTCCTCGGCGTTGGTACGAATTTCTGCGCTGCAGTAGATAAATTTTCAAAGCCCCCTGACTCACCTTCTGACCACAAAAAACTAATTCATGATCATTTATTCAGATTTGGTGTTACACCGCCGAAGAGCTGCAATGGTTAGAAAGCTACAGCAAATGACTAACAATAAAAACAAAGTCAGGCAGTTCGCTTGGGTAGAAACGCTTTAGCACTTTACTCGAAGCACACGCATGCGCAAAGGCAGTCATCACCAAAGTCCACAAGCGAGAAGAAAGCAAAATGCACGATAATATGACCACAGCCTTTGCTATTTCATGTGGTACCGCAAATACGATGATGAATAGACAGAACTATAAGATCATTGCAAACAGATATCTTTTTGACACTTGATATTGTGCCAATAAAGTTGGGTAATATTTCTCTATGACCATACAGAAAGAAACCAGGTTCCGCCTGGAAATTTGTTAACGTACCTTGTTCGTGGAAGAGTTCTGGAAAACTGTGCCCGACTCTTGTGCTTTCATCGTTACTTTGGAAATGGGAGGTAGCAGCTTTTCGTCTGAAAGAAGAATAAGAACATACAGTGCATGTTGTGTTTTAGACAAATGGGACCGTAGGTGTTATTACTTCTTATTAATTTTCACGAATTCCAAAGCTTGCAAAAATTTTACGAGGGTGTAATTATTAAATTTCTCTCGAATATGCCAATTCTAAGGTACAAATGAATAAAACATATTTTCGTTTTACCGAAATGTTTGAAGCTGAGTAGGGGTTGAAACCTACAAGCAGTTTGGACGTGGATTACAAGATTACCAGTGAGAGTAAGTGATTTCGATTCGAAAGTTCCGTGGCTTCGGTCAATTTTGGGGGGTCTGTTATGGGCCGCAATCTATTAAGGCATAGAAACACAGACTGTTAATAGATCAATAGTATTATTCAAATATTATTCAATATGATCAATAAGATCAATAATAACAATATACTTTTAAATGTTAATGCTTACATTTGAATAAAAAACATGTACATATGGTATGATTGTATTTGTAATTCTTTTGAAATAACTCAAAAACTGGAGCATGGATATTAATTTGGTAGCCTCGTTTCCTTGCATCACACCTTCCTGCTTGACTTGCTGAGAAAGCTTTCAAAGAAATGTATTCAGAAACGCTTAGTTTAAACATTATTTGTAGACTATAATGATAATATGTATTCGGTAAGATGTTTTAAGAATATTAAGTTTAAAATAGTTCTTGATACGTCGTGAAAACTTCCTTGGAACAAGGTTTTTGCAATCCTTTCTTATTTTGTAGTTTTTTAAAAGATGTAATTGTCAGTAAGTGAAGCTGATGTTAAGTGGTAGATGGGGTGATGGTAAGTTAAAGTCTTTCTTTAAAAGTGTTAATATAGAGAACTCAATTAAAATAAATTCTCACTAATGCATTTATATTTCTTCCTCTGGCCTTCGTCACGCAACTCTGCTAACATATTCTTTAAAAGTCTAATAATCAAAGATTTTGTACATTTCTTAAAACAGATAAATAACTAATTCACCTGGACTGAAGGAATTATTAGTAGTCGATTATGACGAATGGTTGATATCTATAACTAACAAACGCGAGCTCTGCCTTTGACACTCACCAGTAACCCATCCAAAGTTAAACACAGAAAGATAGTTGTCCATGTTTGAAAAAAGAGACGTACCTAGTATATCGAAAGAACTGTTGCAAAGAAATGGCGAGGAAAGAAATGCGAGACAAAAAAATCCCCGGTCCTTCAGAGATTGGGCTCATAGCTGGAAACAACCACCGACGCATTGTCGTGCGGGAGGGGTGGGGCGGGTGGGGATGGCGGGTCTGCACTCAAGCCGGACGTGGCCAGACGAAGAGGGCCCCGATGGCTGGCGTTTTTGGCGCGGGTTCCCCTGCGCGCGGACGCAGGGGCGCGCGGGGGGCCGCGGCGGCCAGTGTAGGGGTGGGAGGCGGCGGCTGGGGCGGCGCGAGGTGGTGAGGGGGCAAGGCGAGGTGAGCGTCAGGGAAGGGAGGACGGGCGGCCGGGGGTGCGGGGCGGAGTGGAACGAGGACGGCGGGGGGCGAGTCGGCGCCGCGATGGTCGGGCGAGGGACGGCGCAGTGGGGCAGCCGAGGAGCCCTGTCCCGAGCAACGGGGGGGTGGAGATGCCGATTCGAAGACCGGGCACGGCCTTCAAGCTGCGATTGCAGACGTGTGTGAAGGAGGAGTGCCACCGAAGGGGGTTGGGGTGGGCAGTCTCAGGAGAGGGAGTGAGGCAGTGGAAGAGCGGAGGGGAAGGCGCGATGATGGGGGAAGTAAGTGGGAGCGTGGGAACAGACGCGGGGGGGGGAGGGGGCAGGAACCGACGTATCGAAGGACGGCGAAGGTGAAAAAGCGCTTGAGTGAAGGACGAGGGCAGGTCTCCACTGATAGCGGTTGTGGGGACTAAGGATTTGGTGGAGGAGAGAGGGGCGAGTTTGGAGAATTATGTGGGGGGCGGAGACGAGGGCGATGAGAGGGTGTTAGGTGCAGCGTAATGCTGGGGGAGGATTGGAGGTGGCGGCGTCGAAAGACGCAGGGCCTGTGGAAACTGGCGAAAGGCCACAAGGGGGCATGGAAAGAAAAGGAAAGAGGGTAATGGAGGGAACAGGGAAAGAAACAAGATATGTTGCTAAACACTTCAGCACGAAAAGGAACTGTGGTGAATAACTCTTCGAGCAAGTACAAACCTGAATCAAACATTATGGTATTCCGGTAATGGGGAATTACGGTAAAAAGTATATAAGTGGGAAAAGCAACAATAAATCGAAGAGTAATGTGGAGGATAAAGAGCGCTAATGTGTAAAGGCGAAGTGAGTTTCCCTTTATCCTGCTTGCTGTATACGAAGTGACAGATTGAAAGGAAGTGAGAATCTGAGCTAGGGAAAAGACACTTTACCTTTGCGTCTCTCTTTCCCTCCCTCCCTGGCTCTCTCGTCTATCTGATCTATGCTCATCCTCTCTCTCTCTTTCTAAATGACAGCGCAGAGGAAGTAAAACGGGGTAGAGTAAGGACTCAAAAGAGGCGATTACACAAACGCACACCGGGGTCCACCAGTGTTTCGGTGGCAGGGAGGTCATCTTGACAGGTTGGGGCTCCGAATGGTTTACAGAGAATACGAGGAAACGGGGGATTAGAGCAGGCAAAGGACGGTGTAGATAATACATCTAGGAGGTGTAGAAGGAGACAATTTGGTAAAAGTCAGCGGGACATTAATGGCGACAGTATCGGAAGAGCAGAATGAGAGGCGCCAAAACAACGGTGAGGGGTAGTAAATGTGTTAAAATATAATACGACTGTATAAGTGATACTCACGGATGGGGATAATGATGATACAAAAACGTAATGATAAAACAAAAACAGCGAACAGGGCAACAAAACGTAGGTAGAAAATGAAGACTAGAAGTTATTACGGTAAGTGGATGGGGTGAGGGAAATAGAGGACACGAAATTTAAGGATGGAATGCCTAAAAGTGAGGACCGCAGTATGGTGCGAGAGAGTGGAAGAGGGGCGGTGAAAATGTCGAAGTTGACGGAGGCCTAATGGGAGGGAGGGTGAGAGCCGCAGCGCGGAGTTGAGGAAGGGCGGTAGAGGTGGCGGAGTTTACGGGGACGGGATGGCGGAGAATTTGAAGCGCGCAGCGTGGTACGTGAGAGTTGTTGAGGAGCGGTGAAATAGCGGAATTGACGGTGCGTGATGGGCGGGATGGCAGAGAATTTGAAGGGCGTAGGAGTTGCGGAGGGGCGGAGGAGATGGCGGAGTTCACGAGGGCGTGACGGAAGGGATGGCGGAGAAGCGCGCACAGTGGTACGAGAGAGTTGAGGAGAGCTGGAGAGACGGCGGAGTTGATGGTTCGTGATGTGCGGGATGGCGCAGAAGAGGGAGGCGGAAAGGTGGTGGAGGTGGCAAGGTTGACGGGGGATGGTAGGAGGGCTTGTGGAGAGGGTGCTGTGAGGCCATTGAGGAATAGCGCTGGTGAGCGGAGCGAGTGACGGGCGTAGCGTGGTGCGAGGGAGCTGACGGTTGGGGGCGTTGGGGACGCGCGGTGGAAGGAGGCAGTGAGCTGCTAGCTTGCGCGTGGGCGGTGAGCGAGGGGAAAGAGCGCTGCGGGAAGCGCGGGCGGCGTGGGCGTCGGTGTGGGCGGGGAGGGGGCGCGCCTCCGTGCGGCTGCGTGGGCGTTGGTGGCGACGAGGCTGCGGGCGCGACGCGATGCGACGCTGCGTGGGCGTCACGCCAGACGAGAGAGAAAGAGAGAGAGAGAGCGGGGGTGTATTGTGAAGGGGGCGCAGAGGGGAGCGAGTGAACGCGCGCATGTTTGGAAACGAGGATGGGCACGTGTAGATGCGGAGAAGAGGAGGCTGATCCCCATAGTAGGAGATAGACGAAACATCGTTTTGGCCTCGAGGGGCGGGAGGGGACGATCTGTAAGAGCGCGAAGCAGTGGAGGGGAAGGAAGCGAAGGGGAGAGCTGGCGAGGTGGTCTTGGGCTGGCGACGTGCGCGTGTGGGCGTGGGCGAGCAAGGTGGGCCGCGCGCCCGCGGTTCGGCGTGCGTGGGCGCGCCCGCGGGCCTGGCGAGGCGAGGCGAGTCCGCTCGTTAGTATTGAAGACGCGGGTCGGGGGGGGGTGGCGGCCGCCGCGAGCCGCGGCCGAGGCACGCCGATCAATAGCGTCACGTGACCGCCCCCTCCGCGCCTCGTGCGGCGCGTCGGGAGGCGCGCCGTTGGGACGCTGTGAAGTAATGGGCCGCGCCCTCGCCCCCGCGCCCCGCGCCCCAGCCCCCCGCGCCACCAATCAGCCTGAGTGTGGCATCGGTCACGGAATATGACTTGGATTATCCCTCCGGCCCAAGAAACCGCATTTAGTTGGTGATTCTGCCGACGTTTGTTGGATTAAACAACGACAGGAGGGTATCCCACGAGTCGCTATGGTTGCATGTTTGCTCAAGCAATGGCATATAAAACAGGTACAGTAATTGGAAATGTACAATATTTTACTTGATTTTTTTTTTCTTGATATCATTTTTTTAAGGTGAGACTAGAAAGACTCGTTCACAATACATGTATGTTTTATTAATATTCTTGCACCAATAAGGATCTTTTCTTTAAAATTGAATGATAAATACATTTTTATCTTGCTTTTTTATTTCCCAAGCGTCCACGGGGATTAAACATCTAAATTTTACGGGCATTGTTCACATCATGAATTTAAAAAATAAATCTTGGGTTTTTACTTTACCTATTACAATTGACGAATCTCCAAAATTCTATTATGATATTTTGTTTTTATTTCTGGGTGACTGATTATCTTTTTTCAGTCATTGATCTTTCTCTCTCCAAACACCACAAACATCAAATATTTCCTTTACTTTTCCCTATCATTCCGTGAAAATTCTGCAAACAAAACTAATAAGCCGGTCCGACGGATCGCGGGTTCGAGTCCCGCCTTGGGCATGGTTGTATAGTGTTCGTCCTTTCACACCCCTATCATCATCATCATCATCATCATCATCATCATCATCATAATCATATCGTTACCACTCCGTTACAAACAATTGTGGTCGCTAATAACCTAGAAGTAGATGCGACCTTAAATAACAAGAAAAAAGTAATAAATTCGCTAAATAAAAAAAATACAACACAGATATACAGGAGTCAAGTGTCACTTCAAATACGAAAAACCCACAGTTTAAATTTTTATCTACGACGCAAGATTTGCTTCAGATGACATTTTTTTCTGTCAACCATTTTCTGAACAAAAGCGCGAAACGAGCTGCTTTCGCAACACCTAATAGTTGATGCGACCTTAAATAACAAGAACAAAAACCTAATAAATTCGCTAAATAAAAAAATACAACACAGATGTACAGGAGTCAAGTGTCACATCAAATACGAAAAACCCAATGTTTAAATTTTTATCTATTACGCAAGATTTTGTTCAGATGAGATTTTTTCCGTCAACCATTTTCTGAATAAAAGCGCGAAGCGAGCTGCTTTCTCAAGACCTAGTAGTTGACGCGACCTTAAATAACAAGAAAAAAACTAATAAACCCGCTAAACAAAAAAAAATACAACGCATATGTACAGGAGTCAAGTATCACTTCAAATATGAAAAACCCACTGTTTAAAATTTTATCTATGACGGAAGATTTGCTTCAGATGATATTTTTTTCCGTCCACCACTCTCTGAACAAAAGCGCGAAACGAACTGCTTTCGCAAGATCGAGCTCCCGCGCGACGAGAGATTCCGCGCTGACGATGCTCGCAGGATCACGCGTCCTCAAGCGCCGCCGCCGAGGCGCGCGCGTGTTTACGGCGGCGCGCAGAGGGCAATCGATAGCTCGCAACGCCGCGCGACTTTTCCCCCGTCGGAGCGACGACGGGCGACGCGCGCTCCGCCCAGGCCACCCGCCCGGCGCACGCCGCTTGATGACGACGACGGGAACGTGAAATGCGACTTGCTTGTTAGCTAAGCGAAAAAGGGCGATCAAGATTAATACAATAGAGGGAACGGTTTAATTAGTTACGAAATAAGTACAGAAAGTAATGTTTTGGAATACGAGAAAAATCTTGCCTTAAGATGCGATGCTTGCAGCCTAGTCCATCATTTTGAAATGTGAACGAAAAACATTTCTGTACGAGTTGCGTTTTGGGGGGGATAGGAATTCATGGGAACGTACCAGATATTGCTATGGGGATCATTCTCAATATGCGAGGCGGGAGCCATGTTCATGTATGTCGTTCCAGTGTTTCGTTTACTTTGCAGTACTATCTCCTTGTACTTAGACATGACTTCTTTTTAGAAGGTGTGCTGCAAAGACTAGTTTGCCGCATTTGTACCTCTCTTCCTGAAGGTTCCGCAAACTGGCACTTTGCAACCAAAAATCAGTTCGGGTAAGAAAGCCTAGGGTTGCATTTGTGAGTTTATTTTGCGGTATCTAACACTTGCGGGGGTTTCAGGATGGCGTTCGTATTGTATTACTCCTTCAATATTCAATCCTCGTGTGTGCATAGAAACGGGAATCTAAATTTGATGTTATTCTCAGAAAATGATGACAAAAATACGTAACCAATCTGTTAAGATAAATATTTGATGAGACATCATTTTCAAGAAAATTTTATGTAATTGTTAACTGCATATATTGCCATGCAGTGGTAATGTAAGCTAAAATAACTAAGAAGTACGGAAGCCACACAAATTAACTACATTACTATATTACATTTTTGTCTATGCAATAGTATCGAAGAGCTTTGAACGCAATACCCACTGTCACAAATCTTCGTCACCGAACGGAAGGCCAAAATGTCTCGTCCGAGCTGGCTCGTGTTGATAAGTTCAGCGAAGGCCACCAATCCAGCACAACACAATAAAATTCAAGTGCTGATCTCTGAAATGATAAACCCGGAACGTAAGCTCACATTCGACGGAAAATTTCTAACAGTGTAACCCATTTCATCAAGGGTTACTTACTGCGAGAATATCGAATTGACCCTCTTTTGAGCGCGTGCTCTGTGCAAGGGATTTTTGTGTGTCGCAGTCTCGTGTGGCCTTTCTTCCTTACGAGAACACGACCCATCCCTTTCTATACATTTTTCTTTCTTGATTCGTTTTATGATTTCTTTTCAATTAGTATGGGTTTTGCGGGGTCCTCCTGAGTGCCTGGTTTACCGCAGCGGCCGTTCCGCGCTTTATCGGAGTTTGCACTCACTGTTGGTAACATAAAGTGTAAATAATTTCGAAAACAAAATTCCAATAGCAATAAAAAAGAAGCACGCCAATCCTGCGCAATAATGTGGTAATATGTTGCATAGAGTTGTTTACGATTTCAGTTTGGCAGTCAAAAAAGTGCACGAGCATACACATGAACGCTCGTACGCTGAACGCACGTCGTCTTCAACAACTTTTGGCACCACCTCAACCAGGGATTGCAAACAAATCGATGTTTTTAAAACGTCGATATTTTCGAGTAGAAACATAGATAATATAACATCGTTTTGCTTTAAATGGTTCCTTCAAATCGATCTATATGTCAAGAAACATCGATGTTTTAAAAAAAATTCTCATAATTAAATAAAACTCCCAGTACGTATTGTGTTTGTGTATTGCTCACGATCAACAGTCATTGACAACTCTCACTGTTGTCGATTTCCAGCGTTTGCTATTCGGAACCTTTTTCCAGTATTGTTACCTTTTCGGATTATTTTGTACCTAGTAATAACGTATAATTGCCATTTGTACCTTGAGTACATAGAGCATTAATTAAAAAATTAAAATTATGGTCAAACGTTTCATCATAGTCCGTTTCACAATGCAAATATCAATAAATTGATGCTTTAAACATCTATGTTTTTGTCGATAGTTTCATCAACATTGAAATCTTTTTGGTTATGTATCGAAATATAAATGTATCAATGTTTTTCCAAAATTTCCCATCACTTACCACAACCTCGCCATTCATCGCTCGCCATGCCTCGCCATTCATCACTCTAGTGTTTTGTCTTCTACTATAAACGCGAACATTCGATAGCAGGACGATTCATGAAGTCCATGATGCCTCCAGAGAATTCTAAACATAACCACTGAATTGTCTAAGCTATCCGGGACGAGCAACGTCTCCGTCGTAGTGGTTGACGTTACGGCCAACATGTTGATGCCTTCCTCAGAGCGTTCTGCTCCAGGATTGCCTAGACAATACAAACTCCGACCGCGGAAACCTACGTAATAAGTGGAGGCACGTTAAAGTTCCAAATTCCTTTTATTCCACAATGCGTCCAAAGCTCACGCAGCGCTCGCGCGTACTGTTAGGTGGCGTCGCTTCGTTCGTCGGCCACGTAATTCACGTAATTTACGTCTAAGCAATGCATAATTCCTAAATCATTGTTATGTCAAAATCATCATAAAAATTCGTTTTGCTCAGAAATCGAACCTTCGTCCAGCAGGGATGCATTACCACTTGCGACACCTCTTGATCCGAAGTCTCAGCAATTGCTAACGCCCCTGCAATCCTGCCACCGCGAACTCGTTGGCGTACTCATGCACTTTCTGAAATTTCTTACCGTAAGAAATTCGAGTCTTATATATACCGCAATATGTACAAGGTTTCAAGCCGACTTCTCCTTAAGTGCGCTTTTACCGTCCATGTGTGTGTGTGCGCGCATGTGAACGCATCCACATATGAAGAGCAGATGTCAAATACGGATAATTCCAAATTAAATGTCAGTTTATTCGTATATCGCATGCAAGCGCGCAATGCATATTATTCGTTCTTCAGAGGTGTCAAGCTCCGGTGCGTGCTATTCGAGTAACTGACAAACATTTGCGTTGACTTACAGTCAAACTTTCGCCCGACCTTCGGGTTCATAGGCGCGGCGTGAAGCTCGGGCGGCGTGGGCGGTGGCGGCGAGGATTCCAAGGAGAAGAAAGCGACCAAGCAGTGGGACGAAACCGTGACGCTGGCGCTGTTCGTTCACCTCGCCCTAATCAATTGAATATTTCGGATCTGGCTGCAACCAGCGATACCCGTATAACCGCGCCGCCGCCCCCGCGCCTTGCTGCACTTAACGGGATGAATTCAGTGTTGCCATATCGAGGGAATTCCCGCCGTTTTCAGCGGATTTTGATCTCGTACGGCGGGAAAAAAATTAGTTTCGCGGACAGCGGAATACACGGCGGAAATTAACAAAGGTAGTAAAGCATTTAAATTAGTACCAGTTTTCGTTAACCTTTATTAATAATTTGTTTTGCACAGATGTTGTATATTTTTAAAATTTCTAAATCCATGTTATTATTAATAAGAATAAATAATATAATACTTGTATAATGTTATATAATAGCTGAAATCAATTGTTATTATTTTCAAAATTTTCACCCAAGTAATGCATTCTATATTATCTAAAAATTGAATTGCAGATTCAATAAAGCCACTATATTTCGCAATCATATTTTTGTTTTTATAGAATAAATTAATACATTTAAATATGAAAAAATAATTTGTTTGACGTTTAGCGGATTTAGGCGGGGAATATAAAACCAGTTCAGCGGATTTTCGGCGGAAACTGAAACGAACATGGCGGAATCCCTCTAAACACATCTGGCAACAATGGATGAATTCCGCACACGCGTGCGCTCTCGCGGCGGAGTCGCGAAGCGCCTGCGAACGGCCGCGCCCTGCGAATCCCATGAACCCTCAGCGCTTCTCAACTCTTTTCGGAAACCACGCATCCCGTGGCCGGGATAAACCACTCAATGGGAGGAGGGCTACTGTAATAGACCACGGAAACCCGGAAACAAATCCAAAACTGAAAACAAAATATTCTCATATTATGTTATGTACATTTACAAAATACGCAAATTAAGGTCTTCCTCCCCAATTGCTGACGCCTGCCCGTTGTTTTGTAATGCAACCCGCTTCATGTTTATGCGTTTCGCGGATTCGTGTTGCAGCAACCCCTTACAATATCGCGACATTAATATTAGCATAAAGGAGACACACATTGGAAAAACAGATTGGTGATTTTTTCCCATACATTTTTATCTAGGATATCCGAAAGAATGCGGCGATTCTAAGAAAAATGTGAGGGCTCGGGGATGGACCGGAATACTTAAATTATTGTTGATAGCACATTTGAGATTTTCAATGGGGGGTTTGGCATGGACGTCACCTATGTGCATCGTAGTAGTCGGGTTTGAGAACAGTGTGTTTAGGTGAGTTTGCTTTCAGGGAATGTTAGGAGGCTTACATATTGCCTTTAGTGAGATTGGAGAACCGTATGACTGACTGATAGAGCGTTGTTCTTATATTTTCAATTCCGGAGGTGATATGTTGTGATATAGGATCGTGTCAAAATACTTATATTTTAATTAAAATTCGGGTTACAGTTCAAGAAGGTATTGTAATTAAGGAAACTCGCAATGCTCAGCTTATCTTCGGACTAAGATGCGAATCTGTGATGAAAGCAATGTATATGTTACAGTTGTTTAAGTATTCTATAAAAGATATTCTATGATTGCGTTCATTTCCAGTATAGAAGAGAGGGAGGAGTTAATTTAGCGTGAGACATTGTTGATTATTTGGGGTATTATTGGTATGAGATTCATATGGGTGTGACGCGATAGCTATTTGGATTTGGTTCTTGATTATGAGAATGAGGGTTTTGATTTCTTGGTTAATTATTTCAGAGATTATATGTAGGTCGAGGGTATAATTAGTTAATGGGTATTGCGAATAAGTTGGGATAATGCATTGTTGAGGAGGATTCGGAGGTTTTCGTGGAAGCGGAGGAATAAGGCTTTGTTGGGGAGGGTTTCTACACGGAGGATTGCTGTCACTACAGGCAAGTGAAGAGGGGGGAAATGAAGTTTTTTTGCTCCCTGAATAAAGAGCTTCCTTACAGCGTACGCAGATAGGGTTATGATGAACGCCCAACTAACATTTATCCGGCTCATGGGATTTAGATACATATTACACATTTGGGAGTTTTAGAACAGTAATGGTTCGTGTGTCCAAAGTCCTGAAATATTTCGCATCTCTCTATACATGAATTACGGCGTGTGAGTTCAACAATCACCACGGCGCCTGAATAGTGTATTGATAATAAATAGTTTTTCAAATGTTGTTCTGTCATTCATTACGACTGCACATAATGGCTTTTAGGATTTATTAAATATTAGGAGGCGGGTTGCTTTGAAGGTATGTTAACTTTGATAAGTTCATCAGAAATTTCCCCCTCTTCGTAGTCAATGGGCACTACACTGCTTACTGCTCTAAAATTATTTTCAGGTGCGCCCCTCAACGTGTGATACTGGCACTTACTCTGATTGAGAAAGTGAATCGTTTTTTTAGAATACGCTCAGAATACCGTTGATCATAACGCATGAGCGCTCTTGTTGGCGAATGACTCGTGAAAGTGTCACTGAGGAGACTTCTGAGACGAGGTGCCCCCGCCAGGCTGTTTTTGGAACTGAGCAATGCAGCACGTTTGAGCACGATAGACTTAATCACTACACGAGTGTAAGTTGGGTTAAACACAAGCCGATACAAACTGACTGTTCGTCACCCAGCAATGCAGACATCTCTGTAGTAAGAACGTGCCTCGTCGATCGTCGTTCTCATCTACTCAGTTACGTTCTTGTGTGCGTGTGCACGGGCGTCGGAACGTAACATGCCAAACACCAAGGCACGACGGGTTGCCTGTCAATCAAGGGAAAAATATTCAAAACTCTCACTCCCCCCTGCGCGCGCGCGCGCACACACACACACACACACACACACACACACACACACAGAGAGAGAGAGAGAGAGAGAGAGAGAGAGAGAGAGAGAGAGAGATAGAAGGTAAGCTGCGTCACTGCCTTCAGTTCATGGAGCATTTCGCATAGCAGCCAACAAGTGGGAACGGCCATCGTCTAAATTCGCTCACGCTTCCATTTCCTATTTGCTCTCATGGATTCGATGACCATTGCATCGATGGATCCGTATTAGTTATCGAATCGTTGCCTCTAGTAGCCAGGATCATCCCAGCTTAGCAATAATGAATATTAGTTCGAATGCGTTTTGTCTTTTACTATACACTAATAGCCCAGTAATGATTTCATTGACACTTCAATACCATTCAGGTGTTTAAGAGGTGACAGATGAAGTGGGTTTACTTGGCGATACATTGCAATTTAATGACTTCCTTCAAGTAAGTTCTCCTCAACTAAGAAATAAAATGGCCTTTTAAGAGAAAAATGCTCCAACAGGAATTGTAATTGCATTAGTTTTCAGTCTAATATTCAATAAAACGTTGCAAACACTCCGATGCACTATGATTTCTTCGTTATTTCAATATTACATGGTACTTTTTAAGGAAAATGGTGCCTTGTATAGTCACTAATCGATATTCTATTGAATTAGACGCATGGATACAGCGCCTAAATGGGTAGATATACACCTTCTCAATGGTCAAGAACCTTTCAATTGAGGATGTCTGAATCTTTGGAGAATAGATGTTGGGTCTCGAAATCAATGCAAACCGAAAGATTTAATATTTCTGACTCTATAGTTAATGTCGTCATTAACATAGCAAATTCTCAGTCTAGATTCATGAAAGTACAATAATCTTTGAAGCATCGTTTAAGTTAGAACAAGTGTTTCTTAATTTACTGATGCCCCAGTTAAGTTTAGCGAGGTTTCATGGTAATATGAAAGCAATAATGCACGCTTTGACTATCCCAAGCTTTCTATGATCACCGTTCCTAGGGATAGGCTTGTTCAATACCTTCACGTAAAAGCTGCTCCACATATTCGGCATTGGTAGAATAGCAAGCGACCTTTTCGCCAAATCCTCAGTAGTCGAGGTGCTCTTTGGACGATCACTTTCTCTGAAGTGCCCAACGACCTGCGCGCTGTGGGTAGGGCGAGCGCTGAGTTTTAGGCGCTCAGCAAATAGCAAGCTACTCATCCGCATTACTCGGATTTTGCGAGCGGTCGCTCGCTGCTCGCCGAATGCCGAATGCGTGAAGTAGATTAAAAAACCCGAGTTCTGTGGGTAGGGCGAGCTCCGAAGAGTTGCTGAGGAGACTCAGGGCATGAACTGATGTCACTGCATTGCGCCTGACTCGAATGTCTAAGGAATCAAGTCATGACTGTGCCAGGATTTTGATAGCTAGGTTGAATTCATCCGGCGTTTGAAGGATAAATTCTAGCGACCGGCCTCTCTGAACGAGTAGATTTTCCGTGGTTTCTCCGATCAACACAAGGCGAATGACGGAGCAACACTAACAAACGAACCACCCACCGCGCGCGGTCTTTCCTTCCGCTTCCTTATCCTATCCTCATCCCTTACTTACACACACAGTTATTCTCACTATACCACCAGAAAGTAGGTAACTTAGAACTTTTTCTGTCTGGAACAGTGTCCCGCTGGTGGGAGACACCTGGATGAGGAAACACAAGACAAGTAAGCCAGGTAACCACAGGGTAAATAGAACTACAAGGTAAGTAAATCTGCGCCGGGTCTTACAACACGAGTATATCGGGGAAAGGACACAGACACCTCCCGTGATAAAAACACAAACTTACGGGATTAATGACCGTAGCCGTCCAGAAACACGAAATAATCAATCAATCAATCACTGCGAATATTAGGCGCTCGGAAAATAGCAGCACACTACACGGGCTTCGGCGAACGGTCGCTCAGCTCTCGTCGAATGGTGAATGGGCCGACCCGCCTTTCAAGGAGCGGCAAGCCGTGGGTAGGGCGAGCACCGAATGTTTGGATGCCGACAAATGCCAACCAACCCATTCACATTTCTTGAAATTCGGCAGCGGTCACTTAGTACTCGCCGAATGCGTGGTGCTACCTTAAGAACACATTTACTATAAGCAGCGGTATGTTTGTAATGATAAAGATTGCTCGCGTCATGAAAATACTACCATTTCGTCCGTTTGCATTTACTTCAAGCAAAAACAACGTAAATTCGCCTCTAGACATGGAACTATTTGCAGCGGGACATTTTTGCAGTTGTCAAGTGGAATTCACATCGTGTTTCTCTCTTCCTGCTCCTGTCGCGCGAGTTGGAAACATGCAAGCGTGTAGTGAACACAGACGACTTCGTGGCACAACATACTTCAAGCACGTAAAAAAGGTATGACAATAGTCTCAGGGAATTTGTTAAAATTCATATTATAATTCCTGCAAGTGATATTTGTAAAAAAGTTGTAGTAAAACGTACTAGACACATTTATTTATAATTATTTGGAGACAATGACTGTAACTTTTAAATTACACATGTGAATAATTCCAGACAATTTTAATTGGAACAATCTATATTACGAATTCGCAATGCCCGCAACAACTGCAAGAAACCTATGCAGCCTCTAGATATGCAATGTGTGTTTATGGTTTCGTCTCCAGAAACTCCAGAAAAAATCGAAAAACAATTAAACAGTTTCGATTTTGACTGGAAAATGCAAATATTTTATTGTGTTGTTCCGACTAGTCTTTTACTGCGGTTGTCAATTCAATTCTCATTCTCAGTGCGCCACTCTTACGATATCAAGGCTCAAAGGAAGTGGCTATTCTCCATTAAATATAATTGCTATTTACTATCTGAGGTATGAAACAGCAACATTTGTTACATTCTTGGAAATGTGTATAAATACTACACTCTTTTGCGACGGATGGCATTGATGCCAGCGCGAGGCCGGCACAAAATCCCTGCAAGGCGATTTGTGCCAGCTCATTAGCAACTCTGAAATGAATAGGTGAAACGAGAACGGTATGGGTGACATTTTATAAATTCAGAAAAATCTGTTTATTTAAGTCAATATTAATGTAAAGTCGTGGTGCTTTGTTTCATCATTTAAACCAGGGCATTTCAATTGTTCGTTATAACGACAGAAGTACATTGCCACTGACATATAGCCTAAAATAAACACGTTTTTCTCAGAATTTATAAAATGTCACACCGTTCTGATTTTCACCCGTTCAAATCCCCTTCAGAGAATGGTAGCATTCGGGGGCGAAGTGCCTCTTTCGCTGTTGCGTTTTAACATAAATCAGACAGGGAGCGTGAATGTTACTGAAACTTTGGAAAATTCCATGAATCAAAGGGCGCACTCGTGCATTCGAGACATTTGTAGGACGTGTGACATATCAGAGGCCGAGCCAAATGTAAAGCTGGGCGCCAACAAGAGCGCCAGACTTATTTTACCGAAATCCCGGGGAACAGAAGAAAAGGGGGCGAGTCTTGTGGGTACTTAAAACAACGTGAGGCCGCAGAGGACACCGGACGAGGAACACGTGAGATCCGGCGTGGAGTTTACGCGAGTCACACGCACTCTTACGGGGTGCGACGCTCCTATGTACTCGAGCAACATTTTTCGCGCCGTGAACTAAACTAAAGAGAACTAGTGAACTCCGCATTAGCAGTAATGCTGTCCGTAAAACTATCACGTGCCGCTGCGGTGGGCGAGAGGATTGGAGGCTCCTGCGATCCTCAGTCGGCGACAGGGTGGGGCGCTGCCCTGGCTGAATATAGACGCAAACATCCTAAACGCAAATCTTCGGTAATGTGAGGTGCACATTCTGTCCAAATGGTCTCCAATAGGATTCGATATAAAAAAAAGGAATAGTAAGAAAAAAAGGATCTGGCCGTCGCCGCCAGTGCATCGAGGTCGGTGGTGAGACTGCTTCGAGCTGATCATAACGCGAGCTACCAGATAAAACCTTCTGTCATCTGAAGGCAATACACATTTATATTCAGTCCTGTCAATGCAATGACGAATACCCAGGAAGAAACATTCTCATCTGATTAACGACTGGCAAAAGACATACAGTTCACAGAAATCGTTAATAAAAATCTCTGAATACTACTGTAAAATCACTAATGTAATTAACACCAGTAAAATAATGTCACTTTTGTGAGACTCACTCTAAATGACACTCTTTTCTGTGCGTGTGTGTGTGTTATTGAGAAACCACTTTCAATACACTTCAAGCTTGACGGCAGGTTTCATTCATCTTATCAATTGAAGGAGTGGAGAGTCCACCTCTACCCCAGACCTGCCCCGTCCCTTCAAGGTTAAGAGCTCGTACAGCGAGGAAGCAAAGCTTCGTAAGCGGTAAGTCATTGAAATTTGGCCGAGTCATTCATTTCCACGACCTGGCGCCCAATAACCTCATTTCCGTTAAACGGCGCCCGAATGTAACGTCTCTCCTTTCAGACTGAAGGCCATCGTATATTCGGCGACCGAAGTGGGGAGACTGTTCACTACGTACAAAATGTCATTTTTGGCAGCAGTCATTGGGCTGCAGACTTCATCTTTTAAAATTCACAACAATATTCATCAAGATTCTTGAACTATCTAAAAATGTTTAATTTATTGTAGTGTTTCAGGACAGTGTTTTATTTGTGATCTTTATCAGTGTGCGTGCTACTATTTGGAAAACTATTGTGAATGGATGTATAAATGATCTACTTGTCTTGTATTACTTATTTCTGCTTACCATCAGCGTTACCATCAAGTTTTGAGGCCAAACAAAGCTTCGTGCACTCGCGAGAACAAATGATCAATTTGTTTTAGAATGGAGCTATCAGCAGAATCTGACGTCGCCACCACAGTCGTTTGTATGGTAGGCTATGAATGCATGTGGAAAAGCGGGGTTGCTGAAAGATAGGTAGTGCCAGCGAGTTCCTAATATAGTTTGGAAGAAAATTCACGCCTTATAACTAAGCTCGGACCCTTTTGTCTGATTAAATCATTTATTCTTGTGTTTGTTGAAAATATTTTTAAAATTTTATTTTTGAGAACACGAAATTATGTATACTGGCTGCCATGAACGCCAAAGTAGCCTTAGACAAGTTTTTAAATCCCAATTCTGCTTGCAAATTGTGTTATAATTGGTCCTCGTTCAAGGAATATTCTGAAGAGGCAAAATGTAAGCGATCCATCGGATACAGGCCGCAAATTCTAAATTTTACAGTTATTATGTGTCTGGCGCAAATTTGGGTAAGGGGGGTATCATTTCTAAAGTCGATGGGCCCTTGTAAATATTTCTTAACCGTACCTCAATTTTGTACCTTAATTAATACAATAAAGTAGATTAATTTGTTACGTTAAGTCAAAAAATGTTTAAAAAGAGATACCTAACTTCACAATTTGCTTACAAAAGAAACTTTTCTTTTGATCTAAAAATTTTGGGTCTGAAAACGTAATTTTTGGAATTATTCAGAGCTTGTTACGTCAAAGGAAAAAGACAACAAACATTTATTCCTTATAAACTAGTGAACTGCCGATTTGTCCATGTCTTTACTTCTACTATTTTAATCTAACATTTAATTTTGAGTGTGACGGTACTCAATGGTCAGGAAACAATAGTTCCTTTGGGGTCTAGTTTCGATACAGGACCATTGGGTACACGTGGAGTGCCCAAATCTCTTTTTAGTTTGATTCATCTTCCTCCCGGTCTGCTTCCGCCAAAAGAAATGCTCCGGAACTCTCCTATAAATTTCCGTCCCGAAAGGTCCTTTTCTCGGGTCTCTCTCTCTTTCTCTCTCGCTCTCTCTATCTCTCTCTCTCACTCGCTCTTTCTCCTTTTCCTCCGCGAGGGGAAAAAATTGAAAAATTGAGCGGTGCGAGTCGCGGAGGCTGTTTGCCGTCCCGGTCCGAGGCTGCGTGGGGGCCTTGGGCCTCGTGGGACACGCGAAATTTACGAGATCGTATTGTGCCCTTGGCCAGTGCCCTTCCCCGCCCTAAGAGCCCAAACTCGACTCAGGCGGTTCAGTTCCTTCCGTGAGAAATGGACGCCCATTTTTCAGAGCTCCGTGACAGAGCGGCTCTCCCGGCTAGGAGCTTTCTATGCGGGTTTTTAATTTTAAGAAGTTGGTAGCTGTTGTGTCCTGTGGGTTTATTTTAGTTATTGTGTTTTCTGTCTGCTGTAGGGTTAGTGTTAAAATCATTGTTTCGATGGCATAAGTATGAGCAATTACGCTGCAGTTATGATATGCCTTAAATGACATTCATACTAACTGGTACACTTGTCATTCAAGTAAGTGATCGAAAACTTCCAAGAGAACTAAATACCATGCAATTTGAGGCACATGCACGGAATTCCCGTGAAGAAATGGAACAAAACACAATATACAACAATTAATAATATGTATTTTTATTTAGCCTCCGGTTCCCCAATAAGTAGTGAGAAGTGAGCGCTACGGTTAATAATCAATTCCAAGCTCACAAGCGTGCCCGCAACCACCTCTGCAAGCGCAGTGGGAGCTTCGCAATCGGTACCGAACTTTAAGCGGTCAGTTTATTATGTATTAAAAAAGCTGTCAAACATTTTTGGACAAATTGTGAATTTGTTTTGTTTCTAATGTGATTAATTGATAATAAAAAAAATCTCTCACATACCAGAATCACGTCATTTGTCAAAGTGTCGTTGTCAATAACCTGCGTTAAAAAAACTGAACTTTACCAACTAATTTTTGCCAGAAATCGAATTACAAAGTTTAAGAAAGAAACTGGAGGCCAAAAAAATTTACCTTTACAGTGCTGATGGTCCACATTATGGATTTCAATATTTTTTAGTATGTTCTATCGATATTTTCACTCAAATAAATTGTAATATTCTCTTTAAAATATTTATTTAATATATTTACTATTAGGTTAATTAATAATAGCGAGACCATGTTTGGATTTACAAAATTGAAAGCTCACAAATGTTCATTTACAACCAGTGGTAATCTGGTGATTTAGCCGTATTTGCTCTGGCATAAAACTATGTTGTGGAGGGAGGTGCTTAGTTTTACAACACAAATAATATTGAAGATCGGTTCTTGTCTACTTTTCATTCGCGTTCCAAACGTCTTCCACGAATCCCTGGACGTACGTCATCTCACTGATACTGCAAAATATGTTTTTATCTCCGTTCACAAGACGCTTTCAGCGCAACTGTGTTAATTATTTTCTAGAAGAGGCCCAGTGGCCATATTGTTTCAAGTAGTAAAGGGGTAAAATTTGTACTCCAAAGGGGAAGCCATTGATAAAGAACAGCTTTTAATTTTATAGTGACTATTCCACTCATGAAATTAAAATCACTAGGTTTAACTATACATACAAAATGCCCCAATAAGGGCGGTGTATCTCAAAAAGTTTATCGCTTATTCTATCATATTTTTCTCACGACTTCTCCCTACTGGCCAATCATAAACTGCGACTCACCTACCTTAGGAGGCGGTATACATCGATCGCTATGTCATGTCCAATACACAGCGTATGGACTGTAACATAGCTTCTTTGATTTTAACATACTTTTCAGTTATTTTCAATATTTATGCATTGTTTCGATCCCATTCATTAATTTTAAACCACGTCGTCGATACACAATTATTCTTATTTCATTCTTGAAACAGATATTCACATTTGTTTTATGAAACAATATTACGAGGAGCCTCAAAATTGGCAGTGGTATTGAGAGGCATCTGCTTCCGCTTCTAGTACGTTCGTGCAGAAAGTCGCCAGTCTCAATTGACAAGGCCTTACATATAATGTTATACCGCTTCTCGTCAATTTCTTTGAGAAATAATGGACCTCGTCAATAGCGACAAAAAAAATAATTTCAAGACTTCTGTCTTATAGTTCACAAGTTACACCTTCTTGACCATTTGTATGTTATTACTGCTAATATTCGTAGCTTAACATGCATACATTTGCATAAACATACATCCCCGTGGATCTGAGAATCCTTCGAACACGTATCCACGACCCCGCAAATCATTCTGCTCGTTTATTTGCCATCTTCTCTGATAATAGCCCATTGCTAGGAGAAGACACGTGACAACGGCAGCCCGGTACGTTCCGAAGCGCCAATTGGCCCTGCTGCGCCGCCGCCGCCCACGCGGGCCCAGGCTAAGCCCCCCTGACCTATCTCGCGCGGCGCGGAGCCTTCGCCAAGACGCGCGTGACGTCAGCGGCGCAGGGGCGGGCGCAGGGCGCGGGGGCGTGGAGCGTGGGCCTAGCGAACGGGCGCGCGCGTACGCGCCGCCGTCTCAAATGGCAGAGGCGGCGGCGGCGGCGCCGGTGGCGGCGGCGCGGCTACGTCAAGTGGCCGCGACACACCTCCGCCAGCGCGTGACGTCAGCCCGCCCCCCTCCTGCACGCCCACGCCGTGCCGCCCCAACGCGCCGCGCAGCCTCGCAGCTGCGCAGCCCACTATCAGCTGGGGGGAGGGCAATTTCACTTCGGTTTTTGGAAATAATAAATATATTAAAATGTTGTCTTGACATAAAATAAGTGTTTTAATAATAATAATAATAATAATAATAATAATAATAATAATAATAATAATAATGGGATGTGGGGTTTTGTTCGGCAAAATATGTGTAAGAACTTGGTTAAACTCTTTCGTCATTCAATAGACTGGGTGTGCAAGACAGTCCAGGTTTTGACCACAATGTGGCACGGCAGAGACATCGATATTCCCTATATCTGCTCCTCAGAAAACTGGTTGCATCCTCGAGTAGATTGTACAATAAACCGATTCCTAATAATAGCAATAATAACAGCAATAATAATAATAATAATAATAATAATAATAATAATAATAATAATAACTGCTTGGATATAATTCGATTAGCAAGTGGAAATTATTTTGAGTGAAGAGAGTAAATTACCCAAAAAATTGCTTTTTGTAGGTGTCCATTGCATGCTCCCCTATTTCTCTGATCCTTGTCACGGTTCAAAATCATGTTGAACTTTACTGGTACCGAAAGTGCATCATCACAGCCTTACTCCAAATATTTCTTCTCGATTTATTACCCACACGCACTTACTTTCAATTGTTGCTACTATACAATCTTAGTCTGAACTCTCTCTCCCATTATCTATTGATACTAGTGAACTTGTAATGATTTGTTTTCCTCAGATTTACTTGCTCTCACATGAACATCTTGGCTACAGTTTTTTCATTACTCTCCCCATGAAATACAATTTGTCTTTAGAAAAGTTTCAATTGTTTGTTTTAGCCGCTGTCTTTTAATCCGCAAACAGCCATATTTTTTAAATACTTTAAAATCTTAAAGATGCTGTTAGTTTTCCAACTATTTTCTTTGAAATTACGCAATACCACAAGAATTAGAAACGTTATTTGCTCCCGAATGTTGAGCTGCTTTCAGTCGTTGGCGCAGTCATTCGTCTGGAATTGCGGTTCCCTCAAAACGCCAGTTGCAAGCGCCACGCGCCACCGCCTGCTGGGCTCCTCCGTTGGCACATCCTTCGAGGAGGAGAAGGCGGTCGATTCGCCTCCCCCTCCCTCGCCCTCGCCGCCCACGCCCCGCCCCCCCGCCTTCGCCCCCTCCGGAGCAGATCGATGCCGATGGCGGAGCGGCGCCGCCCGTTTTTACGCTGGGCGACACGTGTCGGGCACGTGTGGCCTGCGTCACAGCCCCTGCGCGGCGTTCGCTCACTATTTGCAGTGCAGCTCTTCCCCCACGCGTTCCTTCGGGATCTTCGAACGTCATTCTGGAAAACGCCTTTATTAAAGTCCAGGGAATGAAACATCAGTTTTGCCTTTATGTAAAAATGCACTACCATTACGTTTAAACAGATTACTATTAGAAGGGACCGCTTTGACAACTGACTGCTGCTTGGCCACTCATGGCAATATAACTGCAGGTTATGTCCATGCACTCATTTTGTCAGTGCCTTCGTTAACAATTAGCTCATTTGTAAATGGCTTTATCGCTATATCTTGTCGTTGTCGTATATGTCGTCTCTCTGAATGGCGTTCATTTGTTTCTCGGCCTGTCAAAGTTGTCCCTTCTTAAAGGAACTCCTTTATAACTAGTACTGCTACAACAGCACGTACTATCTCGTACATAGTACCGGATATGTGATATTATAATACCGCAATTGCTGTCCATTTGAATAAATACCTCCTAAATAATAATCATTTTCTCCGCTTGTTAACACGTCAACAAAACAGTAAACACACGCGCTACGCGGCTGGCATGTGTGTGGAAATCGGAGTCTTCCGTGCGGGCAGGCAGCGAGAGAATTCGCTGGCCTACGCGCAACGCGCATGCGTCGAGTAGGACACAGCAATGCTATAGTTCTGAGCTCAATTCAGATCCGTTTCTTAGAATAAGGTGCAAAGTGAGGCAGCGCCCGAGCGTGCTTATTCTGAGCGGTGCAAAGCGGGCAAAATTAGGGTTTACAACGAAAATGAGGCCTACACCATTCTTTTAAATGTTCTTCACGCTATTCAACAATAAAATTTAATCAAAAATTTATTGTGTTTTTTTAATGAAATTTTCCAAGTGTCTCATGTAATCCCCCCTTCAAAAAATTAAAACATCGGTTTCAAATTTAAGAGGCCACGACACAAGGTATATCAATTAGGGAATATCAACTTTGGTGAAAATCGTACTTTTGGTTTACCCGCTAGTTATGTTCAAAGACAGATAGGCGGACAGACGGACAGACGTTTTGCCGTCAATCAATTTCTCGTTATTAAGGACCCACAAAACCCACAAAAGCTTTTCTGACGCAAATTCGCCGATTTTTCCAGCAGCATAACAAAACTTCCTCTACACTGCGTTAGTAGTATAGAAAAAAGTAAATAGTGGTACTAAAACTGCATATACTTCATTGAATTATTGTAAATATACTCGTAATATTGAAATATTGTAATTTCTGCCATACTAAAATTTCAGTTATAACTTGAAGTCTAAATTAAGTAATTCAAACGAAGCGTCTGTAGTACATATTCGCTTTTATTTCGATAGCCAGGAACAGTACTCATTTCTAACTTTTACAAATAAAACAAACATGAATTAATTTACCTATTACAGTAATTGAAGTGCATTATACGGAAAAGAAAGTATAATATTCTCACAAGCTTACTTGGATTACATCGAAGTGTGCTGACAATTTATGAATACCATAATCAGCGATCAAAACATCTTAAAGTAAAATAAATGTATGTGTTAGTTTCACGGCTTGATTTGTAAAATTTTAGATCTCGGACGCACCCCAAATTTATAAATAATTTAATAGAAATACTTATATATTTATAATATATAGCTTAATAATTATTTCCGATGAACACCGTTTCGTCGCGTTCCGGCAGAAATCAAGGCCTAATTAGTTCTACGTTAAAGATTTTACCTTTGTTAAATCTATTTCCTTTCATAAGAATAACACGATCAGCAACAATGGCTAAAATTTCAGTTTTGGGAACTGACAGTGCGTTGAAGCGCAGGAAATTCGAATTTACATTAGCGAGTTTGTTTCCCATTTACGAAACTAGTGAGAGAGACTAAACTGCGACCAGCACCACTTTTTTTACTGTCTTTTCTACATACGTGGAAGAAATTTGAACAAAAACCTTGAAGCCCTTTTTGAGAAAAAATTGCTTAGAATTTAAAACTGACTTATGCTTGACGTAAAATTACGCCAAGAAATTTGTTGTGGCCTTTCAGTTATATCGAAAATACGAGCTGCCTTACATGTCTCTGTAATGGATTTAATTCCATTCTGCTGCGTTCAAGCTACTGTGTGGCCTAAATGATAAGGCGTCGCCCTTCGAATCCGAAGATTTGAGTCCTGTACGTATCGTGTTTTGATCAAAACACGGACCTTAACAATGAAATGTCTTTCTGTGAAGTTCCTCTTATCGGGATTTTACGTGCAGCCTTTGATGTCTCCGATGTGAATTGAATTACTTTTCGCAGTATCCAAGCGACGTTTAGGATTAATGAATACGTTGTATTATACGTCGTCTGTCTTTGGCTAGATATATCCAGCAACAATTTTTTTGAGACTCGCTAGATATTTACCTCGAATTCAGCCAAGTTGAAGAATTTGTAGAAATGCTTTGCTTTGATCGATAGTCATACATGGTTTATATCAGTACATTGTATTGCCGTTGCAGTTACTTGATAATCGAGTCAGGAATATTACTATACTGTAACGAATATTGTATCACCTGCCGGATTCGCTGAGCACGGATTGCATCATCTGACGGCGCCCCTTCCCTTCCCCCCAAACTGGACGGTTCCGGACTATTCGTGAGTCGCGGGGAAAGGTGGAGAAAGTGCTGGTTGTGTCGAGACAATCGCCGGCCAGGTAAAAATGCGCCGCTGCCGGCGGCCCTTAGTCAGTCAGTAGTCAGTAAGCGTAATTTAGTGTAAGTCGGTGTGTGTAAGTATGTCAGTGTAAGCCAGTGTAAGTAGAAGGCTGAAGAGCGGATCAGTTAGTGTATGTAATCAGTGAATAAGCAGTCAGTCCGTCAGTGTGTCTGAAGTGGAAGCGGTGCTGTAAAGTGTGCAGTGGGTGAACAGCAGTCAGAACACTGTAGTGGAAGCTGAGCTGTGAAGTGTGCATCGCGGTAAACAGCAGTGCAGTGGACCCTGGTCTGCGCAGTGAATTGTAGTCTGCGCTGTGAATTGTGGTCTGCGCAGAAAATGATGGTAAGTGCAGTGGAACGTGGATAGTGCATAGGACTGTGCGATATTGTCGAAGAAGTGAACAGTGTAAATAAATAATCAAAAGAAGTGAACTGTGTAAATAAATAATCAAGAGAACGAAGTCGTGTGTAAAAAAATAATTAAGTGAAGAACACAAGGACTGTGTAACCTACCTGTAAGTATATATTTTTTAGTGTAGCATTGTTATGAATAAACGTTTTTGTTTAAATACCAATGAGTTTCAATTCACCACGAGAAACGTTACAATACATTATCTTTCTTGTTCCCCTTCCACTGCAGACACACAAAGATACACACTTGCATGCAGTACAGCACTGGGTTTGATGGGGGCTTAGAGCTAGCCCAGCTGGGTCAGTGGGCTCTGGGTGTAGGTGTCTGGAGTCGTCTCGTTTTTAGGTGGGTGCCGGAGCTCACATTCCAGTGGGGAGGAACACCTCCACCTCCCGATGTGTAGCATGCAATTCCCTTACAGGGCTGACGACCACAGCAGTTTACTCTCTCGAAAATACCTAAGTAAGCAAGCGATGAATCTCTGGATTTATCGTCTTCAATGTCTTGAGCTGGCGTGGTCACGGAGCAGTCGTGATGCAAATCAAAGATTGCGCGCAGGTTGCCCCATAGAGCGCATCGCATCGATTGCCACTCGCGCGCCGTCCTTAGGAATGTCGCTTCGCTGGTGTCACCCTCGCCGCCTCGTCCTTCTCCCCTGCCGGGGCAGATGACTGCCAAAGGCTGAACGGGGGGGGGCGCAGTTCAAAGTGCCAGTCAATAACGCATATTCCTCCCTCAGACGGGCGTGCCTCATGGGAGCGTTCTCCCTCCTACACTCATCGACTTAAACGCAAAAGACGCGCCGCTTCCTACTGAAACAGGAACCGGTATACAACACTGAACGCTCTCGATGTTCGCGGATGATTTGTGCGAAATCAGCGATCCGAAGGCAGTCAGTTAAATAGCCAAGTGTTGGACTGGCCTTCATTCCAGAACGTCTTGATTCGGATGTTACTCGCTCTTAACCCCGAGAATTGCCTAGCAGTTAACTCACTCGTATTAGGGAGACCGCCTATGAAGCTGAGCTCGGCGGGCGCGCGTCTCCCGTGGCTGAGCGAAGCGAGATATTTGAGCGTGCTTCTTGAGAGCGTGATTTGCTGGCATGCTCGATATACAAATATCGCCAGTAAACTGAAATAAACTGTAAAACCCTCCTGTTAAAACCTCTTCTTCATTCCTCTGGTTAGATCAAACGAGCTTCGTAATTAAGAGAGGTGTACGATGTTAGTGATCGAGGGAAATGCACTTCTGCATGAGTATCTGAAGTCCCTTCACTTATATATTTTCAACAATGCTTTGTATTATCATCGTAATGTAAGACGAGAGGCCAAAACTCATGTTACAGCATACTTCCCCACAAAGAACAGGCCAAACGATTTTACGGAAAATTTAACCTTCATAAAACTCGTTTTATTAAAATTCTGATCGTGAACAATAAGTATTATTAATTTTTTACTTGTTGTTTGCACATTCTACGAATTTATTACTAAATGCGTTTTCAGTTAAAAATGGAGTCAGAATTTGAAAATTCTTAAAATGCAATTTACCCGGAAGAGGCGCTTCTTTATTTCAAAAAAATTGCGTGACTTATTTTAGTGAATTAACATATTTACATTCCCTCGGGAAGCAGTACATGAAGAAACAAATTCTTCATCCATACTGTCGATTAATCTTATTCAAAATTGTCTATTTTATTTCTAAATAGAAGTATTGGAATAAAGCTGCCGGCAGTCTAGTCCTCCTCCCAACTACGGGTATAGAAAAAGTTCTCTTCTTGTCTTTCCAGTACGCAGTTACGCACGCATAATTGAAAAGTTGGATCCGAAGTGGCAAACACTGTTTTGAACAGTATTCACGTACTCGAATTTCTGCGTTTGATCCACGCTTTAGAAATGACTAAATGACTAAATGACTAAATGAGTAAATGACTAAATGAGTAAATGAGTAAATGACTAAATGACTAAATGACTAAATGACTAAACGACTAAACGACTAAACGACTAAACGACTAAACGACTAAACGACTAAACGACAAAATGACAAAATGACAAAATGACAAAATGACAAAATGACAAAATGACAAAATGACAACATGACAAAATGACAAAATGACAAAATGACAAAATGACAAAATGACAAAATGACTAAATGACTAAATGACTAAATGACTAAACGACTAAATGACTAAATGATTACACTAGTTTCTTAACTTGTTAGAATAAGTACGTTTACACAGTTTCGTTCATTCGCGTGCCCATGGCCATGGTTTCTATTGAATCTTCGCCCCAATTTCTCGTCCCGAGTGAAGCTTCGCATCAACTTTAACGAAGAGCTCTGGCGGCGGTCGATGGCGCGAGGGCGCGTGTCCGCGGCCGCCGACGGCTTCTAACACGCGCCACACGCGTCGCACGCGCAGCGCCAGGCAGCCACACGGGGGCCGCGCGGATTCTGAGGGATGAGGGACGTCTGTGGACACAGCGAGCGAAAACGCTCCGTTGAAACGTGTTGCATTCAAAATTTTGTAATATTCTCCCCGAAGCGGTCCTTGACTCCCTTTTCTCTGATTTTATCAATAAATGCACCGAAATAATTAATCTCGCTTTCCTATAGATTATTTAACCCTCCTTACAGTAAAAAGGGTTTAGTTTATTCTAAATAACTAGAAACTTCGATTCTACTGTTCCTTTTCCAAATTCAGAATAAAAATGGGAAAAAAAAAAAAATCCCACAAAATAAATTGATAATCGTTTAGCCAAACAAGGCAACGTTAGTTCTGAGTGATGGTCTTAAAAAGCTTTATTATTACTTTCCATTGTAATTCAGTTTTTTGGAAGACCAGTAATGGGACAAGCCCATAATACATTTAAAAAACGTTGTGTTAACGCCTCATTAGAATTTTGGGGAGAGCAGAAAAGTTGAAATTTGGAATGTCGTACTACGCGACGCAGTGATTCAGGTTCTTGAATATAAAAGGTAAGTACAATTATTTAGAATCTTACTAGCAAACATGAGTATATCAGGTACAATATTATGATTGTAACGTTTCTCCGTGGTGATTAAACAACACAGTATTATTTAATCCAAGAAGGTTTATTCGGGAACAATATACACTAAAAATCTACTTGGTCTATTTACAGATATATTACACTTAATATTTTTTTACAAACACGATTCCGTTCTTTGAATGTTTTATTTACACAGTTCTCCTTACAAACACTATTTAATTTACACAGTTCTCTTCTTCTGTATCAGCCAGTCCGATGCTCTGTCACCGGTCCACTGCACTTGACCCCAATTCCTGCACAGACCACAATTCCTGCGCAGACACAATTCCTTGCCGAGCACCCAACCTTTCAACTGCGCAACGCAGGATCTACTGCACTGCTGTTTACCGCGATGCCATTCACAGCTCAGCTCGCAACTGCAGACTTCAAACTGCTGACTGCTGTTTCCACTGCACACTGCTTACCGCGATGCACCTTACAGCTCAGGCTCACTGCAGACTTCAGACTGCTGACTGTGTTCAAACGTGGCACAGCTCTTCACGCATGCACATTTCACAGCACAGCTTCCACTTCGGACATCACTTGACGGACTGAACTGTTCTCTGCACTCCTGACGGTTCTACAACCACTGACTTCTCTTCCCGTTTCTCTACTTCTTCTATCTAACTGACTCGCGGCCGCCGGCATCGGCTCATTTATACCTGCCCGGCGCTTTGGTCTCAGGCAGCCCGGCACATTCTGGGCGTTTCCCCGCAGCTCGCGGATAGTCCGGAACCGTCTAGTTTCGGGGGAGGGGGGGGAAGGCAGAGACGCAATCCGCGCGCAACGAATTCCGGCATGTGATGCAATATTCTAACATATGTTTCTTGTTTGGTGTTGTTCTTTCACAATTTTTTACCAAAATCTTTCGGCAATGACTTCCGTCAGCTGCTGTCCGCTACAGCGCCCACGTACCAATGCTAAGAAGTACGGTATTTTAAATATAGAATATTACTTCACATGTTTTTCTCTTTGCAATGAGGCTCGCGGATTTTGGAGAGAAATGAATCTTCAGCTCGCCATACTTGAAAATGCACGAGCTTAGCCGAGACTTATGTCGAGGAGAAAATACAACGGTTTATTAGAGGTTGGGCGCCAAATTCAAATAAAATGCGAAAGCAGTATCAATATGCATGATCTGTACTGATCAAATGTCCTCGGCCAGTGTCGGTAAATTACGCTCTTCCAAATAACAGATCAGTCTGTCAAATATTTGTAAAATTTATCATCAAAATGTGCTAAAGTGCTAATAATATTCATCATATCAGATAAGTCGAGTTTGAAAAGCCCATTAAATAGATTTAGATTATTTAGTAAAAAGCAGTAAAAACTGTATGTGACGTATGGGGGAGAAGATCATCAGCGCATGTTTTCTTTCGTTCCAGAAGCCCTTCCCAGGATATTAACAATTAATAGTTGAAAGATGAGTAAAAGTTAAAGATAAACAAATAAATGAATAAATAGATAAATAAATAAAGACATAACTAGCTAACTAAATAAAGAAATAAATACATAACTAACTAACTAACTAAATAAATAAAAATAATTTTGAAAAAGCGCGAGATTAGCAACTAAACATTTTTTAAAACTAGACATTTTCTTTCCCGCGTTATAGATAACTTATTTGCAACGGTAAACGAACTGCAGATTTGATTTCTCTGCATTCCTATCATAATAGTAACTCACCCTTACTCTACAACCCAAAGAATTTGGCGGTGTTTTAGTCCTTTCAGAGGAATCTGTTCTGTAATTGATAATACATGATTTATGTATCTTGATTTTGTTATCAGTTTATATACCGCCGTCAGTAAGATTATCTTGTTGAGAGTATGAAATTTCATTATATTTAATGTATATTATGTCAGGTCAAGCAAAGGAGAGTTCAACCAAACGTGAGCATAGGGAAGCTAAATTTACAGTGTTGCCTTGAAAGAGTTTTCAGTCTCACGTAGTAATTAATCAGTATACAAACTTTTGGAAGTTAATTTTACCATTTCTTTATTTACCAAAATATTCAAATGCAGAAAAACTGAGAACAAATTTTTTAGCGTTTTAACAAAAATACAATGTTGATGAACAATTTATTAAAGGAAAATCAATTCTAAATATAGTTCTTTAAATTAGGTTGTGTACATTTTTTTGAAAAGTGTAGTTTAGGCTTAATTTCTGTTTTAAGCTGACGCAATTCATTTACAAATTCTCGAAAAAAGCTTTAATTTTTTTAAATTTGTTTTTCTCTCATAGAGTAAAGGTTTTTTTAAATGGCCCAGTTCTCAATTTTGTTGATTTCTAAGTTTTAGAAAATTGCAAAAGATACAGATAATCCTAGTTTTTAAGCGTGGGGAATGCTAAATATGGAGGAGTGCGTGCTGGTGATAACGTGCTTGGCGTGTTGACTTGAAGGGGCGGCTTTCAAATGTCGGAATGGAAAAAATGTTGGCAACAAGCAGATTCTTGTAGTAACATAATAAGTGCTTAGCCGATAAAAATAATGCGAGAAATTATATGTGGATCTTGAACTCTAGTTTTGTATACTTTTAAGGACTATACAAATTCTCTGACATTTGTATTTACATTTTATTGATAAATTGTAGTTAGTAAAGAACTCGTAATAGTTTTCTATTCAACTACCTTTAGCAAAATGCGCTATCTTTGTGATGTGATGAAAGAATCTCGGTATCTCGGCTGCAATATTACGGCAGTCCTTGATGAACCCGCCTTTCTTTTAATAAGAATTGCTGCAGGTGAATCTATCAACGCGAGAGATATCAAACCGCTGGTATGGTGTCGGAAAAATTATAGAAGCGTGTAACGAATTCAAGCGTTAGCCCCTTTGAGCACCTCATTCGTCTTCTGTGAGAGAGTGTGAAAGGGGATTATTCAAATACATTACATTTTAAAACTAACGATACAAATTTGAATACTAGAAGAAATACGACTTATTATTTTCATTATTGATATTAAACCAATTTGTATGAATTGATGCGTGTAATTCAGTACAACTGACGTACGGATACGAGGTTCTGTTCGTATGGATAGCAAGTATGAAAACAAATGAGGCGTCGCACGCGCCGAAAGCGGCAGCAGCAGCAGCTACTTAGATACTCACGATCCGCTTCCCCGTGATTAATTTATAGCGATATCCACGATCTTACCATTCTCCTCCCAGCCAAGCCCTACTTCCCTACGACAAAACGTATTGTCATCTGGGCACTCCTCCGTCTTTATTGGATTTAAATTAGTCCAATTTCGTTCCGTATAAGCGGCCCCACCCCAAACCCCTCCCCCGCCCCCCCCCCCACGCAGCGCCCCCCCCGCGTTTGATCTCGCGCGGCGGAGGGGCGGGGGCAGGGGCGGGACGGGCAGGCGGGGGGGGCTGGGCGTGGCATCGATCGCGGGGCGAGCAGGCGCGTGACCGCGCGGTTGCCAAGAGGCGCCACCCGCAATCGCTCCGCTCCGCTGCTGCTTGCTGCCGCATTCGGCGTGCTGCGACGCCCATTTGTTTTCATCCTTGCTATCCATACGAACAGAACTCTTATTTTTCCTTTTCCCTACGTCAGTCTGAATTGCACGCATCAATTCATAAACAAATTGGTAATATCAATATGTGGAAATAATAAGTCTCCGATATTCTTCTAGCATTTCAAATTTTATCTCGTTATAGTTTAAAATGTAATGTAATTGAATCAATTCACCCTTTCAAACTCTCTCACAGAAGACGAATGAGGTGCGTCAAAGGGGCTAACGCGTTGAATTCGTTACACGCGTTCTATAATTTTTCCGACACCTACCAGCGTTTTGATATTCCCTCGCGTTGATAAGACTTCACCTGCAGCAATTCTTATTAAAAAGAAAGGCGGCGTTCGCAAAGGGACGCCCAATATTGCAGCCGAGATACCGAGATTCTTCTCACATCACAAAGATAGCGCATTTTGCTAAAGGTAGTTAATAGAAAACTATTACGAGTTCTTTACTAAACTTACAATTTATCAATAAAATGTAAATACAAATGTCAGAGATTTTGTATAGTTCCTTAAAAGTTATACAAAAACTAGAGTTCAAGATCCACATATAATTTCTCGCATTTTTATCGCCTAAGCACTTATTATTGTACTACAAGAATCTGCTTTTTTGTATGGCCCCAACATTTTTCCATTCCGACATTTGAAAGCCCCCTTCAAGTCAACACGCCAAACACTTATCACCAGCACGCACGTCCGCCATATTTAGCATTCCCCACGCTTAAAAACTAGGATTATCTGTATCTTTTGCAATTTTCTACTTAGAAAGTCAACAAAATTGAGGAACTGCGGTCAGTTAAAAAAATCTTACCCTCTTGAGAGAAAAACAACATTTTAAAAAAATTAGAGCTTTTCGAGAATTTGTAAATGAATGCGTCAGCTTTAAAACAGAAATTAAGCCTAAACTACACTTTTCAAAAAAATGTGCCCAACCTTAATTAAATAACGATTTTAGAAATGATTCCTTTAATAATCCCATCACATTTTATTTTTGTTAAAACCGCTAAAAAAAATTGTTCTCCAGTCTTTCTGCATTTGAATATTTTGGTTTAAATAAGAAATGCGTAAAATTAACTTCCAAAATTTTATTACTTTTATTAATACTACGTGAGACTGAAAAAACTCTTTCAGACAAACACTGTAAATGTAGCTTCCCCTATGCTCACGTTTGGTTGAACTCTCCTTTGCTTGACCTGACAGTATATACATAAATTATGGAAATTTTCATACTCTCAACCAAGAAATCTTACTGACGGCGTATATAAACTGATTAACAAAATCAAGATACAAAATCATGTATATCAATTACAGAACAATCCTCTGAAAGGACTAAAACACGCCAAATTCTTTGTTTGTAGAGTAGGTGAGGTTACTATTATGATAGTGGAATGCAGAGAAAATTCAAAATCTGCAGTTCGTTTACCGTTGCAGAATAAGTATCATAAAACGCGGAAAGAAAATGTCTAGTTTTAAAAAATTTAGTTGCTAATCTCGCGCTTTTTCAAAATAAATTTTATTGTTTATTTAGTTAGGTTAGTTATGTATTTATTTCTTTATTTAAGTTAGCTAGTTATGTATTATTTATCTATTTATTCATTTATTTGTTTATTCTTTAACTTTTACTCATCTTCGGAATATTAATTATCTAATATCCTGGAAGGGCTTCTGGAACGAAAGAAAACATGCGCCTGGATGATCTTTTCCCCATTACGTCACAACAGTTTTTTACTGCTTATTTACTAAATAATCTAAATCTATTTAATGGGCTTTCAAACTCGACTTATCTGAATATGATTGAATATTATTAGCACTTTAGCACATTTTGATGATAAATTTTACAAATGTTTGACCGACTGATCTGCTATTTGGAAGAGTTGTAATCTACCGACACTGGCCCGAAAACATTTGATCATAAATCATCATATTGATCTGCCTTTCGCATTTTATTTGTATTTGGCGACCCAACCTCTAATAAACCGAATTGGTATTTTTCTCCCGACTTAAGTCTCGAACATAAGGTCGTGCATGTTCAAGTATGGCGAGCTGAGATTCATTTCTCTCCAAAATCCGCGAGCCTCATTGCAAAGAGAAAAACATTGTTTTGAGTAATATTTCTATATTTAAAATACCGTACTTCTTAGCATTGCGTACGTGGGCGCTGAGCGGACCAGCAGCTGACGGAAGTCATTGCCGAAAGATTTTGGTAAAAAATTGTGAAAGAACAACACCAAACAAGAAACATATGTTAGAATATTGCATCACATGCCGGAATTCGTTGCGCGCGGATTGCGTCTCTGCCTTCCCCCCCCTCCCCCGAAACTAGACGGTTCCGGACTATCCGCGAGCTGCGGGGAAACGCCCAGAATGTGCCGGGCTGCCTGAGACCAAAGCGCCGGGCAGGTATAAATGAGCCGATGCCGGCGGCCGCGAGTCAGTTAGATAGAAGAAGTAGAGAAACGGGAAGAGAAGTCAGTGGTTGTAGAACCGTCAGGAGTGCAGAGAACAGTTCAGTCCGTCAAGTGATGTCCGAAGTGGAAGCTGTGCTGTGAAATGTGCATGCGTGAAGAGCTGTGCCACGTTTGAACACAGTCAGCAGTCTGAAGTCTGCAGTGAGCCTGAGCTGTAAGGTGCATCGCGGTAAGCAGTGTGCAGTGGAAACAGCAGTCAGCAGTTTGAAGTCTGCAGTTGCGAGCTGAGCTGTGAATGGCATCGCGGTAAACAGCAGTGCAGTAGATCCTGCGTTGCGCAGTTGAAAGGTTGGGTGCTCGGCAAGGAATTGTGTCTGCGCAGGAATTGTGGTCTGTGCAGGAATTGGGGTCAAGTGCAGTGGACCGGTGACAGAGCATCGGACTGGCTGATACAGAAGAAGAGAACTGTGTAAATTAAATAGTGTTTGTAAGGAGAACTGTGTAAATAAAACATTCAAAGAACGGAATCGTGTTTGTAAAAAAATATTAAGTGTAATATATCTGTAAATAGACCAAGTAGATTTTTAGTGTATATTGTTCCCGAATAAACCTTCTTGGATTAAATAATACTGTGTTGTTTAATCACCACGGAGAAACGTTACAATCATAATATTGTACCTGATATACTCATGTTTGCTAGTAAGATTCTAAATAATTGTACTTACCTTTTATATTCAAGAACCTGAATCACTGCGTCGCGTAGTACGACATTCCAAATTTCAACTTTTCTGCTCTCCCCAAAATTCTAATGAGGCGTTAACACAACGTTTTTTAAATGTATTATGGGCTTGTCCCATTACTGGTCTTCCAAAAAACTGAATTACAATGGAAAGTAATAATAAAGCTTTTTAAGACCATCACTCAGAACTAACGTTGCCTTGTTTGGCTAAACGATTATCAATTTATTTTGTGGGATTTTTTTTTTTTTCCCATTTTTATTCTGAATTTGGAAAAGGAACAGTAGAATCGAAGTTTCTAGTTATTTAGAATAAACTAAACCCTTTTTACTGTAAGGAGGGTTAAATAATCTATAGGAAAGCGAGATTAATTATTTCGGTGCATTTATTGATAAAATCAGAGAAAAGGGAGTCAAGGACCGCTTCGGGGAGAATATTGACAAAATTTTGAATGCAACACGTTTCAAACGGAGCGTTTCACTCGCTGTGTCAACAGACGTCCCCCATCGCCTCAGAATCCGCGCGGGCCCCCGAGTGGCTGCCTGGCGCTGCGCGTGCGACGCGTGTGGGCGCGTGTTAGAAGCCGTCCGGCCTCGGACACGCGCCCTCGCGCCATCGACCGCAGCCAGAGCTCTTCGTTAAAGTTGATGCGAAGCTTCACTCGGACGAGAAAAATTGGGGCGAAATTTCAATAGAAACCATAGCCATGGACACGCGAATGAACGAACTGTGTAAACGTATCTTGCTAAACAAGTTAGAAACTTATTTAATCATTTAGTCATTTCGTAATTTCGTAATTTATCATTAGTCTTTAGTAGTCATTTAGTCCAGTTTAGTCATCTAGTCATTTAGTCAGTTTTAGTCATTATCATTTAGTCATTTAGTCATTTAGTCCATTTAAGTCATTTAGTCATTTAATCATTAGTCATTACATTTAGTTCATTTAGTCATTTAGTCATTATCATTTAGTCATTTAGTCATTTAGTCATTTAGTCATTTAGTCATTTATCATTTAGGCATTTAGTCATTTAGTCATTTAGTCATTTAGTCATTTAGTCATTTATCATTTAAGTCATTTAGTCATTTAGTCATTTAGTCATTTAGTCATTAGTTCAAATTTAGTCATTTAGTCATTAAGTCATTTAGTCATTTAGTCATTTTAGTTTCATTTAGTCATTATCATTTAGTCATTTAGTCATTTATCATTTAGTCATTTAGTCATTTAGTCATTTAGTCACTTTAGTCATTTATCATTTAGTTTCATTTAGTTTCATTTAGTCATTTAGTCATTTAGTCATTTAGTCATTCTAAGCGTGGATCAAAACGCAGAAATTCGAGTACGTGAATACTGTTCAAAACCAGTGTTTTGCCACTTCGGATCCAACTTTTCAAATTTATGCTGCCGTAACTGCGTACTGGAAAATACAAGAGAAGACTTTTTCTATACCCGTAGTTGGGAGAGGACTAGACTGCCGGCAGCTTTATCCAATACTTCTATTTAGGAAATAAAATAGACAATTTTGAATAAGATTAATCGACCAGTATGGATGAACGAGATTTGTTTTCTTCATGTACTGCTTCCCGAGGGGAATGTAAATATTTTTAATTCACTAAAATAAGTCACGCAATTTTTTTGAAATTAAAAGAAGCGCCTCTTCGTTAAATTGCATTTTAGAATTTTCAAAATTCTGACTCCATTTTTAACTGAAAACGCATTTAGTAAGTAAATTCGTAATGTGCAAACAACAATGTAAAAAATTTAATAATACTTATTGTTCACATCAGAATTTCTAATAAAACGAGTTTTATGAAGGTTAAAATTTTGCCGTAAATCGTTTGGCCTGTTCTTTGTGGGAAGTATGCTGTAAACATGATTGGCTCTCGTCTTACATTACGATGATAGATACAAGCATTGTTGAAAATTATATAAAGTGAAGGGAACTTCAGATGACTCAGCAGAAGTGCATTTCCCTCGATCACTAAACATCGTACACCTCTCTTAATACGAAGCTCGTTTCATCTAACCAGAGGAATGAAGAAAGGTTTTAATCAGGAGGTTTTACAGTTTATTTCAGTTTACTGCGATATGTTGTATATCGAGCATGCCAGCCAAATCACGCTCTCAAGAAGCACGTCAAATATCTCGCTTCGCTCAGCCAACGGGAGACGCGCGCCCGCCGAGCTCCAGCTTCATTAGGCTGTTCTCCTAATACGAGGTGAGTTAACTGCTAGGCCAATTCTCGAGTTAAGAGCGGAGTAACATCGATCAAGACGTTCTGGAATGAAGCCAGTTCCAACACTTGGCTATTTAACTGACTGCCTTCGGATCGCATGATTTCGCACAAATCATCCGCGCAACATCGGAGAGCGTTCAGTGTTGTATACGGTTCCTGTTCAGTAGGAAGCGGCGCGTCTTTTTTGCGTTTAAGTCGATGAGTTAGGAGGGAGAACGCTCCATGAGGCACGCCCGTGCTGAGGGAGGAATATGCGTTTATACTGGCACTTTGAACTGCGCCCCCCCCCCGTTCAGCCTTGGCAGTCATCTGCCCGCGGCAGGGAGAAGACGGGCGGCGGAGGGTGAACACCAGCGAAGCGACATTCCTAAGGACGGCGCGCGAGTGGCAAATCGCATCGATGCGACTCATGGGGCAAACCTGCGCGCAATCTTTGATTGCATCCACGACTGCTCCGACCACGCCCAGCTTCAAGACATGAAGACGATAAATCCAGAGAATTTCATCGCTTGCTTACTTAGTATTTTCGAGAGAGTAAAATGCTGTGGTCGTCAGCCCTGTAGGCGAATTGCATGCTACACATCGGGAGTGAGGTGTTCTCCCCACTGGAATGTGAGCTCCGGCACCCCACCAAAAACGGACGACGACTCCAGACACCTACACCCAGAGCCCACTGACCCAGCTGGGCTAGCTCTAAAGCCCCCATCAAACCCAGTGCTGTACTGCATGCAAGTGGTATCTTTGTGTGTCTGCAGGGTGGAAGGGAACAAGAAAGATAATGTATTGTAACGTTTCTCGTGTGTGAATTGAAAACTCATTGTATTTAAACAAAACGTTTATTCATAACCAATGCTACACTAAAAAATAATACTACAGTAGGTTACACATCCTTTTGTTCTTCACTTATTATTTTTTTACACACGACTGTCGTTCTCTTGATTATTTATTTACACAGTTCACTTCTTGTTATTTATTTACACTGTTCACTTCTTCGACATATCGCACAGTCCTATGCACTATCCACGTTCCATCTGCACTTACCATCATTTTTCTCGCAGACCACAATTCACAGCGCAGACACAATTCACTGCGGCAGACCAGGTTCCACTGGCACTCTGTTTACCGCGATGCACACTTCCACAGCTCAGCTTCACTACAGGTTCTGACTGCTGTTCACCCACTGCACACTTTTACAAGCACCGCTTCCACTTTCAGACACACTGACTGACTGGACTGCTTATTTCACTGATACATACACTAACTGTCCGCTCTTCAGCCCTTCTACTTACACGGTTACACTGACAACTGTACACACCACCGACTTACACTAGAATTTACGCTACTGACTACTGACTGACTAAGCGCCGCCTGCCAGCAGGCGCATCTTTTACCGGCCGGCGATTGTCTCGACACAACCAGCACTTTTCTCCACCTTTCCCCGCGACTCACACCGAATAGTCCGAACCGTCCAGTTTGGGGAAGGGAGGGGCGCCGTCAGTTGATGCAATCCGTGCCTCAGCCAATCCGCAGTGATACAATATTCGTTTTACCATTATAGTAATATTCCTGACTCGATTATCAAAGTAACTGCAACGCAATACAATGTACTGATATAAACCCATGTATACTAATCGATCAAAGCAAAAGCATTTCTACAAATTCTTCAACTTGGGCTGAATTCGAGGTTAAATATCTAGCGAGTCTCAAAAAAATTGTTGCTGGATATATCTAGCCAAAGGACAGACGACGTATAATACAACGGTATTCATTTAATCCTAAACGTCGCTTGGGATACTGCGAAAAGTAATTCAATTCACATCGGAGACATCAAAGGCTGCAACGTAAAATCCGATAAGAGAACTTCAAGAAAGACATTTCATTGTTAAGGTGCGCGTGTTTTGATCAAAACACGATACGTACAGGACTCAAATCTTCGGATTCGTAAGGGCGACGCCTTATCATTTAGGCCACGACAGTAGCTGGAACGCCAGTTAGAAGGAATTAAATCCCATGTACAGGAGACATGTAAGGCAGCTCGTATTTTCGAATATAACTGAAAGGCCACAACAAAATTTTCTTGGCTAAATTTTTACGTCAAGCATAAGTCAGTTTAAATTCCTAAGCAATTTTTTCTCAAAAAGGGCTTCAAGGCTTTTTGTTCAAATTTCTTCCACGGTATGATAGAAAGACAGCTAAAAGTGGTGCGGTCGCAGTTTAGTCTCTCTCACTAGTTCGAAGATGCGGAAACAAACTCGCTAAATGTAAAATTCGAATTTCCTGCGCTCAACGCCACTGTCAGTTCCCAAAAACTGAAATTTTAGCCATTGTTGCTGATCTTTATTCTAATGAAAGGAAATAGATTAACAAAGGCTAAAATCTTTAACGTAGAACTAATGTAGGCCTTGATTTCTCCGGAAACGCGACGAAACGGTGTTCATCGAAAATAATTATGTAAGCTATAGATTATAAATATATAAAGTATTTCTATTAAATTATTTATAAATTTGGGTGCGTCCGAGATCTAAAATTTTACAAATTCAAGCCGTGAAACTAACACATACACTTTATTTTTACTTTAAGATGTTTTGATCGGCCTGATTATGTATCATTAAAATTGTCCAGCACACTTCGATGTCAATCCAAGTAAGCTTGTGAGGAGTATTATACTTCTTTTCCGTATATGCACTCAATTACTGTAATAGGTAAATTAATTCATGTTTTTTTATTTGTAAAGTTAGAAATGAGTACTGTTCCTGGGCCTATCGAAAATAAAAAGCAATATGTACTACAGAGCTTCGTTTGAATTACTGAATGTAGACTTCAAAAAAGGGGGTTATAAACTTGAAATTTTATATGGCAGAAATTACAATATTTCAATATTACCGAGTATATTACAATAATCAGATGAAGTATATTGCAGTTTTATACCACTATACTTTTTCTATACTACTAACGCAGTGTAGAGGAAGTTTTGTTTGATGCTGCTGGAAAAATCGGCGGAATTTTGCGTCAGAAAAGCTTTTGTGGGTTTTGTTGGGTCCTTAATAACGAGAAATTGATTGACGGCAAAACGTCTGTCCGTCTGTCGCCTACGTCTTGAACATAACTAGCCGAGGTAAACCAAAAGTACCGGATTTTCACCAAAGGTTGATATTCCCTAATTGATATACCTTGCTGTCGTGGCCTCTTAAATTTGAAACCCGCATGTTTAATTTTTGTAAGGATACATGAGGACACTTGAAAATTTATTAAAAAACACCAATAAATTTTGATAAGATTTTATTGTGAATAGGCGTGAAGAACATTTAAAAAGAATGTGTAGGCCTCATTTTCGTTGTAAACCCTAATTTTGCCCGCGTTGCACCGCTCAGAATAAGCACGCCGGCGCTGCCTCACTTTGCACCTTATTCTAAAAAACGGATCTGAATTGAGCTCAGAACTATAGATTGCTGTTTGTCCTACTCGGACGCATGCGACGTTGCGCGTAGGCCAGCGAATTCTCGTCGCTTGCCTGCCCGCACGGAAGACCCGATTTCCCCACACACATTGCCAGCCGCGTAGCGCGGTTGTTACTGTTTTTGAACGAGTAACAAGCCGAGAAAATGATTATTATTAGAGGTATTTATTCAAAGACAGCATTGAACGTATTATAATATCACAATCCGATACTATGGACGAGATAGTACGTGCTGTTGTAAGCGATACTAGTTATAAAGGATTCCTTAAGAAGCGACACCTTTGGACAGGCGAGAAACAAATGAACGCTATTCAGAGAACGACCATATACGTACGACATATACGCACGACGACGAAGTATAGCGATAAAGCCATTTACAATGAGCTAATTGTTAACGAAGGCACTGACAAAATGACGTGCATGGACATAACCTGCAGTTATATTGCCATAGTGGCCAAGCAGCAGTCAGTTGTCAAACGGTTCCCTGTCTTATGTTAATCTGTAACTATTAGTGCATTTTCTACATAAAGGCCAAAAACTGATGTTTCCATTCCCTGGATTTTAATAAAGGCTTTTCCAGGATGACGTTGAAGATCCCGAGGAACCGTGAGGGGAGAGCTTGCACTGCAAATAGTGAGCGAACGCCGCGCAGGGCTGTGACGCAGCCACACGTGCCCGACACGGTCGCCCAGACGTAAAACAGGCGGCGCCCTCCGCCCATTCCGGCGATCGTCTGCCTCCGGAGGGGCGAGGAGGGAGGGCGTGGCCGAGGCGAGGAGGGAGGCGAAATCGACCGCCTTCTCCTCCTCGAAGAATGTGCCAACGGAGGAGCCCAGCAGCGGTGGCGCCTGGGCTTTGCAACTGGCGTTTGAGGAACCGCCCAAATTCGCAGACGAATGACTGCGCCAACGACTGGAAAGAGCTCAACATTCGGAGCAATACTTTCTAATTCTTTGTGTATTGCGTAATTTCAAGAAAATAGTTGGAAAACTACAGCCATCTTTAAGGATTTATAAAGTATTTAAAAATATGCTGTTTGCGGATGTAAAAGACAGCGGCTGAAAACAAACAATTGAAACTTTTCTAAAGACAAATTGTATTTCATGGGGAGAGTAATGAAAGAACTTGTAGCCAAATTGTTCATGTGAGAGGCAAGTAAAATCTGAGGAAAAAAATCATTACAAGTTCACTAGTATCAATAGATAATGGGAGAGAGAGTTCAGACTTAAGATTGTATAGTAGCCAACCAATTAAATAAGTGCGTGCTGTAATAAATTTAATCGAGAAAAATATTTTGGAGTAAGGCTTATTTATGCACTTTCGGGTACCAGTAAAGTTCAACATATTGTTGAACCGTGACAAGGATCAGAGAAATATGGCCGAGCATGCCACAATGGACACCTACAAAAGAGCAATTTTTGGTAAATTTACCTCTCTTCACTCAAAAATAATTCACTTTGCTAATCGAATAATCATCTCTCGG
>BOPP01000052.1:252559-282960 GCA_017312745.1 Gryllus bimaculatus | reverse complement strand
GCATTTCCTTTTTTTTACAGAGACTTGAACTGAACAGAGATTCTTTTCCTTCTTCTGAGCTTATTCTGTCAAAACACGACCGTGACAGGACTCGAACCTGCAATCTTCGGATCGAAGTCAGACGCCTTATCCATTAGGGCACACGGTCACGCACCCACTGAATGTATTTCATATGAGAGAAATTTGCAGCATTTCGGATTTATACAGAGACTTGAACCTCAACAGAGATTCTTTCCTTTTTCTGGGCTTATGTCTGTAAAAACACGACCGTGACGGGACTCGAACCCTGCAATCTTCGGATCGAAGTCCGACGCCTTATCCATTAGGCCCCACGGTCACGCACCCACTGAATGTATTTCCTATGAGAGAAATTTGCAGCATTTCGATTTTAATCAGAGACTTGAACTCAACAGAGATTTTCTTTTCCTTCTTCTGAGCTTATCTCTGTCAAAACCGACCGTGACGGGCTCGAATCTGCAATCTCGGATCCGAAAGTCCGACGCCTTATCCATTAGGCCACACGGTCACGCACCCACGAATTGTATTTCATATGAGAGAAATTTGCAGCATTTCGATTTTATATCAGAGACTTGAACTCAACAGAGATTCTTTTCCTTCTTTCTGGGCTTATCTCTGTAAAAACACGACCGTGACAGGACTCGACCTGCAATCTTCGGATCCGAAGTCCGACGCCTTATCCATTAGGCACACGGTCACGCACCACTGAATGTATTTCCTATGAGAGAAATTTGCAGCATTTCGATTTTATACAGAGACTTGAACTCAACAGAGATTCTTTTCCTTCTTCTGAGCTTATCTCTGTCAAACACGACCGTGACGGGACTCGAATCTGCAATCTTGGATCCGAAGTCCGACGCCTTATCATTAGGCCACACGGTCACGCACCCACTAATGTATTCATATGAGAGAAATTTGCAGCATTTCGATTTTTATACAGAGACTTGAAACTCAACAGAGATTCTTTTCCTTCTTCTGGGCTTATCTCTGTAAAAACACGACCGTGACAGGACTCGAACTGCAATCTTCGATCCGAAGTCCGAACGCCTTAATCCATTAGGCCACACGGTCACGCACCCACTGAATGTATTTTCATATGAGAGAAATTTGCAGCATTTCGATTTTATACAGAGACTTGAAACTCAAAGATTCTTTTCCTTCTTCGTGGGCTATCTCTGTCAAAACACGACCGTGACAGGACTCGAACCTGCACTTCGGATCCGAAGTCCGACGCCTTATCATTAGGCACACGATCACGCAACCACTGAATGTATTCATTATGAGAGAAATTTGCAGCATTTGATTTTTATACAGAGACTTGAACTCGACAGAGATTCTTTTCCTTCTTCTGGGCTTATCTCTGTCAAAACACGACCGTGACAGGACTCGAACCTGCAATCTTCGGATCCGAGTCCGACGCCACACACGGTCAGCGCCATCACTGAATGTATTTCATATGAGAGAAATTTGCAGATTTCGATTTTATACAGAGACTTGAACTCAACAGAGATTCTTTTCTCTCTTCTGGGCATTCTCTGTAAAACACGACCGTGAACAGGACCAACCCACTGAATGTATTTCATATGAGAGAAATTTGCAGCATTTCGATTTTATACAGAGACTTGAACTCAACAGAGTTTCTTTTTTCCTTCTTCTGGGCTTATCTCTGTCAAAACACGACCGTGACAGGACTCGAACCTGCAATCTTCGGATCCGAAAGTCCGACGCTTATCATTAGGCACACGGTCACGGCCCACTGAATGTATTTCATATGAGAAGAATTTTGCAGCATTTCGATTATAACAGAGACTTGAATCAACAGAGATTATTTCTTCTTCTGAGCTTATCTCTGTCAAAAAACGACCGCCGACAGGATCGAACCTGCAATTTTCGGATCCGTAGTCTGAACCTTATCCATTAGGCCACACGGGCCACAAGTACGCGAAAGTATTTCATATAGATGTTTTGTTTTAATGGGACCCTTTTTCCGAAACTTCGGCCTACGAGAGCAATTCCCGCATTACACATCGCGACTGTCGGGATCTATCGACCATTGCCGGTGCAAACGGTAGACGCTTTTAGTCCTATCCAGGAATTTTCGCTGGTGATCTCTGCTAACTCTTCAACCGAAAAAAGCTTTAAAACTTCGTGTTGCAAAAGGTCCGTGGATCTTGATGGCCGTTGTCAACGAACTGTTGATGACGTGGTGTTTGTAATGTGAGCCACACGGACTTGGCGCGTTGCACGGCGAACGCATAATAAGCACCCGGGACCACAACTGCCTGCGAGAGAATCACTGCTGGACTTGGTGGTAGGAGACTGCACATGTTTGGCGTTTTCGTTGTTAACTCCGCGACTCGTTTTTACGAGTTTCCATGGTTCTTGACCGGGAAACGTTACGCGGTGTTCCGGTCAACGCGACCGTATTGGGCTTAAATCAACTCCGCGCCGTGACATGCGTGTAGCGGACAAGGTTCCCTGCAAAAATAACTGTACTCATTTTAATCAACAGTGGTGGCTTAAAAAATTTTTGTTTTTGTACTGCTCGGTCACGCACGCGCTGAATGTATTTCATATGAGAGAAATTTGCAGCATTTCGATTTTATACAGAGACTTGAATTTAACAGAGATTCTTTTCCTTCTTCTGGGCATATCTCTGTAAAAACACGACCGTGACAGGGCTCGAACCTGCAATCTTCGGATCCGTAGTCTGAAGCCTTATGCCATTAGGCCACACGGGCCCACCGAAAGTATTTCATATGAGATGTTTGTTTTAATGGGACCCTTTTTCGCAAACTTCGGCCTACGAGAGCAATTCCGCATTACACATCGATACTGGTCGGGATCTATCGACCATTGCCGGTGCAAACGGTAGACCGCTTTTAGTCTATCCAGGAATTTTCGCTGGTGATCTCTGCTAACTCTTCAACCCGAAAAAGCTTTAAAACTTCGTGTTGCAAAAGTGTCCGTGGATCTTGATGGCCGTTGTCAACGAACCTTCGTTGATGACGTGGTGTTTGTAATGTGAGCACACACGGACTTGGCGCGTCGCACGGCGAACGCATAATAAAGCACCCGGGACCACAACTGCCTGCGCAGAGCAATCCACTCTGGACTTGGTGTAGGAGACATGCACACGTTTGGCGTTTCGTTGTTAACTCCCGCGACTCGTTTTTACCAGTTTCCCATGGTTCTTGACCGGGAAACGTTACGCGGTGTTCCGGTCAACCGACCGCTATTGGGCTAAAATCAGACTCCGCCGCCCGTGACATGCGTGTAGCCGACAAGGTTCCCTGCAAAAATACTCATTATCACAGCTGTGGATTAAAATTTGTACTGCTACCATTCTACTACACTTTCCTCCACAACAATTAGTCATAACATGCGAGCATCACAAATGATTAGTATTTGCGCTGTCACAACGCTTTTCATTTCAAGTATAACTGCTCAACAACTTGGAAAAAGCAGCTGCACTCAGGCAGGACTCCCTATCACATATGTCGTTAAACGTACCCCATGGGCAGGAACAGCAACCTGGGCGGATAGAAACAATTGGCTTAGAATTGGCTAAGAATAACTACTTAATTACTCAGACACAAGAGCTGTACAATTGTGGGGCCCGGTCCTCTGCATCTCCGTGAACCAGTCATAAAATGTACGCGACAGACAGGATTCCAACAGGCGTGGAATAAACCCATTCGTTTTTCTAATGCAACTTTTTAACAAGTCTGACACCGCAGCTGGGGATACTGAGCATTCTACTAATTTTCCCTGCATCTACTATAACATATCAGTCGTAAAACGACGCGAAACGGAGCTCGTTTTTATACGGGATACCCAATGAGATTTAGAGTCCAAATCATTAACCATACGTACACCAAAACTGTTGATTCGGCATCTAAAACTCCTGACCTCTGCATCTACTCGAACCTATTAGACTTAAAATGAAAACTGCAGGTAATACACTTTGGATTTCAAGCTTAACTCCATAAACACTCGCCCAACACTGCTGTGGAACATGAAGTTAATATTCCTCTCCTCTAAATCTACCTAAACCAGTCATAAAATCAACGCAGCGGACAGGAATCCAACCTGCGCGGGTTTGCAGCCATTGGATATTAAATCCAATTCCTGAACAACTCTGACGCAGCAATTGGGGATCGGAAATAAATTACTACTGTGCTCTGCACATCATTCAACAAAACAGTGATCAATTGAACGCTACGGAATGTCTACGTACATGCCAGAGCAAGATATACTGCAGTTCAAGATCAACTCCGAAACAACTCGGACATCTCATCGTAGACAGAAACCTTACTATTCTTGTGCACACAACATGACCTCAACCAGATGCATCAATTGTTGCAGAAGAATACGGTAGTGAATTAAGGGACCATCCAATCACAGGGTTGCGGTGTGCGAATGCTTAAGGAGTCGTACTTGAATTCCAATGGGTTCTACCCGCGCAGGTTCGAATCCTGCCGGTAGCGTTGATTTTTTGACGAAATAGTTGAGGTAGGCGAAGTGTACCGACCTAGCATGTCCACACACCGTGGCTGCGGTGTCCGAGTGGTTAAAGAGTGGGACTCGAAACTGCCCGCGCAGGTTCGAATCCTGCCCGTAGTGTTCATTTTATGACGAAATGGTTGAGGTAGACGAGGTGATCAGATCTAGCATGTTTTTGCTCCGTGGCTGCGGTGGGTCCGAGTGGGTAAGGAGTGTGACTCGAAAATCATTGGGTTCTACCTATGCAGGTACGAATCCTACCTGTAGCGTTGATTTGATGACAAAATTTTTGTGGGAGGAGAGGTGAACGGAAGTGGCATGTTCTTACATCGTGGCTGCGGTGTGATTTGGACTTGAAAGTCATTAGTAGTTTTTTTTTCATTTTGTAGTCCTAGCTTTTCGGCCTTGTCAACGAATGGTGTGATAAAGATGGCGAGTTGCCATCTATTGCCGTCTAAAATACAATTATTTGAAATTTACCTAGTAGTAGAAAGGAATTATCATTTTAAGAATATTAAGGAACATTAAAACCACGTTTTAATGGCAATTTGTTAAAGAAATGTTGCTGATTTTTCGTAAATGCGGTTTAAGTTTTGTGAATTTCCGAAAAACTTAAATGATATTTATATAACCTATATTTACTTATAAATACAATGGTGTTTAGAAATAGCTGGAAATGTGCATATTGGCGTGAGAGATCTTTGATGAAAATTGTATTTGGTTAAATTTAGAAAATAATGAATTTAACGGCGTAGTAAACAGATCAATTAGCAATATACCTTTGATAAATTTGTAGACAAAATTTGTGGCGTATTTTGAGAAAATGACGTTTGAGCATTTCTGAAATGCAAATTGTTGACCTAGTTTTCGAAGAGAATTTTTTTTTGGAAAATTTATATGACATTATTTAATGCACATATACTCATAAATATAATAATGTGAACAAGTCACAGCAAATACAAATATTGAGGACGTAAGGTACACGTCGAACATACGTTTTTGTTATTTTTTAAGAATAAAAGAACAGATGGCGTTTATGTCATCTCACAGAGTACAATTAGCGCTATTTCTACCAAAAGTTTAAAGAAAAAATTTTGAACCTTTTTGAGAAAAATTCTATTTTTGTAATTTTTTAAAATTCCAAATATTAGTTGCAATATTTCGAAACAAGTACTGTAAGTTTCGTAAAATGTACAGGACGTATATGGAAGAACTACGTATGGACAATAAATTTAAATTGAAGGAAAAACCTCCATCTCACTTTTGTAGTTGTAGGAAGATGTGGAAAAATATTCATTTTTTAAAATATACGAAAAATCAGAGTTTCCCCGTGATACTGTCACTTTTATATATGTATGTTACTCCATTTTTACAAAATATTTTTTAATTGAGGACTTTTTTTCAAATTTTGAAAATGTTGGGAGGGTTTTATGTAAAGAAATAATGTTTTAAAATCTGAAAGCTTCGACTCGAACCGGGTGGACAGAGGTTTCTTTAAATTGTACCTACGTATGGTTTAGGCGCTAGTTGTTTTCACAGACGAATGGACGGACGGACGGACGGACAGACATTTTGCCGTCAATTGATTTTTCGATATCAAGGACTCACAAAACAGGGACTTTGGGCTACACAACGTGTTAGAGAAGTTTTTTTAAAATTCTGCAACTTGATTTACCCACTCTTTCGTTATCAGGGTCCGGCAATGATTTTTTTCCGACGAAAATCCACCGTTTTTTTTTGCGCAGCATTACATATTCTTCCCTATACTACGAATATTACTCCGTATACACGTATGTATACCTAAAAGTAAAAAGGTTGGGTTTCGTCGATTTCTTGGTTTGGAGAGCAGTAACGATAGCAATACTGCGACTCTATTGTTTTAAGGCGAATTAGCCTCACAAATGTGCAGGTGTAGACAGGGTTGCCAAATGTATTGCGAGCTCTTTTCCCTCCATTACAAGGTTTTTTTTAATTGTCTCCTCAAGGACATATAATTCCCCAACTTTGAAACGAAAAGTTTTCTCCAAATTATGGATCAACGGCATGAGCTGTACCTGACGATTCCGTTGGTTGTCCCCTTAAAACCAGATAACTCAAATCAAACAATCATCGTCCTCAAAGCTGCTGGAAGGTGTATACTATCTTCGTTTTTCACATGTTTTTTTCTCTATACCTGTGGTTTATGTTTCTCTTTTTGATACACAAAAAATTAGAGAGAACGACTTCTATTTTCTTTTTATTCATAGTAATTGAGAGAATAATATTTATATCTGGACCGCGGATGAAAATAATTCTCTCAAAATATGCCCAGACATTTCCCCGTTTATTAATGTTCCCCATTATTCACGTACGACGATAGTAATCCTCATTTTGAGAACAAAATTCCTCAATCAGGCAACCCTGGGTGTATATCTGAATATTATTAATTCACTCAATTTAGTTATATCGAGTGGCTATTACATAAAATGTTTCTGAATTTTTTCGACATATTGCTTTGAAACTGCTTACACACTTGTTGGGCTTAATCCATGGCACTATATGCCAATTTCTATTTACAAAATTTTGTTAAACACTCCCAAGAATATTCTGTTTGTTATTTTGTGCATTGGTCAATTAGTGATCAATCAACTGAAGAGTCTCAACTATCACAAAATGAAAATGTTAAGGTTACCGGGCCCGAGAAGTACAATGCAGTGTTTGTGAGATAACAATGGGAGGGGTTTCCTCAACAATTGCTCCACGGTTTCTTATTCCTACTCAGCAAAGACGTTTATAAAAATGGCCCGTTGCAAACAAAAAAATCATTAACAAGCTCTTTAACACTTATGAGGCTTGACTACCCCATTCTTGCACTAATCATACCGACACATGTGGGAAGTTCGTTAGGTCCTGAATATCACGTGACACGAAGCCAACGCTTATAAAAATTGCTTGGAAAATGTTGAAACCTTGGCCAACTATACTGCTATTTATTCAACTCTGCCCCTGGCAGGCATCAGCTGTTCACGGTTTCATCCAATCGGGAGCTTCAACGTTACCATAGTGACGTCACTGATGACATTCAAGCTCCCGTTGGATGAAACTGTCAACAGCTGATTCATGCCAGGGGCAGATATGCGAAAATCGCAGTACCTTACCGGTTTCTCTATACATTATACGAATAAGTGCATCGAAAAGCCAAGGATGTTCCCAAACAGAAATATTACGGTCATATCATTTATGATTGGTCAGTAGGTAGAAGCGGCAAGAAAAATCAGACAGAAAATGCGATAAACTTTTTGAGCTACACCGGCCTGATTGGGGCATTTTGAATGTATAGTTAAACACTATTGGTTTTAATTTCACGAGTGGAATAGTTCAAAATAATGGTTGGTCTATTCAGATTCCGTCTATCACTCCACTACCGCCGCCTCATGCTCTGCCAATTCCTCCCGATTCATCATTTTGGCTGTGCAGACGTTCAACCGAGTAGCAGGTGCTGTCTGCTGAGCCTTCTCACCTACGGCCAAGAATTCCGTTCCATTGAGAAACGCCCTTAGCCCTTCAACAACCTCCGCCTTGACGATGGTACTGCAGTCGCGATGCCGCCCCCACCCGCGTCAACTCTCCGTGTCACCTCCCCGCCCCCGCCCCGCCCCACCCGCCTGCCTGGCTGACCGCCGCCGCCGTCACCGCCGCCGCCGCCAGTCGCAAGGTCGCGGAAAATTACTCCGTCTGGACGGCGCGGCGCGGCGCGGCGCGACTCGGCGCGACGGCGCGCGCCACCAAGCGAACGGGGGCCACCTGCCAGGCGCGGTGACGTCACGGGCAGGTGCAGCGCCGCGCGCCGCCCCTCGCCACGCGCCGACCCGGCGCCTTCAGTTGGCGCGAAGGCTGCCTTGTTGCGTCGCTTGTCCACCGGGAGCCACCGCAACCTTCCCCCTTCACACGCACCCCTGCCCTTCGCAATGCGAGGGCCTCATCCCCTTCAATTAGGTTCGCAACGGCGCATGGCTCACGTAGCCGGCTAAGCAGCGCTCGTTTTGCTGTGACCCCTAAGCCAGTCGTTGCTTTCCATCTCCATCCAAAGGGAAACAAAACGAAGAACGTACCAACTAAATATTTTTTTTTAATTTAAAAAAAATAGTTTCACGGGGATCGATTCCTACATTTGCGTAAGTATCCAGTTAATCGGGCGCGGATCCACAGCGAGGGAAATGAGGGATATTCCCCCTCCCCCTAAAAATTTCAGTAACTTTATTTTAACTTGTCACGAAACTTTCAAGCAAAAATATATTAGGGTCATTATTGCACGAATAAAATCGTACCGCAGCATGAGCTGATTTTAGCCTGCGTCTTACCCAAATCTTCCAATAAATAAATATATTAATATATAATTCATTAATGTATGTAAAAATCTGCCCCTCTGAATGCGTCTCCTCCAGATCCGCCCCTGGAGGAATTACATCTGTGGGTAGCACTGAAACCCCCTTCTCTCTCCCTCTCTTCCTTCTCTTTCTCTCTCTCTCTCTCTCTTCCTCTCTCTCTCACGCGCGCTATCTCTCGCTCTCTCTCTTTTGCTGGCTTTCTCTCTCTCTCTCTCTCTCTCTCTCTCTCTCTCTCTCTCTCTCTCTCTCTCTCTCTCTACGCCCTCGCGAAATACTCCCCTTCCCCTGCCTCCTCCAAGACCACTAGCATCCTTGACGTCCCCGTGGGCGTTGGGAGGACATCGGGAGCGAGGGACCTCGACCTGCAAAGGCGCTACGTCAGAGGGCGGTGGGCGAGCAGGATTACCGCCCGGGCGGCGCCGGATGTCCGTCTGGCTGGGCCCGCGCGCGTCACGCGGAGGTGCGAAAAATGAGGCAAAGGCGGATTCGTCGAGAAAAACAAGGCCGCTGACAGGAAGCAACGGAGAATGTGACGCACGCGACGTTGTAAATAAAACATCCTGTATTTATTTACCTCTGCAGTCTGAGGAAAAAAAACATGGCTCGGCGTATGCATATGCAGAATTTGTGTCACACTTTAATTGTTCGATTCTTGAAGACAAACGTTTCTAAGATATATTTTCAATAGTAGTACGAATCATCATGTCCGTCAATTGCAAACTGTTATATTTCAATTAAACGAGAATTGGGATTGGGTGTCGTGTGTCAATCATTCTGTATGTAGAGCATTCTGGAGTTCCCGAGAATATCAGGTTTGGAAAAACGGAGTTAAATTAAAATTTGGACCGAACTTTTCGACTGTGTATTCGTAGGGTACAATCGCCACGAGTTGTGGAAAACTGGGTAGAAAATCTCGCTTGAAGGATCGTACGTGCAAGAAACCGAACGGCTCTGTGAAGCTTGGAGATGACCATTGATCACTGGTGGCGCAGTAGACAGCACCAGTAGATTTGTACCCTTTGCACCTAGCTTCATTTATAAATATACACTTTTTTACGAGTTATTGTCGGCATATTTAATTCTCTAACATCGAAACAGTATTATTCTAATTTGTCTTAAATAAGTTCAATGGTATCAAATGGTCCTACGAGACCGTTCTGTAATCATATGAGAGTATAGTACTTAAAAAGACGTTCTGTGGTGCACCACACATATCAACGACAATCAACAATTTGTTTAGAAAATAATGAAAAGTCTTATTGTAATAATTTAAACGAAACTAAGAAAAACTTTCAACCCATCCGTTAGTGAATTCGTTTTAATGTAATAAGTAATTTGGTTAGGAAACCTTAAAATGTTTTACAAAAATGTATAATTAAAAGTGAAAACAACTATAACTAAAAATAAACAAAACAGGAGAAGAAAACAAGATAACCGAGAGATTCCCAGCGTCACTTACGCGTTCACAGCGATGTCTCAAAAATCAAAATGCAAAATGGGACAATTAAAACATATCTAATAAAGTCAAAAAATATCACAATACAATATCCACAACTAAACAGATAGCCCATCACTCTAATCACTTCTACTCAAAGATCAATCAATTCTATGTCACTGCAACCTCACCGCAACAGACTATACTGCAACCCGAATAAGAAAACCGATACTCATATAATCCTCAACATATCCTCGAACAATTGTTAACAGTAGGTGCAGATTGCAGCTTCCTACCCATTCCTGTAGTTTGAGTTAGTTGTTTGTTTATTTTTTAATTAAAAATAAGAATAGTGGTAAGCCATTCAATGCATATGAAAAAAGTGAATGTAAACTGCACTACGTATTTCCCAATGAAAAATAAATATGTTTATAAAAAAACGAGAAGCGCCAACGACAGCGACGGCGCGGTGCGGCGCGGCGCGGCGCGGTGCGGAGGGAGCTCCCGTCAGAACAAAGGCCGCGCCCATTCGCGCTTGCAGGGGGCCGTGACCCTTCGACTCCCCCGCACGCGGCGGCGCCTGCAATCAGTCAGCGTCAAACTCCCCCAAATCTATCGACTCGAGGCAGGGGTCAACAGCACTAGCGCTGTCATTGTGTGTGGCGGCATTGATTTTGCCCAGCCATCTCCGCTCCGGGGGAGATTTCAAACTTCAGTCACGTCTCCGTACGCCACTCTACGCCGCGCCGCGCCACGCCATGCTGCGCATGCGCCGACTGTAGAACGGGGGTGGGGGTGGGAGGCAGGAGACGGCGGCGCAGCGATGACGTCCTCTCCGGCGGAGGTACAGGCGCTGCTCAAGAGATGGCGCTGGGGAGGCAAACGGCACGCGAAGTGCGCCCGACTCCAAACAAGAGGTTTTTTTCACCTCGGTTGTCGTTGTGCAGCCAATTAAGCACGTGCAACTCAACAGGCACGGACTTGCTAGGAACTGAAGTCACCTCATCTTAATTTGATTCCTGTCGTAATCAGTTCCACACCATACCTATTTTTAATTGAATAAATAATTAATATGCGATATTTTTCGGTATTTATGAAAACAAAGAACAAAATAAAAGAATTTAAACCGTTACAGAATAAGCGTTGTGGTGATTACAAAAGACTTCATCGCGCTACCACAGACAATGGGTAACATCATTACGTAAACACTGCGTAGTAGTACGCCGTAGTATTTCAAACTCTTTCTTACATGTAAAGTTCACATATCATGCTGCAAATATCATTGTAAAGCCGCTGTACATATTACAATCAATCCACTATAGGATAGCTTCTCACTCGCAACTGTTTCATATTCTTACGTATATTTAGCAACGTCTGACTCATGTCCCAACATTAGAGCGTTTGCTTCACAATCTTCTTTTCCTCAAAGTTAGCACTGTCTGGTTCTCTTTCAGAAAATAAACTGCTCTCAATAAATGTTTATGTTATTTTTCAATGATAACTGGATTGTTTTTTCTTTATCAGCTTTAATTTATGCTCATTTCGCCCCATAAGAATATCATGTACTTACACTACGATTTATTTACAGCTGCCTCTGACAAGACATAGTTTAGTAGGGGTCATTTCTCTACCGTAGGACACCGATAAGTGGATTGTGCTTACAAAACGAAAATTGTAGTTCTCGAAGAGCTTCCTTTTTTCTAGTACCAAGAGTCGGTTCCAAGGTGGGCCCTGAAACATGTACCACGTAAACACACCTGACACAGGTTTACGCTCACAACGTCAGCATTTAATTCGCAGATTCCAACCGATCACTGTTCTCACATTCGTGCTCGTGGAATTTCGCGTAGAACGTCGTAGGTGGGGCCCATTTTCGGCAAACGCGGCCCGAGTTGCCGAGGGAGGTGCGCGGGCGGCCCGTTCGTTTCCGCGGCGCATGGGGTCGCCTTGCGTCGGTCGCGTGGCTGTCGACGCGGCCGCGCGGAGCGGTGCGGTGCGGAGCGGAGAGGGGTCCGTGACGTCAGCGGCCGGTGGCGCGCGGCCGCGCCGGGCGGGGAGCGCTCCGCTTGACGCAAGCCGCTTGACGCCGATCACCGCCGCATCACGTGATCTGCCTTCACCTCGCTCGCGCCCAATGTCACAGCGGGCGGCCGCGGAAGAGGCGGTCTAGACGGGCGCAAGGAAGTCCCGCCCCCGCGCCCGGTCAGCTTATGAACCCAAACCAACGCAAATGCACTTGTGTTTTTGATATAATTCCTAGGGGGCGGATTTCAATGACCTAAAACATTGCCAAATTTATCAATAAATGCTCTTAACATGCTTAAAAATGCCCTAAAACAAAGAAAAATTATGTAAAAATTTGATCAAAACCACTTAGGATGTACAACTTAAGCTGTTAAGGTATGTTACTGATGTAATCGAGGCTTCTTCCTTTTGTTCAAGGGAACTCAGCTTGCAACCTTTTTGCTTGGACTGTGCTTTACCTGACTTTGGCGCAGATAGGCGTCACAGCACCCTTTGATTACATACAATTTCACACAGGAACCTTTGATTACATGACATAATTTCTGAACGAAGAAATCGAATAGGCTACTCAGAAATTGTGTAGTGAACATTTGTTGCATCTTTTAAATATTATTTCAAGCAAGTCCCATTAAAATGATATTAAAATCGGTGAAATCACCGAAAAATGCAGAAAATGACGCAGAAGGATAAAAAATGACTTAGTGGTCGAAATCGAAAGAAAATGCAAAAAATTCACAAAAAAACAACAAAACATTACCCTATGAAAATTCATTATTTCGTTTTTTCATTACATAAAATGAATTTCTATACTAAACAGCATTGTTGGCGTTTCATTGCTTGGCGAATCAGGACAATTCTAACACAATATCCAAATTTGTCGCCCCCTAGTTTGTACTATATTATATACCAGTGAACCCGCTTCGCTATTAATCACGTTTCATGCTACGCTGTCCTAAAATTCTAATAGATGAAAGATTTTTTTTTGCAAATATGGGTTTGTTCTATGTCCTGGTTTGGACAAGGTTGTCTAGTATCCTACTGTTAGAACGTTCTCCCTCACGTTTGGACATACACTATGACACTGGCTTGGAGAAGTTCGATATACTTGTCCGAGATTTAAGTAATAATTACGACCGATATTTCACAATCGCAAGGCCAGAATGTAGGGAAGAGGCGCAGAATCCTTGACTGTACTGCGGGTTGTCTAGTGCTCAGGAGCGCTTGAGACGTCATAAACGGATAAATCATTATCAACAACGCCCCACATTTCCGATTTCATTCAAACAACTCTTTAAACACTCCCAGTACTAATAACAACAAAGTGAGAAAATTTCAGCAAAATCGGTCAAGTTGTTATTACATTTATGTGCGAAACACATACGCATATTCCCTTTTATTTATGTACAGATTTTACATATTTTACAAGAAGTTTACTTACTTCGAAACCTTTTTTAATATAACCATTTTATTGACATTTATTTTGAAAAATAGATTTCATATTTTTTTTAATATTTTTAAAATATCGATTTCAGAATTATGTGCTGAGGGCGCGAGGCGCCCCACTAAAAATGCTGCCAGAAGTCTGCGTAGATGATGCGACAAGTGCGCATGAGCACTGGAAATATCTTCAGACACAGAAAGAATCACTGAGGTCTGTTTCTTGATCTTTAAACCCAATTTATGAGAGATGTTGGTTGTCGCAGACGTATAGCACTACGAAGACAATGCACAGTTATTTGCCGGTCACACGATTATACGCCCACGTTTTTACGATGGCTATTATTTCTCTCAAAGATAAACATGTAGGTCTACTTTTTAAGAAAACGTAATTCATTGAGACAAGGAAAGCAAATTTTTAAAATTGGTGTAATAAATAATTTATTAATGTAATCAAATTGTGTAAATTTATTTTGTTTGTAAATATTCTACAAATTAGAGAGTTTTTATATTATATGTTATATCCCTTTTTACATATTTGTTATATCCGTATCATTTTTATTATATATTATTGTTCATACTTTGGTATTTCACACTATATATTTTCCCGGGCTCTACTAATCACAACATGATTTATATTTACATTCAACGTAGATCGATTTTATTAATAATCACTATGTATTTATAAGCAATATCTTATGATTTTATAACCTGCTTTATTTTAATATGCTGATCGTAAAATGTAGGACATTATTGTTTTCTTCTACATTAGAGGTATGTATATAACAAAAAAAGTAATATTGATCTCGTGTGAAAACCGTAACAACCATTACATTTGTTCCACATGACATCTTTTAGTTCAAACAAAAAGAAATGATTAAATTCTCCGTCATAGCAACTGCAACGCATCTCACAATCTGTGCGTTGCATTCATAGGACTCCATGCAAGAAAAGTAGTTTATGCAATTAGTTTATAAAGTTAAACTTTATTGCATGAGTACATGTTTTGAAAACGAGTGACTTCTGAAATTTGTACGAATGTAATAAAGCAACATTATAAACGAGTTGCATACTATTTTTTTTGTATAACAGCAATTTTGCGAAACAACTTCCCTGTGACGACTCGTGTATTTGACATCGTGCGAGTAAACGGTGGTCGGCCATTCCGTTTACCTCTACTTCCCCCCGATTCTCTCGCAACGATTGGCTGAATGTGAGATGACGCAATCATTCGTGACATAAAATATAATACTTCATCATTTGTGCCCAAAAATGCCCGATTATGAACGATTTCTTGCAACAGAAAAGGTTCTTTTATTATGCTGGAATACAAAAAAATTTACTTAACAAACAACCTCAAACAATCACAACGTTATATTGCAAATGAATACATCGTTGTGTTTACTCGCCTATTTCCTTCTAACTCAGAATGGCAGGAAAATCTGTATTAATACCAGATGACGCAAAACAGGGAGGAAAACTGTCCCCAGCAGGAAATTCGTAAAGCGCTCACCGCATGCAGCGGGAAATGCGCGGACGGAAGCAGACCAGAGGCGTTCGTTGCACTTACGCATGTCGCCAACTTGGCAACAATTTACTTGGCCCCGGAATAGTTATTTTCGTGACCGGTACACCAATTGAGTCTTTGGCAAAGGCGTGTGGACGAAATGTTGACGGACGAGGCGACCACACGAGATACAAGATTACTTTTTAGCACGAATTCACGGACACTCGCAAGCAAATGCTCTTAGATATTCTCAACATACCGCAGTGTCCATTCGCGATTCTCCAGTGTTTTGTTTACTTTGCAGTACCCAGTTGTTTTATATGGCCATGACTTTTCTTCGCCGTACGCGTAACCCACACTACCACTTTCCAATCCATAAACAGTGAAGTAAATATCAATTTCCAAGCATAAATTCTGTAAACTCATTTTCACTCCGCCATATCACCCCAAATGTATGTGGGCTTTACTCATTTGTTGCCAGTTTCTACTTCAGCAGGTGTGTATAACGCAAGGCATAATGCGGGCGTCGCCCATACCTACTCATATATACCTTTTTACTTACTCATATATACGTAGTACGTATTTACGGGGTAATATACGTAGTCTATGGAAAGTTATGTAACGCTGCGGAAAATCGATTTCGAGATTTCAACACAAATACACGTTTTGTGGTCCACGATACCGGACGAGTGTTTTTTTCAAAACGACCGTCCCTCCGTCCGTCTGTCCGTCCGTGTGGTGTCTGTGAACATTACTAGCGCCGAAATCATTAAATGGATTTTTTCCAAATTGAAGAAACCCCTGTCCATCTGGCGCGAGTTGAAACTTGAGATTCTGAAAAATATTCTTCAAAATTTGGGAATACGTTACATGGAGCCCACCGGTCATTTTCAACATTTTCTCTAAAACCGCTCCAAATTGTTTCTTTAAATTTCTTGTAAGAATAGAGTAGCATACACTTATATAAGTGGCAAACGGCCGATTTTCACGATTAACTATAATTTTTCGAAAATTCCAAAACTATGGTTTTGTTCAGTGTCTTCCTATAGCTACAAAATTGAAGATAGATATGTTATCTCAAAAAAAATGTGTTCTCCATAGTGAGTTCTTTCGTTAATCATGTACACTTTTTGAAAATTTTAGTATTTTTTGCGTAATATTGCATGCAATGAGTGCAATTTTAAAAAAATACAAAAACAAGATTTTCTCAAAAAAAGCTCCAATTTTTTTTTAACTTTTGGTAGGGATATTGCAAAATGTACTCTATACGACGACTTAACGCTACATTGTATATCCTTTTGTTTTTTCAATAATTATAAAAAATTATATTTTTTACTTGTCTCTCATGTCGTTAATGTTTATGTTAGCAGCAATTTGTTCACATTATTGTATATATGAGAACATGTGATTTAAATAATGTCATGTAAAGTTTCTCGAAAACTTCACTGTCTTCTGTGAATTGCACTCTTTAATATGTAAAGTTAATTTCGGTGTATTTTTTTCTAACATTAGGCCAATATAAACTTTTTGTAAGATTATTCACGCCGTTGATATACACATTCCGACAATTTGTAAACACTAGTGAATTTGTGAGTTAATGTACTTAAAATAGCTTTTTTCGAAAACTCAAAAAAGTTCTGTGAAAAGAGTTTCAATTTTCGAATTTAGGGCAGCGCTAAATTGCGTTTTTCTCAAAAACGGCTCCAAATTTTTCAAGGAAAATTGCCATTTAGAACGAGGTTTTACTGTTCTTTAATAATCCTAAATTAATATTTCCGCTCTACAATTAGGTAATGTAAAATTGGGAAAATGTCAAACAAATGTACTTTGGGCGGTGATAGATTGCAGTAGGCCAGAATAAGTGGCAAGTTCAAATATCTAACCAAGACCAAACGAAATAGAAAACTAATACGGGAAAGTCTGTGCCATTCTACTGCACCACTAGTTTCGATGATATTTTTTCTTCGGTAACACATTCCAGCTTTTTGGGGGTCGCGCTCCGCAGCCTTTTGCCATGGGATCACCGACAAGAGCCCAGGGTTGCCATGACAACCAAGGTCAAGCTTCCCCGCTCCACGCGCCCTTGGTGGCAGGGCCGCGCCCTCCAGCGAACGCCGCGTGGAGCAGCACCATCGGTCATCCCGCACCCTCCAATAGCGTCGCCCTCATAGCAAAACTATGGAGACGAACGTACAAAGATCGACGGTAAAATCTCAACCCTTTTTGAATATGTGCGCAGAAGCAAGTTGTAGTGTGCTTCTGCAGAACGTCCAAATTTTTTCGATTCCGTATGCTTCGCTCAGCTAGATTTAGATTTAGGGCCGAATTCATTGGCAGTCCTTAAGGAGTGCTTAAGCAATAAGGAGTTCCTCAAAATGAAATGTCACTTAACGAGGCTTGTACTCGTATTTCGTAGAAGTATAAAATGGGAGTAGAAATGCGTGTTCCTTAAGGTATCGGACATGCCGCAATGTTGCATTTCCGTCTGCTGACCCAGTGCTTAACAGTGGTCATCGTGTGCTTTCGTTGTCACTTGTGTTTTGTTGTCAAATTGATATTAAACGCAATTTTACGAAGCTTGTATAGGTGAGCATTTTGCTTTTTATCCGTTCAAAATGAGAAATCTCTCGACCTGATGGAAAGTATAAAAAAATTGATGTTACGTACCTACGTTTCTGAAATTTCAGAAATTATTCGGCACAGTGTAACGTGACTAACTTTACAGAGATCTGCGCAATCTAAAAAAAAATAATTTAATGAAATGAAAATTAATTTATATACATTGATCAGATCTACACAAAATTATCTGGAAGATATAAAGAAATGTCATTTCTTTCATTCAATTGCACAAGATATGTCATATCTTTTGCAATCGCATAGAACAAACCTAAAAGGATGAAGTTGCGTAAAATCTTAATTCTATTATTTTTAATAAAATCTTAATGCTTGTATCAGCATCTTCATAAGAGGAGAGATTAGTAAGTATTTCTTCTCTCGTCGATGACAGGAACAAGATTATTTACAACAATGATTTAACGAAAACGAAAATATCTTCTGAATTATTCTTCATTGTATATTTCCAATGGATTATCAGCATCTCTGATACCCTTCGTTATTTCGCGAACGATATTTGGAGTGTAAAATTTAAAATAATCCAATAAATCATCGTCGTTGTCTGCCATGTCGAGTAACCTTATGTGTTCGTAGACTTCACTTCACCAAAGCTGGTTAACCCTCTGGTTAATAAGGAACACTTAATGCTGCAGGCGACCTATCTTGTACGAATGAGTGGTTACTCATTTGTCACTCATTTGAAAACAAGGAATCCATGAATCGGAATCTCTTACTTAAGAATCACTCATTACAAGAAACCACTATGAATTCGGCTCTTAGATTTATTTAGTCAAAATACAGTAAAAACTGTATGTGGAGTATGGGGGAGATCATCAGGGCACGTTTTCTTGAGTTCCTCTATGTTCCTCTTGAGTTCCTGAGATGTCTCTAGTGTTCCCGATGCTGTACTCTCAAACGAGCTTTCCAATGGAGTTGGTGTGAGTAATCTTAAATTCAGTGTTATATTTCGATTTATTTTCAGAGTCCATCGACGTTTGATCAGCTGCTACGATGTCATCCAATCGGAAGCTTAAACGTCATTACTGTAGGTATCATCCAAGCTCCCTATTAGATGACACCTTAACAGATGATTTAAGTCAACGAACTCTGATGTTTAAGTCGAAGTTTTGAATGCCAGTTTCACGGTTCGGGTATTACGAACGCATAATTGGAACTTTTTGCGCGAATTAACGTACAGCAACCAACTGCAATCTAGGTATTTTGCGCCTGCGCAAATGCCCAAAAGTGACGCGAAATTCGAACTGCGCATGCGCACAAGATCGATAGTGCGGTCGACTGCTTTAACGTTTCAGGATGCAAAAACTCCCTAATACTTGAGACTAAATGTTACGATACTAGCTCAATTTGTCGCCATTTGGCAGAGTCAGAGGGGAGGGGGGTGGCTTGCGCATCGTATTCGACTTGAGACACCAGTTTGCGTCACAATATTAGAGGAGATTTTAAATGCAGTCAAATGTTTACCTCATTACCTTCATTACAAGACATTGAAACATATTAATGAAGAGTTTCTTTGAAATATTGTTAACTTTCATTGTAAAATTTTAGGTTTGTTACCACTGAAATTTGTCACTTTGTACCACTTTCAAAATGATTCTCATCACTTCTTGCTCTCCATGCAACATGGCAGCCAGCGTCTGGTCTGGCTCTACAGACGAAGTGCAGTGATCACGTGGTTCGTGACGCAAACTGCTGTTGCGCAGAAGGAGCAAAATTCGGTGTGCCGGAGGAACTCAGCCACGTATTTCCACCATGGGCAGCATCATAATAAGCAGCTAATGATGCTACAACAGCACGTACTTTTTCGCGTCATACGCGGTTACGTAAAGTTATAATTATTCAGCAGTTCCTGGCCATGTTAACTCATTTCAGACATCACTTGCAATACTCATCAGTCATTACCAATCGTGGCGTATTACATCTGGACAGAGTACAAGAATCTCAGTTATCCAACACTTCCGCCCATGCAAACTTATTCAAACGAACACATAAAATATTTTGTATTAAACAGAACACAAGGAAACGAAATTTTCTCTTTTTATACAATAGTGTATGAAAACGATTGAGGCTGTATAATTCCGTAACCGCTCTGGCATTCGATTTTTGAAGTGAAGTTCGTCGTGTACATGAAAGGGAGTACTGTGGATTGGTGCTCAAGATCGGAGAAAGAATACAGCCCATAAAATCTTATCAGCCGCTGCAGTGTAAAAAAATACAACCTGTAAGTAACTACGAAACATTATGGGCGCAGTTACATCAATTTTCTTACTCACTGTCGCATGATGACCGGCAATAAATTGCAATGTAATAAAAGATTACCTGACCCACAGAAAGGTTATCTTACAGGTTAACTTCGCCTGCCATGTCGCTCCTCTCATGTTCTGGTAGTTCATGCACTAGCGTTCCGCAGGTCGGCAATGAAGGCAACAAAATATAGTGTGAAGTCATGGATTCTCACGCGACGCACAGACACGAGTTTTCATTTAACAAATATAGTTTAGTTAACAAGAAAAACAAAAACAAATATATACACTTAATAATCTACTTATTACCCTAGTCTGCATAGAACCTACCTATCCCTGATCGGCGGGAGCATTCCAACCCGATGAAGATGGTTTTGATATGTGCATTCGCCACTCCTCTTGTGAAGCGCGCACAAACTAGCTTCCGTGACCGGATGTCCACGCTGGACACAAAGTCCGTCCTGGGGCCCAGGCTGGTTTTGCGTCGATCGCAGGAGGCGTCTTATCCGATTGAGAATCGGTCGTGAATCGTGGCACTCAACCACTCTTCACCCGAAGCACGCACAAGCATTCGCTCCCCCGACGTTGCACGCAGTCACCCAATGACGCTAAAGTCGCAGGCTTCGTCAACTAGGTGGATCGGGCCTCGCAGCCTGGTCGCATATGCACCAGTCGTGGCGCCAAGTTTTGTGGCATGCACGGGTTCTCCACTTGTCCTCCAGAACTCACCCACTTTTTCTGTACACTCTGTTATGATAGGCGAGGCCCAGTGGACCTACACTCAGGCCACCCCTCGCTGTTATAAAGTGAAAAGGCCGATGACTCCCAAAGCTTGTGCCTCCGTTTCCGCGACTTCCCTTTACGGAGAAAACCCTTCTTCCTGTGGCGCGGCTAATCCTCTAGCCAAGCGTCCCCAAATAGATGCCATGAGGCACGCTGGCTAATACGTTACACAAGCCTCGGCAGTGACAGTGGTCAACACGCTCAGTGGTTGGGCTTCCCTTCCATAGAGGACTTGAGAAGCTGAGTTGACATGCGATGTGCCTTACTTCCTGCTAACATTGACATTGGATGAACAGACACTGACCGAACCCTGAACGCAGGTTAGACATTCGAATTGCGATGTTGTTATCGAGGTAAATTCCTTGTTGAATTGTTCCTCCTACTTCGTTGGTTTGCGTTATCGTAGTACTGTTTGTTGAGATTTCATGACAAAACAAGTCCTTCAAACTAGTGTACTCAGAACGAGTGTTAATTATTAAGAACCAAATTTGAATTAAACAAAACGTAGAAATAACCTATTATAATATTACAAGGTTATTTTCAAGAACTAACATTTGGAGTGAGAATACTAAAATTGATGAAAGCAGCATTGGTTGTTTGTTCGTGTCTATCTCAATTGTATCTACCTTCGCAATTTCGCCCTTCGTGTATAGAAGAAACAGTTTTGTAATGAATTCAGTAATGTAGTGAGTGACACTTTATACTATACAAAGGGTGCTCTTCACGGAAATATATATAAATCCAATTTTTTTAACAATCCGACTGATATCTACGCCAATTGGAATTAAACATTCTAACAATTTTAATAATAATAACATTAAATAATTCAATGCATTGTTTGAAATGTGAATTTCAAGGACACACTCTTCCTCGAATTTCATAACTTCTTTAATTAACCAAGCCAGGATTGGAAAGAATTCGCTGCAAGGAACTGGAAAGTCGCGCGCGCGATGCGCGGGGCGATCTGGACAAGAGAGCAGCGCTTCCCCCCTCCCTCCCTCCCACCCCCCTCCCCAAGCACCACCTCACGCACGGCCCCGTGCACGCGCCGCGGCGGATAAGGAGGCCTTGGCCACACGTACGTCAAGCGATAAGGACTTTTCCGCCACCATTCAGGAACCCTCAAGGCTCCAGAGAATGCACTCAAAATGCTGGACAATTGATATAATTATTAGGTTAAGTTTTAAAATGGTTCTCACAATACAATTCTATATTTATTTGTTGTTCAGTTCCTTATTTTAAATTATGGACAAACACAATGATAAGTGCCAAAAATAGTGAATAAAATTATTATGTGAAAATTTGTTTGGCACATATCATTGTGGTTGTCCATAATTTAAAATAAGGGACTGAACAACAAATAGACACAATTAATATAAACATAGGTGGCCACTTGATATAACTCTGGCGTCGAAGGGCTTGCGGTACTTTCTGCCCAAGTCAATTGCAAAGACGTATAATTCAAGTACACCAAAATGTTGTGGGCTAGGATTGTAAGTGAAACCGTAATATGTGTTGAGCTTAAAAGTTTAATAATTTACGGTTTTTACGTTGTGAATAACAGAATCTCGGGGAAAATGGTTCTCAAAACAGGACTGTTTAGAACTCATGAGCAAATAGTAATTTCCGCTTTTGCACACATAGCAAAAAATGATAACAGGAGGCAAATATCACACGAACTCAGATTTGTGACCAGAAAGTTCATCTTCCTCCAGATGGCTTCTGGTTGACGGGAAACTTTTATCAGGAAAAGACTGCATACGTAATACTGACTATGAGATGAATTCACGCAACATCTGAATCATTATTATGAACAGAGTTTCGCAGAAAACAAGGGTTTTCGCATACGGTTGAGAATCTTTGTTAGCGGAATGGGTTAACGACTTCCTCAACATTATCAAGAGACTATCACTCATTGCAACCTCCCTTTTACAAATTCCTTTCGCCTGGCGGAAGACATGTCTGATGAAGTTACTTTGAACTGCTAGTACGAACGTACAGTATGTACTCGTCGTTCAAAATATATTGCTTTCAAAATGTTGAGATGACGCTCCGTAGATCAAGGAACGTCTCTGACAGATTCATATAGTTTATCTTGTTGTGGAATATTAATAGACGTCTAGTACGATTTTTTATGAAGGTAAGGATGTGTCTAGGGATTTACGGAGTATAGTACACTCAAATTTAAATATAGTGTCCCTTCAAAGTCGCAAGCTGGAAGGAGAGCGGGATAATGTCATCAAATCTTGGTCTTCAATACCAAAGATTTCACTCGTAACGACGTTCCCAATTCGATGGCAACGTCGTCATCTCCTTCCAGCTCGTGACCTTGAAAGGACACAACATTTAAATGGGAGTAGAGACGCCGCCGACGGATAACTCCAACCCGCGGAAAGATAATGTGCGCCTCCACGCACCGCCACCAGAGCGAGCCTCCGCCTCCGACGGCGAACGCGGCGTTCTCCCCCCCCTCCCCCCGCTTCAGCCAGCGCCTTGGCTGAGTCCTGACTCACGCGACCGATTGCCTCTTCCGTGGAGGGAAGGGGAGGGGAGCCCGTTGCTTGCGCACCACTGCCTTCACCGGAAAGTGTTCCCCGCCACAAAGTCCCCTGCTTCTCTGCTATGCTTTGGCTTAATACAGATCATTCGCGCACTCCTCAGATCGTTTAAATGAAGCTGTATGGATGTCCATGGGACATCCTACGGTACAATTTAGCTACAACTTCTTGCTTGTCTTCGTTCACGGGATCGGTTGTGGTTTTACCGTGTCTCTCTATGTGTGGGAGCAGTACACATAACGTAACGTTATTGTACGGAATTATCAAGTGGTTATAAAATATAGGGGAAGGAGACTCGAAGGCGAGAGTGACATGTGTGGAGTCGCCGCAGAACTGCGTCGCTGTCTGGGACCCTCCCCTCCTCGCCCCCGTCCGAATTGCGACGATGAAGCGCGACGTTTGTACAATTGCTGTCGACAGTCAAGGTTTACTTTTCTCTGAGGAGAGGAGGCAGTTGATTTCGTCCGACATCAAAGTCCTCTCCACAAAAAAGGAGCTGCAGAACGCAAGATTAATCTCATTGAAACTGGTAAACTCCTTTTTATTTGAAACTGACTTCCGCTGTTCTTTGGCGGTAATTCATTTGGTTGTGCTAATTAATCGTGAGATAGCAAGAGATATCTAGATCCGTATTGCAACAATATGATAATTTCTAGTTAAAAATTCGGACCCTTAGGTTCTGAATTCCTTACACAAGGAAATGGAGACCCGAAAGACAACAAAATGCTGGATTAATGTCATAAGCTTGTTGACTTTAATTTTTATAAACGGGTGGACATGTTATTCTCATATCTGTATTGAATACCATTGCAGTCACACATTTTATCATGACCTTTAAAAATGTGGAATTTAATCACAATTTCAAGAAATTCTGACAAAGGAATGCAAATTAATGTATTGAGAGCATTCTCAATTGCAATAAATATCTTGTTGCTCCCGATGTATGGTTTCTATCCCCAACCTGGTCAACATATCCAATGCGATTTACCAACCCAGTACACTCACAGGCAAGAGTTTTGCAGAGCGATCCGTTTAATTCGTTTTCTCAACATTAGCAATACTATAGGAACAATGACCCTCATTAATATATAAAAACGCTGAGTGGCAAATATTGTTAACATCCAAAAAAACTCTGACACAATAATCAGCATCAGGAAATTGTGGTATTATTATATTTCTTTCGTAATTACTGTATTAATTTTCAAGAGACATTCAATTTCTTATTATAATTTATTCCTAGTGTACATGTAAATTTCACACTTATGCCTTCTGAAGAATAAGTATTGTGTATTGTATTATGCATATTAGAATTAGACTGTTCAAAGGATAATTATATTGTAGGTTACATTCAGGGTCGGCGTGGCGTGAACGAAGATTCGCTCCATCATTCGTGTAATGCGATGTGACGTCTTTCGTGACGTCAGGGTCCTAGGAAACACGTTCGCAGATGCGTCGTTTTTGCGGTCGCGCAGCTGGCGGAGGCCAGTTGCGTGTAGACGCCGCGTTCTGGGCCGGGGAAACACCTTTCTCCTCTGCGAGTTTTCGGCACCCGCGACCGGATTCTCTGCGCATCAGCTCCCGAAGGGAGCCCTCGAAATCCTAATTTTTATGCAAAATGTACGATCAGAAGAACATACACTAATTATATATTGTGCATGTGTGGAGCACCTTGAAAGTAGCAAATGGACTGCGGGAAATTCGAATACACAAATGTGAAAAATCCACTAATCACGCTGAACTTCTCATATTGTAAAAAAGTTGGGATGTATGAACTGAAGTGTTAATGCGATCAGCTTTAATAAATATGCTGTCAAAAATCCCTCAATAATTTCAATGAAATCTGTAGTGTTTTCCCCACTCTAGTTCCAGTTGTAGTTTTGACATTTCTCAAGCAGTTATTTTTTAATAAACACTGTAGTTTTTGTAAATGTTTCTAAAATTGATTCTCGTGAAATTATATTTGGGTTTTTTCTCCCCTGCCTGAAACGAGCAGGATACAGCATAAAGAATTACTCGTAGAGTTCTACAACAGTTCATACTTACCTACATTGTTTCGCTCTTTCTAACACTTGTACACACACATGCAAAATGCATAAAACGTCCGTAATGTGTTTAATGCATAAAACGTCCGTAATAAACGTCCGTAAGGTTTAGTCGCTAATATTGTTCAGGCATACCATTTGCTTAAACCATTTCTTCGGTATCAAGGACCACAAAATGTGAATTCTGTCTACATTCAGAATGTGTTAGATGAACTCATTTACTATATATTGGAACAAGATTTTCTACACATTGAAACAAACTTTTCTTTAACAGGGCCCTCACATAACGAGTTTTTCTGTTGAAAAATGTCGTTTGTCGCAGCATTACAATATTTTTCATTGGTTCGCCTTACTATGTACTTACGAAGTAAAGAGAAAGTATTGTAATGTGACGGGAATCGGCGATTTTTCTAGTATAATCTCCGGACTCGGGGTTTACTTTTACTATCACCGGGTTATTTCACTATTTCAGAGATAAAGTCTACAGGAAAAAGAAACGTTTCCGCCCGCCTCGCTTTAAAACAACTTTAACATAAATGTCTTTCAACTACTGATAAATGGTTCCCACCAATACAGACTTACAATGACTTGATCATTCGGAACAAAAAGATGAATAAAATGACAGCAAAACCATTAATTGATTAAATTGAGACTTAAAAGATTTTACAAGTAACAAACCTAAGTGGCATTACTTATTAATTTCCAATGTCCTACCGACATTACCTTGGAAAAATATTTAGCTGTTCATCTTTTAATCGGACAGCCACAGCGTTTGAACCAATCGCAGAAAAACAGCCTAAAGCCCGTGAAAGAAAAAAGGAGGAAAGAAGATCAGTTGCTCAGCTTCCCAGACGCTCTTCTACGCACTTCCTGCTTGGAGGCGCTTGGAGGCGAAGCACCAACAGACACAACAACGCGGCATTCCTCGGCCCTCCCCACCCCGCTCCGCCCAGCCCCGCCCGAGCCGCGCATCGCTGCCCCGCCCAGCCCCGCTTTCACGCGACTGCCTGCCATCCCGCCCCCGCGCCTCTCGCCGTCCACAAGCGGTCGCGCGTGCGTCGCTGGCGGCGGTGGGTGAGGAGGAATTCCCGCGCGCTGCAATGACGTCATGGCGCTTCGCGGCGGTCCCCCTTCCCACGCACTCTCTCTCTCCCTTTCTCTCCCTCTCTTCACGCTTTCTCTCTCCATTCCTCCCTCTCTCTCCTCTCTCCCCTCTCTCTTCTATCTCCCTCTCTCACTCTCTCGCCTCTCTCTGCTCTCTCTCCTCTGTGCCCTGTTCCCCTCTTCTCCTCTCTTCTCCCTCTCTCTGGCATCTTTCCTCTCTCTCCCTCTCCCTCTCCTTCTCTCATCTCTCTCCCTATTCTCCTCTCTCTCTTCCTCTGTCTCCTTCTTCTCCGATCTCTTCTCCTCTGCTCTCCTTCTCTCAACACTTTTACGAAGCCTCCGTACCCACGGGAGGGATGTGAAATCGACATCAAAATATCATGTTTCTCATCACCAGTGTTCGAAACAACAACATCGATATTAATGAAACTTCAACCCAAAACCATCTATGTATATTAAATAACCAATGTCTGAAAAACTGGTAAGTAACCATTCAAGTTCATGTAGGGGGGTTAATTTGCAAATGATCACGTTTATTGAGAGTTATTTGAAATAACAAAGTCAAAAAAATTAGAATAATTAGCAAAACGTTGATAATCTGATTCGATAATTCAAAAGTAATATAGACTTCTTTATTGGCAAAACTCGACTTTATTTATTATTCGTACTTTGTCACTTTGGTCTGAAGAATATTCAAATTATGAATATCTGAAAATTATTGCACAATTTTAGTTTTTCCTCCTTCAATAATCAAAATGTCAAAATGCACTGAAAACAAATACAGTATTAATATGTTCCCCAGCTGGTGGATCTAAGAATAACCTTGGACTGCTTGTTTTCTCAGTTACTTGTCAGAAAACAGTACTGAATTTATGAATGGTTTGCTGTATAGTTATCTTCAATAAATCAATACAAACTGATGCAGATTGAACGAAAATTCCGCGGAGGGGCGTAACTACTTGCTTTGGTATTCCCTCGAATTTTCCGTTTCCGAATTTTCCAGAGGCGCCCACGTTGGAACGCACAGTCTTCAGTAACGCGGCGCACTGCGTGGTCGAGAATGTTCCAATACGACATTGTTTAAACCTTGAATAATATTCAAATTATGTGTGAACATCTTGAAAGATAAAACAAGAGTTAGTTGAAAGTAACGAAAACCATGTGCCCATGGGAATGGACAGAGGGCTGCCTGAACATATACGTATTATTTAGACAATTGTAATAAGAAGAGAAAATGATTTAATAATTGTTATCGATTAGTTAATTAATTAAATAAATAAATAAAGTATCGTGGGTCACAAATTAGGCCCCAATCTTATTAGAAAATGGCATACTCCTAAGATCAAAACCCGAGCGAAAACTTATTCAAAAAACTCTGGTTTAAAACGACAAAATAGTGTCACCTATGTATAAATTCGGATAGATGAATACCTACTGGTGTAGAAATAATGAGAATTCCCGAAAAGAAAATAATACGAAGGTCACTTTAATGGAACCCGTTAATACTATGTAGCTCAGTCTTTTGACAACAAAGAATTTCCTATTAAAACGTAAAGCAAATTATTTTAAAACTCCATATCCTCCTTATGAACATGCGATATCAACACCCATGAAGACCTACTTTTATACTTTACAAACACGGGAGCTAACTCTCGTCTTTATAATGAGTAAAAATAATAAGAGAAATTCAAGTATAGTTTTTTTAGAGAAAACCGCAGCCATCATGATCATTCATGACCTATTTATGTTTAACATTCAGTATTAACAGTGAGGAATATATTTTTTGTTTTTTCTACTCGTTCAAACTGTTCAGCCCACAGGTTTTACATGCATTTTTTGACATAATACGCGTATTTTAAATGCAGATCATCGGTCACTTGTGCCTTTACGAAAATACATAACTTATTTGTTTCTAGTTCATGAGTTTTAGTTGAGGGGAAGGCAATGTGAGTTTTAGAATTTTTTTACGAATTGTAAATGAGTCGACATTGATAAGAGAGAGTTAAAGGCAAACAAAAGTCTTCACCACGAGTCGAGTCACCAAAGGTGTTACACGTGTGGAATGTAACTTTTTGTTGTGTTTGAAATTCTAGTTGATATGTTTGCTTGACTTAAGCAGTGTTGATTTAGGACCGATTTAGGAAGAATGGACTTTACATTCACGAAAGGAAGCATGACGATTCCTCCGTTATGTAGTTAACTGACGAGCGCCATGTCTGTTAACATTAGTCACTCAACGAAGATTTCAATCACTGTTCAAAAAAATTTTGCCTTTTACAAGAAACGCTAACACAATGAAACAAATGATTTTATATAGCGATCCATATTTAATAAAATAATATAGCGTGTAGAAGGAACCCACAATTCGCTGCAACACACTAGTCGCACATCATAACTCGGAAACGATGCGTTCTACAGCATCAAAACCTGATTTTTTTGGTGTCCCTTAGGGGACAAGAGTTTTGTTTTCTATGTCCCAATCCACAAAATGAGACAGTTTTAGACTTTCCTATCGACGCTTAGCGACTAAGAGAAAAACACATCACTCCATATTTGCATTTGCATATATGAAAATAATTTTATTAATAATTATTATAATAATAATTGCACACACGTATATAACGTTATGTTTTTACAAAAGTTCATAGTGATATTCTTTTTCTTCTTAACGTAACATTGTACTTTAACAAAGCGTACTGGAGAGTGTGTATTTGACTTCCTATGGACTTTGCTCTGTTGGAGGTTAAGGTCGCAAGAGCAGTTTTCGTTGTATTATTTCTCAGCCATGCGGGAGGGGCGACAGGCCCAGTGACCCCCTGGTTTCATAGGTAGGTCGTCAAATGTCACAGGGAAGCAGGGAATTAAGGGAACCAATAATGACCTACTTATACACGCTCGGCAGATGGCGTAATAGATAAAATTTCGACCACTAGGCTACCAGTAGTATTCATAATTGCGATAACAAAATTATTAACTTATATCCCAACTAATGCACCACATTTATACAGAAAAAAACAGAATTTGTTCTAATAAAAGTACTATTCAGTAAATAGGATTTTCGAGTACTATTCATTATAATTATAATTATTGAACAAACGTGCAATATACTGTTTTCTCTATAATTTTCGTCTAGACATTGATTTTAAATTGCAATATGATATATGTTTGACTCCCGATAGGCGATTCCATGTGGCTTATTGTGCGACTGAAAACATCGCCAGGTAGCAACGTCCTCAAACTGAGAGCGCTTCGTAATTCGTGGAAAAACATTTTATTGTGCTTATATCATTGAACACTTGGAGAAACGTCTCAAATCGTATGTTCATTTAACATCAATATGGAATTGTAGGAAGTCTTATCTCACCACGAACTTTATCTCTGCTTGTTCCCTTAATATTCAATAGTGATAAGCGTATTTGCTAAGCTTATCCGCAGTAACACAGTGTTCAAGGTTTGTATTCTACCAACTGCATAACGACTAAATTTTCACGTTAATACAACTTGAAGGTGCTTTGAAAAGTCAGGTTTCTCAGTGCTCAGCTGAGCACGCATCAAGTCCATTCTAATCTATCGTCATTCAATTCTGAAAATGGGTAGAAGGAACGCGAAATACTCCCATGTTGCGCACCACAGGGCCAAGAGGTTTACGGTTTCGGACCGTCAACCTCCACGCAACGGAAATTAAATTAAAGAGGGTTTTTTGAGGGACATTATGTCCTCAAACTCATAAGCATGATTTAAAATT
>BOPP01000052.1:224264-234402 GCA_017312745.1 Gryllus bimaculatus | reverse complement strand
GTGTGGAGTCGGCGTGGGGGCAGCATGGGGGGCGGTGTGAGGGAGGCGTGGAGGAGCGTAGAGGGGCTTGGAATCGGTAAGGAATTGTAATATCTGAAATAAATATGTGCATGGAACAAGTTGCCTTCGTGGAGACTTTTAAGGGCAATATATTTAACTCTACGTTAATAAATCTACAGACGATTTTATGAAAACAACAATACTTATACTTGTAATTAAATTTTTGAATGTCCTGTATTCTGTATTTAATTCTATGAATTAGGGGTTTAAATTATTGTGTGAACATTACACTTAAGTACGATTATAATTTAGGAAAACGTTTTCCGTCAAGCACGTCAAATTGTTTTGGACCTACGAGGCAAATAAAGATTATCAATTAATCAATTAACCAATTAGTATTCAATGAATCATTTATCAATATAAGAAAAAAATTGAATATTATTCCTAAATTTTTTGTCACTTTGTGTCAAGTTTCAAATCATATTTTATTCCTGTATCTTCCTTTTGGTTATTCCAACAGTACAATTAAATTACAAAATGTAATGTGTGACTCTATCTATTATGTAGAGTAACAGTATTCATGAGTAGCAACGTGGAATGCATTTCATTCAATGAGTGGAATCTGCTCTATGCGGCAACAAAGGAACTACTCATCGCTTTAAGTAATACTTTAATTCAGTTTTTTAAACATAATTATACCCTAGACAGAATCGGAGTGTTCTTCATGTTAATCTTTTGCTTAAGATAAGAATATTCAGAGGAGAGAATACTAGGTTTTATATTCAATATCTTTCATTTTGGCTTTTCCCAAAATATTTCAATTTGCTATATGAATGAAGATTATTCAAAAGAGTCCACCTTCTGCCCGTATCGCCCTATAGTTTTTTTTAAATATTCGGTACTTTAGGATAATGTATGAATGTTACTATTTTAACCTCTTACCAACACTTGAGCTAACGAAGAAATGAAAACCTCGTAAGATTTCTCTGAAACGTATTTCGCAATCCCTGTGGTGTACGATGCTTTGCAAATCACGATAATAATGCCAGGGTACATTAAGAAAATTACGGCTTGAAATTGAACCGCAAGTCATTGCAAATAGAAAATAAAGTAACTTCCTTGCAGCTAAGAGCAAAAAAGAGAAAAATAAGACAAATAAGCAGGCGAAAACGAAGAACGCCAATGCGACAGTCGAAAATGGAAGGAAGATATTTCACCAACAAATTAGTTTACATCATAACATACACAATTCAATTATTGCAGCGACATTTAATATTTGTTGGCTTCAATTAGAATCGGAAGATTAACACAAACGTTAGGCTTAGGGTTATTTTAAGTATTAAAATGTGAAAAATATGTTTTAAAACGAGGGAAATGAATTGAAACCACAAAAAAATTCACTGTCATTCAATTTCGAGAATTTTATAAATGAGTATTACTTTCTTTGGGAAATGTGGGGAATATTTATATTTAATTTTCGAGACTTGAAATTATAGCAAAGAATGAATTTGAGTAAAAAAACGACTCCTAAAAAATTTTAAAATCGTAACGTATGATAAAGTGCTAATTTGCATTAGTTCATGAAGAGAAATAATTATAAACGTTGTCATTGCCAACAATAATATTTATTATAAGAGCAGCTTTCGATGGCTTAGCCATCATCGAAAGCTGCTCTTATAATAAATACTATTGTTGGCAATGACTACGTTTATAATTATTTCATGAAAAATGCCAACGATAACGCACCACAACACCTATATCATGAAGGGAAGTCAAAAGAAGAGTATGTTCAGATGGAGACCGAGTGTTAAGCTTAATAGTGTGGCTAATTCAGAGGTGGGAAACCATTTCTTATTTCAAGACCGCCGGCGGAGGGGGGAGGGGGGCAGAGCAGGGATAAACAGTAGACATATCGTTGTTTTTCCTATCTCACAGTCGATGGGCAACGCAGACCACTCAGTTGCGACAAGAACAAAGTAGTATAATGCGTACCCACGCACCTCCCGGAGGCTGCTGGCGGGCGGAAGGCGCGAATGGGGCCTCTTCCGGGCGGGCGGGCGGCGGGGGCGTAGCGGGAGGAGAGAGGGGAGCTGGCTCTCCGGAAGGCGCACGGGCGGCCGCCACGCTCTCCGAGGACGATGCGAGCGACGGCGGAGCGCTCGTAACACAGGCGGTGAAAAAGCGTCATTTGTTATTATTAGGGGGCGGGTGTTAATGAAATGTAATTGTTTTCTTTTCACTTTAGAACAATGCCGTTTAGTATAGAAATTTATTTTATGTTATGACAAAATGAAATGACCCAATTTTAAGTCTTTTTATTTTTTTCATTTTTCGAAAATTCGACTAATAAGTCATTTTTTTACGTTTTTACATCGTTGATTTTTTCTTCGATTTGCTGATGTCATTTTAATGGTACTTGCTTCAAACAATATTTACGAGTTGCAACAAATGTTTACCACAGAATTCCTGAGTAGCATTTTCGATTTCTTCGCTTAGGTATTGTAATGTCAGCAGTTGTGAGTACTGTGTAATGTAAGGTTCGTGTCGCCTATCGGCGCAGTTCGGTCGATTTCGCGATAAATACAGGCAGAGATTTTCTTTTAAATAACAGTCCAAACCAAAAGTTTGCAAGCTGAAGTTTGAAAGAAGCCTCGATTACGTCAGAGTTGTTCATCTGAAGCAATTTTTATCAATTTTTTACGTCATGTTTCTTTGTTTTTAGGGCATTTAAAAAACATTTTAAGAGCATTTTATTGATCATGTTGGGCATTGTTATAGGTCATCAAAATCCGCCCCTAGTTATTATTGTAATTATCTAACAATTTAAATAATGTTTTACGATAAATTAATTTTGAATTTTCTTCCACGTCCACCCGCGGGGATCTTCTCTCCCAGCTTCCTTCAGTCCGCCCTCATTCGAGGCCCTAGAGAAAGACATGAAATGAAAAATAGAGAAAACGATATTTGAGAAACTTAAAACCAAAAGAGTGGGAAGAAATTGACTCATTTTATTATTAAATTACAATGTTTTTCATGATGTGCGTCAGCCCAAATTTCGTGTATTTGTCTGTGCCATTCCTAGGTATGTGCCATGAGAAAAAGTAACTTACTTATGTCACATTCAAACTAAAAGCAAAAATAAAGTTGAATACTTTTTAAAATCTATTTTTTCTCCTGATGAAAGTTTCGTCTGGCCATTCCCGTTTTTCTTTCTTTCTACAACAACTTTCGTTGTTAACTTAAAGAGTCTAAAGTAATCGCACTAATATTAAATTTGCTAATGAACATTTCATTAAAAAAATGTATTCTCTCTGCTTCGCAACAGAATCAATTTTCATTTAATTCCTTTTTAGCCTGCAATTCGCTACTAAAACTACTTTTATGTGTTTTTAGTCAGGAGTCGCGACTTGAACCTTGGAATGGATCGTTTCTCCCTAGGGAGATCGATTCCCCCGATCGAAAATGTATAATTTACCCCTGATAGTGACACAATCCGCATCTAGGCACCTCCTCCATGCCTAGAAATGTCTAAATAACGGAGCGGGAAACGGAAGGAAATGAGAAGCCGCAAAGGCCCCAGTGCAAGAGCCGCGACCCGCGCGTCCCCCGCAGGGCCTGATGCGGCGTCGGCCGGCGCGGGGCGGGGCGCGGTGGAACGGGACGCCGGGAGAAAGTGGAGCAGCGCGCCGCGCCGCTGGGCCTCCGGAGGACGTTCCATTTCACCTGCGAGAAACTGCGCAGTCGTTCACCTCGGCCGCGGGGCGGGAGGCGCGCGCCTTTTCGTCGCTCGGCGCTGGACTTGCGGCGGCTTACCGTAGCCGGAAAGCACTTTTGACGGCCGTTATTCTTTAAAGGCTATGGAAACCAATGAGGTGCAGCCAAAGATGGCAGATGGGTAGGCCGTTCAAGAATAGTTATTTATGATAAGGTGGCCCAAGGCATCAAATGATGCTACTGCAGTCCCTCTGACAGTAGGGCACTAGGTTCGAGTCCCGACGGTGACAGGATTTTCCGCACTAGATAAACAGGTAAGTCGAATTCAGCCGCTGTCTGGACGAGAACTCTAGCAGCCGGCTGCTCTGATCGGTAGTGTTCATTGGTTTCTCCGATCAACACTAGGTGAATACCGGAGAAGTACCCTAACAAACTGACCACGGTCCGCGCGCCACGGACTACGGGCCGCGCACCCCTTACTTACAGTCACACCCACATGCACTACACTATCGTACTTGTCGGAAGACCAGACCGGAGCTTAGAGCTTGTCACAGCTGGGGCGGTGCCCCGCTGATGGAAAGCACCTGGTACGGGAAAATCAACGCAACCGACGTTTGGCGCCACTTGATCTCCCCAGCTAGCGAGAAATACACGCCATCTCCCGAGATGAAAACATGCACTGGGAATAATGACCTCAGCCACATGCCCATAATCACTAATCAATGACACAAGAGATAAAAGTTACATTTTATTAAGCAAGGCGATAGCACTGGGTCATATGGTTCGCGCCGTCGTTACTTCGCAGGGCTAAAATACGCAAAAACACATTTTTGGAGACATGTCTTAGAATATTGTGAATGGATCCGATCATGAGTTCCCCACCAGCAGACTGCATCGCATCGAATGACACCTCATTTGTCTTAATTGCTGAAGGGGTCTAACTATGAGAGACCCAAGACGGATTCTATGTCGGACACGGGATACACGGGACAGTCACAAATTCGTCGAATACTATACAAGGATATAAGAATTCCGGACAAATATTATATATTAAGTATATTTGTTAGCTATATCGTCATTACAAAGTGCTTACATATATTTCTTTATATTATTATTATTATTATTATTATTATGATTATTATTATTATACGCGTATGACCCACTACTGACCACGTGACACATTTCTCTCCCCGAGGCCTAGTTGTATTCTCTCCTGAAGAGAGCAACGTGTGAGATTAGGGGATCAGCATTTCGGCTGTATCTTTGGTTAAAACAACGTTGTTAGCCTTGATTATCAATAAATGGGGATATTATTATTATAATTATTATTATTATTATTATTATTAGGGTGATGATGAGGATAGAAATGACTAGGGATGGTAGGAGTTGTTAGGTGGGGATAGTGGGAGGCGTGAGGTATTCGTGGGAGATTGAAACCATTCCAGCATTCGCCTTGTGGCCGAGTGAAACCACGAAAACCCGGTCAGACCGAAGGAAAGGCCGGTCCTGGAATTGAACACGAACCTCCCGATTGCGAATCCAGCGCGGCACGCACTGAGCCACTTCGCTAGGACTAGTCCTTTAATAAAACACTCCGTTTTAAAAATCAAACCGCACCGATTGGTCGTGTTTCTTCGCAGGAGGAGCGGGTGGCGTGGGCGGATGCGTGCGCCTATTCGGGCGGACGGAGGGGACGCGGGCTCCGCCTGCAAAATAGACTCTCAAGGCCTTCCTCGCCCGCGCACGCGCCCCGGCGCCCCCGACGCTTGTTTCGTGCAGGCGTAACACCGACTGCATCCGCGATCAACTCTTCTTAAGCCGTTTATCTTCCTCCCCAGAAAGGCGCTGGTCCGGCTCAATCGTCAATTTTCCTCGCTTAGCTATGAGGATATTTCTATGTCCCCTGGGGTCTTGCTTTGAGAATCACATGATCAGTTCTAATTCAATCAATTTCTGTATTTTTTAGGAAACATTGCCATATCCTTTTAGAGCATTCTGCCAAGTTTGGAAACCACCGCATAAAGTTTGTGGAAACAAAGTTTAAACCTTCACAGCTGAGTTGCACCATACACAATTCTGAGATTCATGCCATCTTCACCTGTGTTAGAGTATTTTTTCTGGAATGATGCGAGACCAATATACTTGCACTACTTCATGAATGAAAACATTAACAACAATGTTTACTCTTTTCCGAAACTGATGACGAAAAGGGATGGAGTCGGGCAATTCTTTCTAAAGAACGGAAAGTGAAGAGTGGAATTACCTGGAAGCGGGAATGAGGGGAAACTGCAGTCGGGCGCCTTATCTTCGACGCTTTTTTTCTTCTCAAAAAGTCGAAATGCCTGTGACCCAGAAACCCCAGCGAGTTTCATCGAGAGAGGAAGTATCTTGTCATTTATAAACGACGCATCAAAGATACATCTTGGAACGTTGAACTGTTTTGAGCGGTACGAATCTCTGAATAATGAATGATGAGCTTGAATAATGAGTAAAGAAATAGTAAGTTTAAAAATATATGACATGTTGGAATATTGTTTCTAGTTTTGCTTAATAAGATATCAGCCAAGAGTAAAAATGGATATTCAGAAGCTTCCTGAGTAACCGATGAAAATGAGTGTCAGGCTACTCATTAAAAACTTTTTTAACTTGACTTGGTTCTGTCTTTTTATATTTCCCTCTCATAATTCCTGTCCATAAAGAGACATGTAGCATGTATTCAGCTGTATTTATATTTCCCTCGTAACCACGATCCTTCGACCCAGGTAAGTTATTCCATGTAAATCGACGCTCCATATCCGAAGCAATAACGAGCTATGACGTTCAGTAAAAAATAAAAATATAAAACGCCAGTTGTATCTACTCGTCTGGAAAAGATTGCAAGGAAAAATCTCTTCAAATCAGAACAGTGACACCCTTCTTCCATTTCCAGGATTCATGCATATATATATTATCTCTTAATTTGTTGCCTTGCATTCGTGTTAGAAGTAATGTTGGCACTGTTTTCTCAGCTTCGTCTAATATTTTTTATCTGAAAATGATGATAATCTTCGATTTTAATTACAATTTTCGTACCTCTTAGTCACTACAGGAATCGTCAGAGGCACAACCAAGGCCACCAAGAATGGGTCACGTTCAGGCGAATGTGACATCTCGGAAAGGTAACCTCGAATTGGTAGAGATCTGCTTGTGATTTTCAAACATGAAAATTAATCGTAAATGGAAACGCAACAAAGTTGAACTGCAGGTTAACGTTAGACGTGGATTAACATGTGTATGGTCGCGATTCTATCGTCCTCGTTTTTCATTGAACATATCACTAGTGCATTATCCCCTTCTTTATCCACTAATTAGTTAATTACTATGCTATAATGTTCCATTGAAGTGTAGGAGGTTGTTTTCTGTCGCTGGAGCGCTCTGTGGGCTCTTGGAGAGTGAACTGCCTTGGGATGGGGTACACAGGCATGCTGTTCTTGGTCGCAGGTCCTCCTGTTTGCGAGATTGTGTGGGGACAGGTTAGGTTGTTTTTTCTTCTCCGATTGATCTGACTTGTTCTCTTGCTGTATCTCATTTACATTATTAAACTACTGATGAATGGCTATGACGTTCTTTGCAACACGAAATTGAGCAGTTTATGCAATTTAGCTTTATAGTGTCAAGCTTCATTGCCATGAGGTAATTGTTTGAAAACTAGGCGACGTTAGCGAGCGTTTTTGTGTATTTATACAAATTGTATAAATACAACATTATAAACGACGTACATACGCTATTTTTTCATATAACAGAATTATAAGTTATATGAAAGAATTCAGATGTAATAGTATCACGAAACAACTTTCTTCATCATGGTCTTCGGCTGAATTCGACATATGTCGCGAGATAACGGAGGTCGGCTGTTCCGTTTACCTGTACCTCCCTACAGATTCTTTCTCCTGCGATTGCCTTAAATGTCTGTTGATGACGCAATCATTGCGCTGCCGTTAAACTGCCTTGATATGTTCATCTTCTTGCCGTAAAATGTGCCTATTTTAAAACGTTTCTTGCAGCAGAAAAGGTACGAATTTGTTAATGCCTGCAACTCAACAAATATTATTATATAATATCCAATTCTTGTACGTTTAATTCCATAATGAAGGGTTGATAAAAGAACATAAAAAGGAACTGATAAAACTGTGCCAGTGGATCGATCAAATTAAATATTAACAAACCTACAATAAGACTGCACGTAGTGACCGTTATTCAAGCAGATGAACATAATTAGGATGAATATTTCTAAAACTAACATCAAAACGCCTACAAAAGCGTTGCGTTTTGTTAGCTACGCCTTGAAAGAGAAACTGCGCAATTTTATACAAAAGAGGCACGATTTTACATCGTTTGACTAAACGAGGAACGAAGACCCAACGACATACGTAAAGCTCAAACAACCTTTTCACGGTGTTCAATTTGTAACCGCTGCTGATAATGTGAAGTGATTCTCACAACAGAATTACAGACAGCAGGCCGCATTCTTTCATTCGTTCTCCTATTTCAGGACTCCCATCCGTTTCACGTATAACACAGCGCTCAACAGCCGGTGAATGAATGAGGGGGGACCCTGTGCCAGACGTAATAGGCTTAACACGCGCCCGTGAAACCGATAGCCTCTCATCCTATTCCGATTACGTGCAACCCATTAAACGCGTAGCGACCCGCACACGTCGCGTAACAATCAGGCAGGCGCGCGGGATTCTTGCGTGGAATTTTAAGCCTCCTCTCGCTGCCGGCCGAGCGGCGCCCCGCGGGCCAGCGCTACTAACCGGAGTTAAATTCGTCATCCAGCGCTCGTTTGTGTGAGCAACAGCAGATTTACAGTTTTATGTAACCACATTAAAAGTTCATTCGGGCCCACTGAATCAAATTCGCCCTTCGGGGCCTTCCGATATTGATGTGGGAGTTAATAAACGGGGCCTTGCGTAGATTCTTTCCGACTCTTCATGCAGTAGACGTATACATGATATAATTTGTAGTGATCATTTATTACAGTGTCAAACAGGCTAATTCATAACTTTTCTCTATATGAATAATCGCATTGCCTTGATTTTCGTACATCCCTGGGATTAATCATGCTTTTGATAAGCGTTCATAATGGTTTGCTATTTTCAAATATTATTTCTATCTATATCTAAGACGCCAAGAAACAGGTTTGGTACAAAACATTATCGACGCACAACACCTACATGTGGTGGTGGTAGATCGAAGGCGAAAACTGTAGAATTCTGGACGTTATGAAATAAGAAATCCAACTACGTATCTCGTATACCAACACAATTTATTTAAAATATCTGAAAAAAAAAACACATTTTCAATGCTTTTAGAAATCACATACAAACAGACACTTTCCCAAGAATATTTATGATCCAATACAAACACGATGTCTAAGCGAATATTATTACAGATCCACTCTTTAATTTTTCGATGGGTGTCGCTCGGCCAGTAAACTTTGTCCTGGGGCGCTCCGAGCTGGACACAGGTATTTTTCTGCAAGTGGTAAACGGCACAAGGTACAGCAAGGGCCCAGTCGTCGCAGCGTAGGAACTCGAAGATCAGTATTGTATTTTATACGATCGATTACCTGACACTTTTTTCGATAATTGTTGCATTTCAAATTATTTTTAGTTTTCCTCCTACTCTACTCTCTTTATTCAACGTTTCCTTAGTATAGTAATTACGTTTGAAACTACACAACGCTGCATTGTCAAAACTGCGCCTTACTTTTCATCAATTCACTCATTGTTTCTAACTTATCTTCCCTTTACTTTAGATTATCCTATAATATTTTGTTTATATTTATTTAATTTAATTCGGATAGATTTCTTTCTTTCGTTTTCCCCTGTCAACATGACAGCGAATATCAGAGCAACTGCTAAAAGTAACCCATCCGAAATACAGGCTGAGATTAATACAATAGTGCAAGGAGGTTATTAAATGTGCTGCCTTCCTTGACTTCTTGACGTCGGTTCTCACTGGAATGATCGCCAAGAAGTTGGAGGAAGTTGGAGTAGTTTGCTTTTCAATACTGAACTTATAAATAATATTAACAAGGAAATTGAAGATCGAGACAAGGAACATTTACATCATTGTGTGTTACAAATATATTAAATTAATTAATATCGCTTGTAGATGAAATCCGAAACACGCTGCAACACTGTATCGTACATAAATCAGAAACGATGCGTTTTGAAGCTTTAAAAATTTAACGATTTTCGTGTTCCCTAGGTATCACGAATTTTACTTTCTATTCTCTAATATACAAAATGAGGCGTATTATTTCAAGAGAAAGTCATTTTACTCCATATGTGCATTTGTGTACGTGAAAAGCATATTATTAATATTAGTAATAATTTAATAATAATTTCCTCACTTGAATGATATTGGCGTATACAAA
>BOPP01000052.1:144926-222388 GCA_017312745.1 Gryllus bimaculatus | reverse complement strand
CGGGGGCCGCTGGCCGATCGCAGCGCCACGCGGAAGGCGGCGCAGACGGGATCGCGGCCGCGCGAAACGAGCAGCGCGAAGCGTTGACCTTGCACGGCGCGCCGCACAAGATGGCGCTCGTTCGCCCGGATCACGTGGTCTCGGCGACGGCGCGGCCTCGCGCGCTCTGGCGCCGCGACGAACGAAACCTACTGCGGCTGGCGGAACAGGCGGCGAGGCGCGGCGCGATTCAGTCAGAAAACATTGGGAATGAAATGAAGAGTCAGTATTATGAGCTCCCTTAAATAGTTCTGAACAGACCGCGCAATTAGATTATAGTCATTACTGTTTCTAAACAATTCCCGGGATTTTTTATTTTAAAATTAACTATCGTTTGCCTCTTGAGTTCGTGTGGAATTAATCTCTTCTAATATACATAACAAAAAGAAATGTGCTGTGCTTTTTAAAAGTTTAAGTTACAAACTGTAGTGTTATATTAGTTTCAAATTTCAGTTAAAGAAAACGCTCTTTCCATTTTCATAGGAGAAAAAAATAATTTGAAGAAACGGAAATTTACAATAAATTAAACAACACAAAACAAAAATTGACATTATTCGTAATATCGTGACAGGTTTACTTAAATCAAATGCTCAATGATTTAACTTTAATTTTAATTTGTTTTGATAGCATTTTATGTACAAGCTAATAATTAACGATTTTAACGTTTCATAAGTCATATGTTAAAAGTTAATCGATAATAGATTAATCAATTAATTCAAAACGATTAATCGTTGCATATTAATCAAACAATGAAATTAATCGATTAGATATTCATTGTCCATCCTCATACTTCGATTTATTTATAAAGGCATTTGACATTTATTCAGCTGATACTGGTAGCTTGAACATCATCATAGTGACAGCACTGTGTTGACGTTCAAGAACCCGATTGGATGACATCGTAACAGCTGACTTACGTCAAGTGCCGCAACAAAAAAATCGAAATATTGAACCCAGTTCCAAAACTCGATCGATCCAGTGATAATATGTTGCCAAAGCGGTCCTCGGCAACTTTTCCCGTTGGCTCCACTGCTTCACAACCCACCACTGATCCATTATCATTCATATCACATCGTAATTAGCATCTTGACATTAAGTCACTGATGCATACATCCGTAAATCCGCACTAGAAACACAAAATAAAGAAAGGTTATCCCGCTACGGTTCTTAAGGAGATTTTGCTCGTGTCTGGGTCCCTGTTATTCCACCATTTCCATTTATATTCTCGTATCACCAGACAGGAATCGCTGGTTCGAGCAACTCTAAATAAACAAATGAAACTAAGGCTACCAATTAGTCTGCGAGCACAAGAGCACTAATCGTTCAGGCTGCCGGCTGAGAAAATAAAAACCAGAGAAGTGACCCAACAGGAGTGAGGCACCTACTCATCAAATTCATTAACTTAGGCATAACACGGCTTCTCCAACTCATATCTTACCTCCTCTAACTGTAATGAAAATGCTAGTTTTCCCGGAATCTTCTCGGGAGACGCAGCTGAACAGTTTCAGTAACCTTGAGAGTAGGTGCGCGGCGATCGCTACCAAGCCCTTCGGAGTCTCTGGCACACCTCGCTGACAACAGTACGTTCATCAATACTTTCTTTTCCTTTCCCCATTTCCACCCTTCCACCCCAATCTTCAACTCAGTACGAGACCTTCCATCATCTATACGTCTCCGGATCCTCGGATGCTTTAAAAAATCTCAAATGTTCAACAATAAAATAGTTCTAAACGATAAATGAAAGCATATACCACAAAAACAATAACTCAGAACTATAATGTGGACAACTTCCCGAGCGTTATTTCCGAAAAATATGTAAATAAAAGCCTTAAGGCTGTAAGAGCGGGCCAGACAAGAAGTTAATTTAAAAAAATATTCTCAATAATTTGAAGCGTAAAACAACGATTTTAACGCTTCGTACAGTAACAGCTGAACATTCCTCACCGGAAAAACTCCTGGTGTCTTCTTAAGCTACTCTTGTAGGATTTTTGTTGTGATGCGACGATTCAGATGGTCCATCTCGGCGAAAACCAGCAAGTAACCATTTAGCAGAATGAAATTCACCTACTTGTATTCCAGAGTTGATGGCTGAAAAGATTCATATCAATTATTATGCTGTCCTTCCGGTACAATGGTCCTTCCCTGTGATGCGAATAAAACGTGGGCAGTAGGTTTGTAGTTCTTAAAGTGTTTAGATTTTTCATTATACTATAATAAGCCAATTACTTAACACATACTACAATTTATACATTCGCCGTATAATCTTTTAGGAATATGTATTTAAACTTACCTCTTAAAAACTGTTATTTAAAATAAAGATAAGCCTGCAGAAAATGGCGGAGCCTCTTTCCGTACAACCGCTCTTAGGATTGCGTCGTCACTGACTGCCCTGATGTCCTTCGATCCTCAGCTATCGATTTCTACATTGAACGTCTATCGACGCGCAGGAGCGCTAGTTCCCTCGATCGCTCTCCAGTTTTATTATTACACGGAACTTACATGGGCTCTGTCGAAATAAATAGTGACGGCAAACTCTGTTCGAACATGCTCTGTCACCTGAGATTTGGGTTTTAAAACAAAATGTTGTTTTTATTGCAAGGGTAAAATATAAATAGTTATTTATTTACTTCAAAAACAGTTAAAAACTGTGTGTGACGTGCTATGGGGAGAAGTTAATTTGAAGTTACATTTATGTGCAGAAGCAAAACAAGGGGCCATCTCAGTATTTGCTCGAGGATCAGGGAAACTGGACGAAAACATGATCGAGATGGGGAGTGTAATTAATTATTGGAGTACGAGTGAAAAGTTGACGTTTTGAGACGTGTGCGCCAACGACCCTTTCGTACGAGTTACTTTCCTTTTTTCTTTAGCACGAATTTACGGAAAATTACAATTCGTATGTAATCGTATTGTATTAATATGCGACGGTAGCCTTGTTAGATTATGTCGTCCCAGTGTTTTGTTTTCCTTTCAGTACTCAATTGTTTTATACGGCTACTACTTCTTTGCGATATGTGTACTGTGCCGTAGGTGGAGTATAGAAAAACTTGCCAATTAAAGTAAATACCTCTTTGTTTCAGTGGCGAACTTTTTTTTTTTTTTTTTTTGAGGGGGGTATTTTCAAATGCCGTCAAACGTCTAATTCCCGGCCCTGACACGGAGGTCTCCGAACGACATTCTTCGGCAACGTTGTTACGAGAAAAATGACGATACAAGGTGTTAGCACGCATTTCCTTTTCACCTGCTGGCAGCTAGTAGATTATCCTTCCTGTTCTCGTTATGTCAGGCGTGTCAAGGGCGCGGACAAGATAACAAGCTTACTTGAGTACGCCGGCACTTCGAGCAGAGCAACTGGTGCGAGATTTAAAATAAGGAGTGTGTAAATTTTTATCCGGAATGGCATTTCATCACAGAATACCTTAAACAACTTCTTTGGTCTGCTGATAGTTATTACCTCAAATTTAGCTACATTAATTCACATTTATTCAACTAAAACAGAGAAAACATCCATTAAAATGTAATAATACATCAGTGAGATTTCAAATTGTCAATTGAGAGTAAAATTAAACATTTTGAAACGAAAACATATAGATTTTGTAATCGGCGTTACTTAAGACTGCAATAATTTCATGAACTTCCAACATTGTGTTTAGGCGGTTTAACATACGAAGATTTATTGTGGGTTAAAAAGAACTGTTCGTCCCTAAGCAAGATTTGTTTTCTTCTAGAGACTTATTAATTTATTACTGTTGAGAGATGTACTTCACACCATAACGAATGCGTCTGTCAGTGATGAGAATAGCTTGGAAGAACCAAACATTTAAGTGATGACAGCATTCATCTTACCTCGGAGTCTGACTGCGTCACTACACAGAACGAAGATGGCAGGGACAATGTTCAAATAAAAGACAAAAAAACTAATTGAGAATGCAGAATATTTCCCACAATATGATGGAAAAGCGTCTGCGAACATAATAAAATTGACACCTATCCCAACGAGGTACGAGTATATTGTTTTCAAAAGAGATTATATAAAATTATCTTTTCAACTAATTATGAACAATAACTTCAGTGATATTGTGTTGAAAATGACAAAAGTTGAATGTGTGGTGGCAACTGAGAAAATTTGCATAGAATTACACTCGAAGCATACTACATTGGTATTCTGTTGTTGGCTAGTGTTTATTGATCACTTGATGAATCAACAAAGAGCTTGTGGAAACCGAATACAAGTAGGTCCATTTATTCGGTAGGTCCAAAAATTTTGTGTTGAGTCTCTCGTGTGTTCTAACTCGACAGGTAGGGAGAGCAAACAACAAACTAGCACTCACAGAAAATTCTGAAAACACCTGTAACTAATGTAGCTGTGGATGAGCAGCTTCTGGGTTTTACGGACGAAAACTCGTAGAAGACGCTGTCCACTCGAGCGGTTTATCCTAAGTAAACCCTTATGGTATGTGATCAAATTGTGGACTCTGAGTGATAGTGCTGGATCATACTGTAAGAAGGCACAAGTCAGAACAGGAAAATCTGAAATAGCAAGGTACACACAAGCTAAAAATTGAGATTTTTTCGCACTATTTGTACATGATGGGCTAGGCTCTTCTCAAAAGCAAAAGTATGATGTTGGGGATAATGAGGAGAGACAGAATTCAACTCACTTATACTAAACTCAGTTATCTTCAAAGAAAACAAGAGGACGAACGCCATTTACAATTAATTTTACAAAAGACATAACAGTAATTCTTTCACTTGAGCAGCGGTTCTTGAAACGTACGTACTGACTGGTTACCCAAGCTGCGGTTCAAACCCGATCGACAGCCGTGGATTTTGAAGGGCGAAAACAACCTTCGTACCGCCTTCCTCGAGAAGTAAAGCCGCTGTCCCATTTCCGTAATTTACTGGCATGTAAAAGCACCTCCAGCGCGTAAATGAGCGCGTCTAGCTAAATTCAAACCGCCTGTTTTCGTCGCCCAAAAATACCTCCTTTCTCCTAGTGACGGTGTGAAAGACGAGCGAAATTTGCGGGTGTCAAGGGTCGAAAGGGCCTGATGCCGAGTCTCCACATTGAAAATAAGCCGTATTCAATTCAATTCAGCAGAATGTTCTGATGAGCACAGCGCATTACAGCAAGGACGTAACACAGAAGGTAAGAAACCAAAGATAAAACGAAACCAGAGACAATACAACTAATGGTACAGTGAACGCACTAGATAAACTTATTGTCAGATACACACACGAGGAATGTTAATCGCTGGCCGGTAATTCTACGTCACAATATTCTTTATACAACAGGAGCTTTGGTTCTGTGAAGTGAGATTAAGAGTACTGCTCCGGGATTCGCCTGGTGTTAACCGGAGAATACGGAAAACTACCGATCAAAGGAGCCAACCGTCAGAATTCTCTTCCAGCCTGCGATTGAGTTCGACCAGACTATGAAAGAAGTGACGAAAATCCTGTCGGCGTAGGGACTGGAATCCTAGTACCTCCCGGTCACTGCCCGGACATCAGTTGATGCCTTGAGCGACCTCTTCCGGAACGTGTGTTCGCAGCGCGTGCGTAAGGAGCGTCTTTTAAAGAGCTTCTTTGGTTTGGCGGTGGCAGCAGGCGGAAGCGCTCGGGCCCCGTGGCCGCTGGCCGCGCCGCGCAGCGCTTCGCAATCGTTTTCGCTGCTGCGCAGTTATTTTGCTGCGCGTGGGCGTTCGTGTGCAGCTCAGCGGCTCAGGAAACGCGCGGGTGGTGTGCTCATAACTCCCAGTCGAGAGCTTCGGTAGCATCGTTCGCTCATGTTTTCAGTTAGTAAACAGACAAAACTGTACAAATAGAGATCTATTTACTTGTTGTTTAGTCCCTTATTTTAAATTATGGACAACCACAATGAACACTGCCACAAAAAATTTTCACAAAATAATTTTATCCACCTATGTTACGACGTTTCGGAGACTGTTCTGTCTCCCTCATCAGAAACAAATGAAAATTTAATTATAATATTTTTTCATGATGCCAAAATGATTTTCAAATTATTACAAAAATAACAAATAACTTTATACAATACCCAATTCAATGTAAGCTCACTTGTTAAAACAGAAAACTACAAACTACAAGAAGTTATATTGTGACAACCAATTTTAAAAACTTAATCTTAATAAAAATAGTGATATAACAAATTCTGTCCGTAATGGAAAGTATTTTGTGAGAGAAAAATATGAATGAGTGTTGGAAAGGAGAAAGACGATTCAGTTCTGACTCAGAAGTTTTACTGGGGTACTTTCTAGAGCGGATATATACAACTGACGTTTATATTTTTATATTTGTAATATGCTAAGACCAAATGTCTTACATGTAACATGTTTATTCAAGTTTATATTTATGTTGTTGCATTAATCAACTAGTGTCAAACCATGCTTATGACCATACCTGTTTATGCTGATGGCATCTAAAGGAGAATATCGATATTGCAAATTATAAACAATATAATTGATTTTGTAACGAAAAGGAGTTCTGCCAAAACAATTGCTTTCTCTGGGCCGTCACGTTCAAATAGGAGAAGTAAACATATCTATGCAATGTAAAGCGACTTCTGGGTTAGAGTGATTGTTCCCAAGTATGGGTAGAGTAACAGTTTTTAATTTAACTTATATGTAAATGAATGTTGGTATATATAAGAGCGGTTAACTCCGTCACCATGCGACTGATCTCCTTGAAATGTGGCACATCTACTTGTTTTTTCAAACAGGAGGTTTATGTACTAGTAATAAGTTTTTGTAACTTCACTAGATGGCGCCGTAGAACAAAACTAAATATTCATGTCCAATGCAAGCCGCAATATTCGACAGCATTTTTTATTTATTTCGTTAAATACCTCCTAAACGAAGCGTTCTAGAGCATTGGTAACTAACATTTTGAGGCCGATTACCTCTGAAACGTTTCATCACATAGTAATCTACAGCATGAGATCTTCATGAACATTCTATTACATTTTTGCTGGTCCGGCTCTTCTCGATAATACCCATCCTGCTCAGGGACGTGCAGAATCTGTAACCAAATGTGAATGAAGGAGGAGCAGAGAAAAGCAAAGACAGAGACAGAGATAGACAAAGAGTCAGAAAGACTGAGACAGGGACGAAGACGGAGAGAGAGAGAGAGAGAGAGAGAGAGAGAGAGAGAGAGAGAGAGAGACGGAGAGGCAGCGACGGAGAGAGAGGGGGAGAAACGGGGAGTGAAAGACTGATAGAAACGGAGAAAGGGAAAGGGAAGGAGAAAGAGGGAGAATAAAGGCAGAACAACGTTTGCCAGGTTCAGCTAGTTGAACAATAGATATTAACATGATTGTCTAAGAAGTGGTAATCATTATTATATTATTATATCAAATATATAATTTTGTTTTATTCGTTCATTGGTTGTGTTTTTGACGCACGTATACTGTAATGTACATTTTTGTTCATGTTTCATGGCTGACTGGAAATACGTTGGCTACGTCTGTGTCAAAGAGACATGATTACATGATATTGATTATTTTTCTGCGTTCTGATTGGTAGTTGTGGAGTTTTAAGTTGCACGCATACAATAAACAACGATAATCAACGATTATTCGGTGATAATCAACGATTTTTCATGGTATTAATGAACATATTTTGCTAACTGAACGAAAAATGTATTTTTATTTATGTGGTTGAAATAAAGCAACAGCTGCTGGCAATTTATTTTGCCAACAAGCGAGCGTGGAGCGCATCACAACTAAAGCAACGGCCGCAACACAATCGCCTTCAGGGCGGCAAAAACGCCTCGCAGTTGCCCCTCGGAAGCAAATCAGCGTCTCACCACGCCCCCACTTGACACGCCGCGCGCCAACCACCCTCCACTCGGCGGCCCTCGCGTTTTGCTCCTCCCCGCCCACTCTCGCGTCACACCCTACCACCCGCCTCACCTCGACGCTGCCACTCCGCCCGAAACGCACCCTCCTCCTCCCGACCCGACTCGATTCTCTTGACGCCACACCGTGGCTCACGTTGCGACTCCCCGCCACTCTACCCAACTCATCATCTCATTGCGCTCCCCGTGTATCCTGTCTCTCCGTCTCACCAAGTTCATATCGTTTTTCTGACCCGACCCAATTTTCTCTCTCCTCCCTCGCCGACTCTCTACTTCACACTCCCCCTGCCTCATTTCCCTTACCTCCACGTGGCTCGGCGTATGGGATATTTAAAATACTCCGTATTTGCGTTCCACAATTACTGGGCAGCCCCCTCTTACACTTGCCCCCCCCCCCACCGCTGACATCATCCCTGACTCTCTCCCATACAACGTTCTTCACCACTTGCGTCAGGTTTACTCCCTTCGATACTCACTTTGCCAGTCATCTTAGTCCCAAAGAGTTCTTGCCTCACTTATGTCACAATGCCTCAATTTGCACCTGCCCTCTCGCTCACTTCGACTTTCCTCCCCAAGCGTTGTGCCTCCCTCTTCCCTTGCTGCCACCTCACTCACGGCTCCCCCTCTTCCTACCCAAATCTTCCTAGCCACAACCGCACACCTCAACCCTCTCCCTGCCTTTATTCTCCATATCCCTCTCACATCAGTCCTCTGCAGTCCTTTGGCTCTCCGACCTCACCTCGCCCCTCCTCCCCAAACCTCACCCCTCTCCCTTCCCACGCTACCCTTTCTTCTTAAGCTTCACCCCCTTCCCATTCTTTCCTCCTGAACCCATCCTCTCACGCCTCATCTTCCTCCATTCGCATCGTCCTCACTACACACATTTCCACACGCCTCACTTCCCTCTTGTCCCCTTCCTCTTCTATTCTCACCTCGAATCTGTTCACCACGCAACATCCTCTCCCTTCCCTGCCTCCGGCATTCTCACCTCTCCACTCAGTTCCTTGCATCATTGCACCCATCCATGCTCTGCAAGCCACAGCCCAAAACAAACCGGGGGAGGGCCAACCACATGATTGGGACCTCTGGGTCCATTAAAGACTTTTTATTTATAAATGACATTTTACTACAATAAATAATTAAAAACCTATCACAGGAAAGAAAATAATAACTTTAATACATCAAGTAATAAATACATTTTATTTTATGTTCACAGATAGGTTCATGAGGCCATTTGGAGAGATTCTTCCCCACAAAATCATGTGTCAATCCCCCAAAGTAAGCTTAAAAAGGAGAAAATGATGAACTGTTCATATTTACAGAAATTAAGCGTTTTGTTACATAGGGTTATGCCCCCCCCCCCCCGGGCGCACAACTATGATGCTCTGCTGTTCTCCTTCCTCCCCGGCGACCTCTTTCCGCGCCTCAACCGCGCGACGCCCTGCCGCCCCGCGCGCGCGCCACGGCCCGCACTTTTTCACGCAGACTTCGCCCCGCCGCCACGGGGGGCGTATCGATCGCGCGGCCGCGAGAGGGAGCCAGCGCGCGAGGGAGGCGGGGCGGAGGAGCGGAGACAGAGAGAGGATGGACATGCGAGCGCTCGTACTGCGCGAACACACTTGGAGCTCGTTCCAAGCTCAGCACGCGTCTTCCTTAGGGACGTTTTTATGTTCTCGCTCTTACTTCGTAAGAAGGGAAAGTACTGTTTTCGTGCGCCGGCGAATTTTTCGACAGAAAAGATCTTAATTGCCAGGCCCTGGAAGCGAAAAAGTGGGTAAATCTTGTTCCTGTGCAAAGTAAATTACTTCCTTTAACACATTTTGTAATTAGAATCCATATTTTGTTTGATACCAAAAAATCGATTGTCGGCAAAACGACAAACTGTCTGTCAGGGCCCTATGGTCAAAACCGTTCAGTTAATTTTCTCCAAAATTGGTATTCCCCGATTGGTTTAAAAACCCTCTGAGTTTGTATCGGATAATATATCTATTTGGGGACATTGTACATTAATCCTCAAATACATTTTCAAAATTTTGTCAAAAATAGAGAGAACATTTTTATTTTTTTTCTCTCTGATAGCGTAAACGACGCGTTAAAGAATGGTTCAGGTCTCACTTTCGTTGAAATCCCTGACTTTTTTAAATTTCAAAAATTCACATATTTTCGGTATTTTCTCACAGCTGGTATACCAAGATTGAGATTTCTTTCCTTAATCTGAATCTCTTAATCTGAAACTGTTGTTGAAAGACAGATCTCGAATTACGGTAACGTACAATTTTTCAAAAACATAGGTTTTTGTGTAATTTTGCATGAAATGTACGTAATTTTTAATCAATTTTTGTCTAAAAAAACGGCTCTAGTTTTTTCTTTAAATTTTATCCATATATGTGTCAAGGAACTGTTTAAAAATCGGCACTAGTCCAGTTTCCGGTGATCTCTCTATATTTTCTAAAATTTTCAAATCTGAAAAATTCTAGTTAGAGATTCTTCTTTTAAACAAATTTCCGAAATTTTAAAAAGTCCGCTCTTCGAAAAAGGTGATGCACAATTTTTTTAAAAAGAACGAACTGAAATATTCTGAGAAAGTATGTTTTGTCGTAGCACCACTAATTTCTTCTGGCCTCTTGCATATGTATTTTCCAAGAACCCCGTATCTGAATTAAGTCTTCTCTCCGCAACACCTAATATGCAATTAATTCTTGCAAGTCAACAAGAACAGACCTTAGGGGGAAATATTTTTTTTACAAATGTCGAGGATAAGTGAATGTTTGTTGGGTATTTCGTCATGTTATGGAAGCAAATTATTTGATTTATTATAAGAAATGTGTTTAATTTTTAGTACATATGATTTATAAATGAAATTGAATGTAGCTAAAACTAAACAAAAAATACAAATTACATGATAACTTGACAATACAAATTTCAGAAGAATAAACATCTTTTTATAATACGTATTATTATTATTATTATTATTATTATTATTATTATTATTATTATTATTATTATTTAGTTACGCCAATGAATTTCCCATTGCTTGACATTAATTACTCGCACCTACAGAATTCGAGTTCACTGTTTCTTGAATGAAAGCTGTGGAGGCCGCGGAGATCTGACATTTTTCATTTGAGAACGCCTCCATGCCGCCCCGCCAGCGCCCCCCACGGCTCCTCCCGCCCACGCCGCTCACGTCCAATGCACGCACTGCCAAGGCGCCTACAGCCTCTCGCTGCTTACGCCCTCGCACCGCTCCGCCCCCACTGCCCACGCACCGCCCACGCCCCTACCGCTAGCGCCCCCACTGCCCACGCGCAACGCCCACGCCTTCGCACCACCCGCGCATCCACGCACGCCCAGCCAGCGCTTCCAGCCGCCCACGCCGCTCACACGCAGCGCCCCCACCTTCGCCCTCGCACCGCCTACGCCCCCAGCCGTCCCCGCCGCTCACACGCAGCACTCCCACCTTCGCCCACGCACCGCCCACGCCTCCACGCCCACGCCCGCAGATCCCCCGGGCCGCCCCACCGGCACCCTCGGCCACGCACACCACGCCTGCGCTCCCAACAACCCTCACGCAGCGCCCCCGCCCCCCGGCCCGCACGCGCACGCCAGGCGCGCTGCGCGCCGCTGCTTCGATTGCGAGACGCCACGCGTGGCCTCTCCCCTTCACCTCATGCCATTTGTGTCACCTGCTCGCTTGTTCATATTTGTTCAACTTACACCAGCTTCATACACAATTGATTTCGTTTTTTGATTAATTTGTTTCTTCTCTACTTATTTATATATTTATGTCGAATAGCAAGGATCAAAGTCGGTCACTGCCTGAATGAGGCTCGTGCTTTCGGTGACTGGTGATCCCCTCTTGTTCTTGTCCCTGTTTTCTTTCGGTGAATTCCACGCGGATGCCTCGAGCACTAACCAACACAAAGGGCCACATAAGCGCAATGGCCCCGCCTTATCTTAATCTAGAATTCTGTGTTAAAAGTTGTGTATAAGTATGTTGTTAAAAGTTGTTAGTGAGTTGAGCAGTTGGAAGTGAAACTTAACAGAACGTATTCTCTAGCCGTTTTAATTCTGATGTAAAATGCAAGTTTTATGTGTGTGTACATTCATTATAAGTGAAAAAATGTAAATCAAATGTTGTCTCTTCCAAATTTGCTTTAAGAAAATTATTTACCACACAAATGATGGTACTAAATAAATTTCTGTTAGAAATGTACTTTAATATGACGAAGACTAGTGAGAAATTTTTTTAATTCTTTAACAATAACAAAAACTCAACTGTGCTGATCCCAAAATAATGTGATTGTGTGTTGGACCCTCCTCTGTGACACTTTCCATGTTGATGAGTCTCTCTATATTGGCCCAAAGGGAGAAAAAAATACAATGGAATTTTCTTAAATCTGTATGTTGTACTTGAGTGTTAGCGAGCACTGTGCGCGCGCGGCGGCGGCGGCGTCTGGCGGCGAGACAGCGAGGCGCAGGCGCCGGACTCTGCATCAATACACTGCGCCCTCCCCCTACCGCCCCCTCCGCTCCACTCTTGACTTCTTGCTTTCCTTCTTTCTTCCTTTCTTTAACTTTCTTTCTTTCCTTCTTTATTTTTTAGCTCTTTCTCTCCTTCTTTCTTTCCTTCCTTCTTTCTTTCTCTTCTTTTTTACCGTTCTTTCTTTCTCTCTTTCTTCATCTCTGTTTTTTAATTTTTTAAAACTTTTTTCTTTTCTTTTCTTTCGTAAATTATTCGTAGCTGTCTCTTCTGTGTTGCAGTCAGAAAGCTAGCCGGACACTAGCAATAGAGGAGGGCAGTGGCAAGGCAGCGACGGCAGCGTGTCTTGAGGCATGTGATATTGAGGAAAATGCATACTTAAGTTTAATGTAATGAACATATTTAAAATCTTAAGCGTACGTGCACACTTTTCATAATCATTCGTCTTTCGTTTGATTAAAAGTTCTGCAAAGGTTGCCACAATTTTAGCCAGATAAAATGGGTAGAACATGGTTGTAGAACGAAGAAAGAATGAATAGTGAAAGAGCATGTGTGTGTGTGTGTGTGTGTGTGTGTGTGTGTGTGTTGGTGACCAGTGGCAGTCTCGCAGGGGGGGGGAGGCACCTGGGGGCGTTGCCTCCAGTCACAGCCCACACATGGCGACTACTTCACGTGCTTCATTAGTACTAAACCCTTGTGATACGGCGATATTTTATACCAATCACCAACACGTCTTATTACATAATAAAAAATGACATACATTTAAATAGGAAGATTATAGTAAAATTTTTTATCTAATTTTAACTCTTTCATGCCACACAATGAATTATTATGTCTTCTACGCAACGATAGCATCAGCAACAACAAAAACAACAACAATAATAATAATAATAATAATAATAATAATAATAGCAACAGTTTATTGTGCCCAACACAGATGCGAGAAAGAAAATATATGTATTACATTAAATAGAAATAAAGTACTTACGGCAGGTTTGAATTTTAGACACTTCTGAGAATAAATTAAAAAGTATGCCGAAACCGAAATTGATTCACTGATATAATTTAAAACTTTAGGATTATAAATTAAATATTTAAAAATGTCTGCAATTTTTCGGTAAAGATCTGAGAGTTTTGATTCATTTCTTTTATTGACTTAACTAATAATTTTTTGGTGCTTAGTTAAAAATAAAAACGAACGTTGGAGTGGTTTAATACACTATGGACACTGACCTTAAGTCCAAAACGATTTCTGATAGCATCAGGACATGAATCAACTGATACTCTGGCCGACTATTTATTTAGAACACAGTGTCAAGTGTAAGTTCGCAAGTTAAACAGATTCTAGTGTCAGATGAATTGAAACAGAGTTCGTGGGTTTCGCGTTATCGGAACATGAAAGTATTTTCTCGGTGAAAATGATAGAAATAAAGTTACCACACATTAATTTTCATTTCCTTTTACTAAAGGTCCACAAGTTTGGAATTCGGTGCGTCGTTGAATCTTGCTTGCTTTTAAGATTACCTCACATTCATTTCCCTCGCTCTAGAAGTTCCCTTGAAAGAAAATCTCTTTTATCAGCAGTATGAGAATGGAGGAATTAATAGTTTAAACAGCGTATAAAGATATTTATATACAAGCAAAATCTATCAATTCACTGTTGGAAGTGAAGTATTCCAATTTTAAGTTCATCAGTAAATTTTCTGTAACTACTTAATAATAATAATAAAAACTATAATATTTCATCTTTGCGAAATGTTCTCGTAACATTTTGTGCAATTAAGCGAAACTTAAACCGTGTTTGCACATTGCTTTCTCAATTAATTCTCCTCCACTTTTATCGTAATCATTTGCCACCTAGCGTAGACCATAAGAACTGAAGTTTCCAGCCTTTTCGTGATGAAGTTCTTGTTTATCGTTGTTACCAACTAACCTTCCATATCTCGTACAAAGCATACAAATATATTCGTTGTCTTAAAACAGGGTTGTCTAAATAGCAGTCTGCAGGCCCCTGCCTTAACCTACTATTTACAGTGGCGAAACGTCCGGACATCAATGGACTCGCAGATGACCAAACAAAATTATAAAAACAATGCCTTTTCAATACTTAAGAGAAGAATTGAATAATAGTTGTAAAAAATTCCGATATTTTAGCGGTAATAGTTAAAAAACAGCTGAGAAATTACAATGTAACAACGAGAAATAGGCAAAGGATTCGCCAATCTTAGTGCATCGAATTGAGAGCTCGCCGCCGCTGCTGGTGACTCTACCGGCCGCATCGTGTCGTATTCCTTTGCGATCCAGCCATGGCTACAGACGGTGAATTCCGGCAACGCAAGATAAAACGCACTAGTAGGACGTAACATGAACTTCTAAGAGAAACTTAGTATTGTTTTGGTGTGCGTCCTGGTGAGCTTTTAGTCATTTTTCTTCCTATTTATTTATTAGTGTTTTAGTTGGCATACACGCAAGGAACTTGAAGATATCGTAGTTTATCGGAAATAAAAAATAGTTTTTGGTTCACTTCCATTTGAAAAAAGGCTTTAGATTCATTGAATTATTTTGCTTTTGATCTCCAAGAAATTTTCTGAGAATTGGTTTGCTACCTATCGCACCAATATTTTTGAATCACAGAGATTTTTAAAAAATGAAATGTTTTTACTCGATAGAATTGCAACATTTCGAGATTAATCCTCATGAAAAAAAGATTACAATTTTGGAACAAGAAAACTTTGATTATTAATTTAAGGAAATTTTGCCGTTCAGCTAAATCAATGGACAAGAAACCAGCAATACGTACTATAGTACATTTTACTGAAATTACAATAATGTACAAGTGTCGGCAACGAGTAGGAGCCGAAAATTCGGGAGAGAGAGGAGGAAAGAGAGACATCCATTGCAAGGGATTCTACTGTCCAGTGTATCTAGTCAAAACTCAAAGAATGCAACACTTCCCTTCGTTGTAGAGAATTATTGTTCAGTAGAGAACAGAAAATAACCGGCAAAATTTCGCAAATCCGGAACATTTAAGTGACTGAAACGTCTACAGGCGTCATTTTACGCCCTTTTCTAACACTTGACAAAAGATTGAGAAAAATTCTTCTTCGTCAGGGCACAAAGTTATCTTTTACTGGTCATTTTCACAGTTCTTAAGTCAGTTCACGTCTGATAATTCGATGTGTTCGTAATGGTAAACGGAAGGAGTGCTGCTGCCTATGTATGGAAGGGCAGTTGCTCTGCAGACAGCGAAAACACGCGAGGTATCGGGTAAAAGAATCAAGTAATGTCTACATTAGATGAAAATATGCTTAAAAACGAACAAATCAAAGACCAGTAATATCTACATTAAATGAAAATGAAAACAAAATTGCTCTCCTTAGAGAGAAGTTTGCTAGAGAATTTTATACTGTTCTATGTTATATTATTCTAATGTGACTTAGGGGTCTAAAAACAGATAAATAATTATTAGTTTTCAAGAGAAATACATATTTGATGAACGATGATTTTTACGACACACGTGGATATTAAGAGGTTGCCTTCCCTTCCATGCCACAATCCTAAGGCGTAATCTGTCTTAAACAATATGTGACTTATTGCTCGCAAGCCGCCTGCCTCATGGGTCTATTTAGGCAAAAGGTAGAAAAGGGGTTTATTCTGCAGTTAGTGAGCAAGTGGCAGGATGTGTTTGATTAATCCGATTCCGATTGATCTGAACAACATGACATGCATCGTCCCTATTATTTTCCTCGAATTTTTACTCTCTTTCCTACCCTTTGGCAACTAAGCTAATGCAAAACGATGTGCTGATGGCCAACTGATATGGTCATCATGTTCCTCATTGTTAAATCATAACATGTATCTTCATCAACGGCTTCAAAACTTCGTCGAGAAACCACATCACATTCTCATGTTATGAGAGGATTACTATGTAAACTGGAATAATGTTTTAAGCTGACAAATTGGTACACTCTGTATAACCAGTTTCATACATATGATAATCCCGTGTTTATAGCCGTAGAGCAGAATTTCTAAACTGGAAGAGCTAAGTCCCATTACCAAGCCCTGATAAGTTTCAAATTATTTACCGCACTCACTTTATTTTCCTAGATCTGATCATGGATATTTTTCAATTGCAATGAATACTCGTGGTGAGAAAAAATTACGGATATTATAGTAGTTAGGAATTTGTTGAAATTCAGAAGTAAATGCAGCGCTTTCAAATGTTCATTACTTCATTCTTCAAAGACAATATAGGTACAATAGAATGAGGTCCACAGCCAACTATTTTATTAATTTTTTTCTAACAATATCTTTCTCTCAGAATCGTGTAATTTGCAGTTTCTAAAAACATGTTCTATTGAATCTTCACCTTCACCACAAATACAATTTTTATTGTTTACAATATTCTTTCCTGAATAAACTACAATTAAGTGATGTGTGAGTGCTTCTTATTCTGTTGTTATGCGAGTAGGAACAGGTCATCGACAACAAAACATCGATGTTGCCAAACATTGATGCTCAAATTTTAAAAGTCGATGTTAAAAATACATCGACCCCAACCCCATCGACGTTTGTAAAGCTATTTTAGTAACCTCTAATATCAATACTGTGGCAAGGGGGCGTTTTCATATCATGGTGGTCGTTATTTATTAATTTATAATTGAGATATAGGTGACAAAACAAAGACACAAATTACAGAACATTTTATAAAGCATTTATCATCTTCTAGGATAACACAGAAAATATTACGTAAGTCTAAAGGAAGTTCAAATTATAGATATCTGAAAATTATTGTATTTTTTATTATTGTATTATTTAATTAATACAATAAAATATCAACCAAGTAGAAAGACCGAGCTCAAAACGATGATGATATAAAACATCGGCAGCAATAAATCGATGCCAAATACGTCGATGTTTGATGAAAATATCGTCATCGATGTCTCATCCCTTCCCCCGCCAGCAAGCAGTTGGTCGCGCGGTGCAGTGGGAGGGGTGGGGAAACAGCGCGAGGAGGAGAAATAGGAGGAAGAGGGAGAGGAGGAGACAGGAGAGGGAGATGAGTAAGAGGGCTAGAAGGAGGTGGAGGATGAGGAAGACGGCGAGGAGGAAGAGGAAGATAACAAAGACGAGGAGGAGAAAAAGATGGAGAAGAAGGATGAGGAGGAGGAGGGCGAGGAGAAGGAGGAGGAGGAAGAGGGCGAGAAAGAGGTGGAGGATGAGGAAGAGGGCGAGGAGAAGGAAGAGGAACATAACAAAGACGAGGAGAAAAAGGTGGAGGAGAAGGATAAGGAGGGGGAGGGCGAGGAGGGGGGAAGAGGAAGTTAACAAAGACGAGGAGGAGAAAAAGATGGAGGAGAAGGATGAGGAGGAGGGCGAGGAGGAGGAGGAAGAGGGCGACGTCGAGGAAGAGGGCGAGAAAAAGGTGGAGGAGGTGGGTGAGGAGGAGGGCGAGGAGGAGGAAGAGGAGGGGGAGGAGGAAGAGGGCAAGAAGGACGAGACGGAGGAGGAAGAGTCCAAAGACGAGGAGGAGAAAAGGGTGGAGGAAGTGGGTGAGGAGGAGGGCGAGGAGGAGGAGGAGGGAGAGGGCGAGAAGGGGGCTCTCTCCAAGGCCGCTGCGCCGCGGGAGGAGGTCGGACGGAGAGCGCAACGCGCTTCCCTGGCGGGGCGCCCCAGGGTCGTCGTCCGCGCTGCGCCTGCGGTTGACCAGCGCTGTCCACACGCGCGCGCTTTGCTTCGGCACTAACCTACTAAATGCGCGTCTACGGAAGCAAGAGATGCTCAATAATACAGTAAGGTTCCAGGGAAAAATCCAAGTTACACGTACTACATTTTGCGTCTTCTCATTGTCTCCTCCGAAACCTTATGTTCCGAAAGACTGCGTTGTATTTACAGGAAGAAATAATATCCTGACTTAGAAGTGATTCAAAATTGGGTTCTGCATTACAAAATTATACATTTGCTAACGTTCGATAGATTTTTATATTATGTTCCCTGTCCTAAAGGGACATAATCATATTTTCTTCATAAAACTATTGACTCCGATGAATTCTCACCTTACGTGTAATATTTTATAACACATACTCATGCTCTTAAGACTGCCAAATTACGTTTTCCAAGCACGTGCGAGATAACATTTTTTTTAAACTTAGTTTTTTACTCAACCGTCATTCATCTAATGAGGAAATAGTTAAAAAAAGATGTCCGGACAACGACATGTTTTCGATTCATTCAGTAAGCTTTATTCTTTGCAAAAATGTTCCTCTTTTAAAAATGTACGAAACAACAAGCGGGCTGAAGGGTACACAGCTGTGAACACGCTACAATTCGGATAAACCTTTGTGATGCTTGAAAGTAGGACAACTTAAGTGATGGTTAAACTGGAGAAATAAGCATATTGATTCTTCACAAAGTCCTTGTAGGCAAGAATAACCTTTCAATGTAAAATCATGTACAAATATATCCGTATTTTCCAAAACTATTAATCTGAATGTGAATATAACCCACTTCCATTTAAAACATATTAATTGAATCAAATAGAAACAGTATATTTTTGTAAACTGACGTAAACTGAGTACTGAAGCAGACTGAACACCTTCCGTTTGAGGTCTGCACAAGCCATACTAGTATAATTCAATACGAATTTTCGTATAAGAAAGATTCTTGTAGCCTGAAAATTCACACATTTTGATCAAAATTTTCAGCGGCCTGGTTCTGTTGAGCCATAGTTGCGCCGCCAAAGGATACGCGTCTTCGTCGCAGTGACACATGATGACTCAGCGGGAAACCTCGTACACGACATGAGATATTCCACGCGTTATCGCTAACGCGAGCCGAGTCAAGGTTTTCTGCTCATCATCTGAACCAGCAGCCAATTTTATTCGTTACGTGTTTGATGGTTACATGGTGAAAATCTGTGCAAGAAAATAGATCGTATACACTGTGTTGGAAAATGTGAAGTCATTGTCAGTAATCATGTGTCCTCCCCATACGTGGATGAAAATACAGTAAACGTAGAAGTCTTTTAAAGAGAATTGATAATTACTACGGAAACAATTTTTTAAACGTTTATTTATCAAGTGTCCATACATCTGTACAATAAGTAAATTTTGTTTTCTTACATTTGAAACTCTCGATTAGTGACTCTCGATCTGTAAGACAAATTCAGAAGGTTGCATTTTTTAAGAGGTCTTATTAGTAAAATACTACATAAAATATTTTTTCTACATTATGTGCATGGATTTCTAATTTTTGAACGTATAATCAACCTTTATTTCTTATTTCTTCATCAAATATTGGTCTTTCAAAATCAGTGCGAATTGCGACATTGCCATCATACTAGGTGGCATTGACAACGTTTGCTAATATTTTGAGTTGATTTTCTAATTCTCTGTCATAGGCAATGGGTCTGAACGCAAATATTATGATATTTTGAGGAAATAGAGTTCCTAAACTGTACCTCAGTAGAGAGGAAGGTGATGTCTAGGATAGGCAGGCATTAAACTGGTGTAAATAAATAGCAGAATAATCGTATGTCTTTTTTTAATTTGCAGATAAACTCTCATGCAGTTTTGATAAGCACTATACATAAGAAGACGAGTATGCTTTCCCAGAGGATGAGTTAGCGTGATTCACACCTTTGTAATTTAATTCCAGTCCGTTAGTTAATTTGCATTCGTAGGTTTTAAAGTCGGTCACATTCATTGAAATACTGTATTACTAGTCTTCACCTCGTTTCAGTCGACAAAAAAGCTATTTCTACAACACACCCCACCATGTTATTTTCTCTTTCTCTTACATATTTCAGAATGCCCTCGTCCATCTTACAGCGCTCTCAACAAGAGACACCATGTAGTAAAGATATAGTGTCAGTTGTCTTCAACAGATTGCGTTCCACTCTACTGATACATATATAGAAGTCGAGACAACGAAGGAGGTACTATGTAACTATCTATGTAATTTTATCAATTTGTTGTAGTAAGTAAATTAATCTTTAGAATTAACTTAGGAATATGGAATAAGTTTATTTGAGCCAACAATGCAAACGTAGAGTGTGAACTGAGCTTTGTAAAATCTGAAAATGTTTATAATTCCAAATAAAAAAAATCATTTATTACATCATTTAAGTTTCCTCACCATTATTTGCAGTTTAATTTCACTTTGTTAAATATAATTCGAAATATCTTCATGCTAGAATGAACTCATTACAAATGTGTTTAAATAATTTCAAAAAGTCAGAGTAAGTCAGGTTGGCACATTTAATATAAAACGATACTAAAATGATGAAACGTAAATGTGTCATAATTTATCATAGTAGGTCTTTGAGACAAATGAAAACTTCTTTACAATACATTGTTAGTCTATAAAGAAATTGGTGAGAATGCTTACCGAATAATTGCTTTTCCACATATGAATGGATGAAAACCAGAATGGTCTTAGAAACATTTTATAAATTCAGAGTTCTGTCAATATTACTGTTATGTTGTGGTTTTTTGCTTCATCAATTAAACCACGGCATTTCAATTGTTCAAAACCACCAAATATGGCATAAACCGTTTTTCTAAGAAATTATAAAATGTCACCTATACCGTTTTAGTTTTCACCCATTCATATTCTTTAGATTAGCACTGCCTCATTTATTGATGTAGAAAGTTCTTTTCACTAATCGTGAAATCCGAAGATAGAATTGATCGTGATATATCAACATTTTCCGCGTCGTACAATCTCCGAATCTTTATCAGCAGAGTGTAAAAGGCGCGATCTAGTAATGACAACCGTCGCCGTATCTTCCGAAAAGCGTTTCGTCATGTAACGTACGCCATGAGACGTCACAGCAGCCTGCTACTGTGAACACACCTGTCTGATGAGTCGATGATTTTCGTAACTCGTCGCGTTGAGGTCTCAGAGTTAAAGCGCTCCTTCAGGAAGAGTCCCAAGTTTTTCGTCGCCGAGTCCCGCTGCGTACTGAGGTGATTCTTCATTTTTTTTGTTCACAAATGCGTTGCGATGTGTCATCAGATCGTAAACTCTGAGTTCAAAATGCTTTTTCGCTCTTGATAATGTATAACGTCGGGTATGTCATCATTTAGCACATTCTTTAGCTTATTAAAAGTTGATTATGTGATTCTAAATAAGTGTTTTTGATCGTCCTTTGCCCATTTTCTTTTCTAACCAAACAGAGGGAGGGTTAAGTTTTGTACATTTACGATGAAATAGCTGTAAGTTTGCGTAGGTGTCTCCGGGTTAAAAGATTAGAAACAAAACAAGAACATTTTTTGAAATCAAAAATTTATGAAATAATTAGTACCTGAGAATTCCATCTTAGATTTGACTGTTATCATTAATTTTCTAATGAATTATATTGGTTCTTGGTAAATAATATTGGCAGTTACAATGATATAAATTAGAAATACCAAACTCCACATTGAGTTCGTGGTGTCCAATGGAGAATACGAAGTGTTAGAATCTCCTTAGCGAAGCAGGAAGAAAGCTGAGTGGGGGGCATGGCCATGAGAGGCTGCGAAGGGAAGTTAAGACCTACATCCCTCACGTCCTCCTCCTCCTCCTCCTCCTCCTCCACCTTCTTCTTCTTCTTCTTCTTCTTCTTCTTCTTCTTCTTCTTCTTAGTCATCTCCTTTTTCTTCTCCTTCATCTTTGTTCCTTTTCTTTCTTCTTCACCTTCTTTGTTTCTTCTTCCTCTCCTTATTCTTCTCTTCGTCTACTCTTCCTTCGTCTTCCCCTGATCTTCTTGTTCTTTGCCGTCGTATTCTTCTTTTGATATTCTCCTCCTCCTCCTCCTCCTCCTCCTCCTTCCTCTTAGTCATCTTCTCCTTTTTCTCCTTCGTCTTTGTTTTTTTCTTCTCCTTCGTTTCTTCTTCCTCTCATTCTTCTCTTCGTCTACTCTTCCTACTTTACTCTTCCTTCGTCTTCCCCTGATCTTCTTGTTCTTCGCCGTCGTATTCTGCTTTTGGCATTCTCCTCCTCCTCCTCCTCCTTCTTCTTCTTGGCATCTGTTCCCCCTTACGTAACGTCCTTTAAGTGCGTGTGTGAGAAGTGCTTGTTTTTCGCCAAACGAAACTGCGCCGCTGCCAAACCACTCCGCAACTCCGCGCCCTTTTCTATTCCCCCATCAATCGTACAATCACCTCCCGACGACAAGCAGAGAACTCACCCACCAAGCGAAAACAATGACTTAACGTCACATTCTTGAATCGCTTTAAGAAAACCACATAATAACAATAATGTCCTCAACGTTAAAACCAACATGGCAGAACGTCCATTCATGTTTTTCTAGCGAGATTTTGTTCGGATTACATACAAATTTTGCTTAACTTAAATGTTTAAAAAAGGATGCCTTTTGAAATATAGCAGGTAATAATTAACACCGTTTTATCCGAACTTATTATTGCTCTTTGTATTTTCCAAAATTGCCTGTGAAATATTTAATGATACATTTTAAAGACATTGTTAATATGCTATGAATATTTTCATTAGTTTAAAAACAAATGCCAATAATTAAAAATAAATGTTCATAAACATAATAATATTTGACAAAGCATTGCATTTAATTAGATAATATTCGATTAATAGTTTATTAACAACACATGCATTGGCTCACATTGTGAAATGCGTGAGCAAGTGGTTGGGCACGGGGAGGAATCGTGACACGAGGGGTAGGGGCGGCGCGTGACTGTTGACAAGTTGGAACTTGGCGGTCGCAAACCTGCATGGTGTCGTCATTTTCTGGGAATTTGTTGCGATGGCTATTGTTCAAACCAACACTTTCTCTGCTACACTACAGGAGTCAAGTGAATTATGTTATTGGTGTAATGAAAAAAATAGCGTATACCAATCTCTTGAAAACAAATACTTTACAACTTTGGTGGAATTTTAATGTATTTTTATTTTATTCAGTTGCTTGTATTATATAATGAATGTTCTTACACAATACCCATGGGAAGGAGTCAACACAATTTCATTATCACAGCATATTATTTGAACCTGAAACAGTACATCTCGCTTTATTTGATCGGTTGAAGACCAGAACGGTATAAATGACATTTTATAAATTCTGAGAAATCTGTTTCTTTAAGCCAATATCACAGCAAAGTCGTGGTGCTTTGGTCATGGCATTTGAATTGTTCATTAAAACCACGAAAATACATTGCTACTGAAATATAGCTAGGGTTGCCAACCTCTCAGTTTTAGACGGAGAGACTCTGTTTTTGAGCTTCATCTCCGTCCTCCGGTTTTTGAAAAATTATCTCCGTTTTTTTTCAATTCAATACTTTTCATTTTTTACAAAAATAAATAGATTTTCAACTTAAAAATTTATAGCATTTTCTATTTCATCAGAAATCTTTCCTTTCTGGCAAATATCTCTGCTAAAAAAAAGCTCTGAGCAACGAAAGTATAGCTGGAAAAAGTAGAATGTTAGCAAAGTGTAACACTATTTTTGAATAAATGTTAATTATTTATAGATCACTAGAAACCAAAGATATGTAAATATATTTTAAAGAAATAGTTAAAAGTCTGCGTCAATTTCTTTTTAGATTTGATAAATTACCCCTCCCCCCCGGTCGCAGCGGTCACCGGTTTTCTGGAATTGGCAAGATGGCAACCTATAGCCTAAAATGAATACGTTTTTCTCATCATTTATAAAATGTCAATTATACCGTTCTGGTTTTCACCTATTTATTTGTGTTGTTTTGTACACATTCCTTTCCTCTAGGTGTTAAAAAGTTCAGAAATAAATTATTTAATAATAGACTCATACATATACAACCACACAATATATTACAAATATCTTTCAGCTCATGAAAATTAAATGAAATATAAAAGTTACTGCCATATAGTAGAAGTACTTACAGACGTTACAGCTACCGACAATTCCTTTACAAATCAATAATTTGCAATTTACTCTTCAAGCCCCCTACAAAGGCATACTCACACCGAAGTTAAACAACACACTTTCTCGTATACGACAACCCGCGAGAATGACGGGACCCGTCAATTGAAATTCCGCCATTGTCAACCTCCGCAAGCGCAGTAAAGTTCTATCCGGAATTGGGCCCTGTATTTCGAATTCACGACTTACAGACCCCTTCACTTGTTTTGTTCAACATACGTCAAAAGAAAAAATTCCTGAAATGTACACACTATAGTTCGCACGGCAGCTACGAGAGCGCGCCGGCGTTGCCTCAGAGCTTCGGAGGAGCAACAGCGCGCCCTCTGTACCCCTGAACTACCCCCTGGGGGGGGGGGGGCGATGTTGTGCTAGGGTTTACTGGCGTGGTATAGCAATTAGTATTAGTTATTGTATACATGATTTTTACTTTCTCGCTTATGTCTTTGAACACAATTTTAGTATACTGAACGTTTAAGAAAAACGGACTTCAAGAGATTTTTTAACTTCGCAAAGACATGTCAAGCGTATATATATTGAGCACAGAAATGCAACAGTGCGCAAATAAGATAACATTTACATTAATAAGCAATATTTAGTTCGAATTTGATTAGTAGGCGATTCTAGGAAGAATTATCGAAATAATATGGGCATACATGTTTCACATCCTAGGAAATGGAATTAACATATTGAAAGCATTTATCAGGCTTCGGATATGTGCTGTTGAAGAAATTAAACGTTCATCATAGAAATGATATGAGTGAATAATGATAAACGAAATCAGAATTTCATTGCTTTCATGAGTCTCATAGCTTCAACAATTAATATTGTCTACAATTTGCAAATAATAATAATAATAATAATAATAAGAAGGAAGGAAGAAGAAGAAGAAGAAGAAGAAGAAGAAGAAAGAAGAAGATAGAAACCATCAGCAGGTTTTCCTTATCGATATATCAATACCCAATACCCACAACATATCGGGAAAATATCAAGAGATGATCCAAGTATACCGATCTCGCCTATGAAGTCGATCTCAGTGGAACTTCAGTAAAGTGACAACTGTGTCTATAATAATATCAGCTACGGGAGTGATCCAAAATGACACTTCGGGCACTGGAGGTGTCTTCACTTGGATGCCAGGAATGTATATAATATGCAAAAGTCTGTAATTCTGAATACATGCCGTATTGTCAGAAGCCCATCTGAACCTTCAGTAAAGCAACACACAGCTGGTCATCATTCCTGTTGTGGTTGACATACCGACCAGTAGATACTGTGAATAATGTAAAATAATAATAATAATAATAATAATAATAATAATAATATAATAATAATAATAATAATAATAATAATAATAATAATAATCTCTTTATTTGTGGCGAGACCCCTGTTATGAAGAATGGAAACGGTTGTGATGCAATTAATCACGTACATAAATAGGCGTATGTCCAGAAGCAAGAGGCGATGAGAGGCCGGGTGGCCGCAGGGAAAGGAGGCTGTGGCAGGGGCTCATGCACGTAGGGTGTCAGTGCAAGTGGGGCGGCCAATGCGGCGCACGGAACGACAGATACCGATGAGGCGACTCGTGCAAGTTCGTGGTCGTGGAGTGCTACAGTCCGGAAGCTTCAATGGTCAGAGTACGTCGGCATCAGGCGCTTTACGGTAACGCTCAGGACGAGCTAGTGACCAATGGGAATAGTAAAGAGCTGCAGATCTGCGTGGGGAAATATTTGGGATAGTGGGGGACGTAAATCTGCGAGACGTGCGACAAGCCCCAAACCCTGGGCGAGGGGACTGAAATAAAGACTCTGCGTCTTCCAGCAAGACAAGCAATAAGCTATCGAATGTTTGAAGGGACGTCAGTGTGGAGCAGCTTTCAAACTGGACACTGTAGGCATTTGTTTGTGATATTATTGTAAGGTTGCAGTACACAATGTTCGTCATTATTTCGAACATGTTTCTGCATATTCGTTCTCTACGTGACTCACGTGCTCTCTAACATACCAACGGTCATACGAGGTGCCGCAGGTTGTGCAACGTTGTGTATGCGAAACTTACGGTAGCGGTTGCATTCGGAAAAGCATGACCCGAACTGCGTTTGTAACACACATTTTTGTTACAAATGTTGGCTAACGTGAACATTAGCAGTTTTACTCATTGTTCTTGTCATTCAGTCAATTGTGGAGTTTTAGCGTAATATCATTATAGTTACGCAGCTAGAATGCAAGAAAAATGCACCTTAAAACTTCTTTGTATAGGAAATATTATTTTCATGCATAATTCTTTGCTTACAAATTTAATTGAAAGCGCAATCAAAGTAATCTCTCGTTGAAATTCGGTATCAATGGTTGTCCTATTACATTGGTTTGAAGACTTTATTCACACGCAAATATATTCTCATCTACTTGTCGACATGATTTGTATCAATTATTTCAATACTCTTTATCGTGACGATATCGAAGTAAATTAATCACTTGCGAGACCTACTCCCAATTGCAAGTCCACGCACTTCCAGGCATGTACTGCTGACGCTCCAGCCAGCCAATGTAGCTGACGGAAGAATCATCACCCGAGCGACGCGGTCTTCGCGGAGGCTCAGCTGTTTGGGAACCTGTCCGAGTCGCCGCTGGACTCGAGGGGCGGCTGCGCAAGCGCGCGACCGGGGCGCTTCCGGTGAAGGGGCTGCTTCCCACGGCCCCCTCTTCTACCCCCCCCCGAGAGTGCGCCCCCTTCAACCTGCCGCCCTTGCACTGCCCCCACCGCCTTGCAACAGCTCACGCGGGGTTATTTATCTGGGGAGTGCAGCTCAACGCTCTGGAATGCTATTCGTCACCATCCAAGTATTTCAACGTTGCACCGGCGGATAAGACAGCTGCGGCTTCAGGAATGTTCGCCGTAGATCGAAATTGACGTGATTTATCACTCGCTGTGTCAATAATGGGTGTTTCACAATATGATATCATGAGTAACCCCGATCATTTTGTTACAAACTTTAAAACCCGTTTCATATTTCTTTCAATAATGTAGAATTTCTTTCGGGAATTCACCATAAGATTTTATATCTATTTGGATACGACAGGTCAACCTTGCATGCACAAAACAAGTCAGGGAAATTGAGGAATTCAGTTTCTGCATCCCATTTTATGATAGTTCGTCACAGTAACGAACGGCCAGTTGAGTTCCGCACCGAACACGCATCCAGCTCGAGTGAAATTTTGCGGAGAGATCGCGTTTCACGTTGCTCGTCCCACGCGCCTCATCGTCTTCACTTTCACCCACCACAAACGGCTACGCGACTACAACAGCAACTCTCTGATCTACACCCGTCTCCCTTGACAACAACGTATCTCGCACCCGCCACACGCCTCCCTAGCCCAGCTCCTCCCCGCCCAATCCACGCCCTGCGACTCCCAGTTGTGCTCCCACCACGCCCCGCCCCTTTCTATCACACCACGCTCCCCCCTGCTCGGATCCAACACACCCCGCGCCGTACAACTCCAACTCCCTGCTCCAGCTAAGCCCCACCCCGCCCCGCTAGAATAGGGAGATATGACTCGCGGCTGTCACTACAGTGCCTATGGACGGAAGGTCCTAGATTCGAGTTCCGACGGTTGCAGGATTTTCGACACTATCTTTCAGCTTGATCCAGTTCAGTCGCTGTCTGGAGGAGAATCCTAGCGACTGTCTGCTATGATCGGTAGTTTCTCCTTTCAATACCAGACGAATGCAGGAGCAGTAACCTAACCAACGGACCACGGACGGCGAGCCATCTTTCATTCGTCTTCCTAGTTCTATCTTCTCCTCTTACTTACACACACTAAACATGCACTACAACTACACTACATCCCGGGAGCCCGGTCAGCAGCTTAGAGCTTGCTCCGGCTGGACGCTGCGTTCCGCAGGTGGGCGGTATCTGCGTTGGGTAAACCCCACTAGCCGACGGTAGGTCGACACCTGATTCACCATCCAGCGGGGAAGATCACCGCCACAGCCCGTGGAAAAAACAACATACAGTACACTTAACGGGACTAATGACCTTAGCAGTTGACGCGCCCAGAATCACTAATCAGCTGCTCGCTTGGCCTTCCTCACTTCTCGACACGCCTGGCCCTCCCCGCCCGGCTCCAAATTTCCCTTCTGCAACCCGCCCGCCCCGCCCCGCCCCCTTCCACACTTCCCGACACGCTCAGCCTGGCCTGCCGCGCCCCGCTCCATTCTTTCCCTTCTGCAACCGCCCCGCCCACCCCGCCCGCCACACCGCACCGCCCCTCCACGTCAACCCTCCCCGCCCCGCTCCATTTTTCCCTTCTGCAACCCGCCCGCCCGCCCCCCTTCCAGCACATCCCAACACGCCTCGCCTGTCCCTCGCGCCCGCTCCATCTTCCTTGTGCAAAGCCGCCCCGCCGCCCCGCTCCATTCTTCCTCTGCAACCACGCCCTGCCGCCACCCGGCACCGCTCCCCCACGTCCGCACCCCCTCCCGCCCCGCTCCATTCTTCCTTCTGCAACCCTCCCCGCCCCTGCCCCCTTCCACACTCCCCAACACGCCTCGCCTGGCCCTCCGCGCCCCCGCCCATTCTTCCCTTTGTGCAACCCGCCCCGCCCCGGCTGGCTTGCCCGGCCCCGCTCGCGTCCCCAGCTCGGCCTGCCTGCCTCCTGCTCGTGCGTCAACACGACGCGCCGGAGGTCCGGCGCTGGCGTGCGAGGAAGGACGCGCGGGCGGCGCGCGGGCGGGCGCGTCACGCCATAGGAATGCCACGCGCGCGCAGCGGTCGCCTGGGCAACGCGACGCCGCCGCGCGGCCACGCGAGCGCTCTCCGCGACTATTCCAAGCAGCTCTGCGGAGCACAACGTCCTCCTCGCAATATTTCCGGGTAGAGTGCTAGTGGGATGATGCTCAGGTGAAAATAGATCTATTTTAGTTTGCCAATATTTTGCAACGTATTATTTTCTCGCCAGGGCTGTGGCAATGGAAACAACAAAATAACATTTTTGTACGTTCTAAAGAGTCTAAATATGCAATATGATACTATAAAACTAAACAATTCAATATTTATATTGAACGTAGGTATGGATAAAACTATAATTACAAGATTTGTTCCAACTCATTTCACATTCAAAATAGGCGATGTTTTCCAAAGGTTTATTCTATCCTTCCACCAAGAAACTTCACTCCGCATCCTACCTACAACTCACCACTATAGATTTCAATACTACCTATTACCTCCAACAGTCCTTGAGACAATGCATTCAGTAGCCAGTTGTTAGACTAAAATGATTCATGATTTGGACACAATAAACCTTCACAAAAACTAGCAAAATATTTATCGGTTAGAGGTGCTACAACTACCAACTTTCTCGTACTTAGAAACGGTTACATATTATTATTATACCGCAATTTATCCATATTATCATATCTTAGTCATCATTTGTAGAACGACTCGAAATATACTCATTTTTTCAAAAAATTGAACATGACCTTATTTCAAGATCTCGTTTCGTGAACCGATTTGATTAAGGAAAAGTTATATAAAATTAATGTAGTTGTAGGAAGACGCCGAAAACAACTTATTCGATCAGGAAATATTCGTTTTTTGGGAATGTCGGGCAAGTATTTGCGTTTGGGTAAAGCAAAATTTAAAAAAAATGAGTAATTAAAATATAATAATTCTTAAAAAGTGCCCGTTTTAGACAGTTTTGGGCAAAAATATACTAAAATAGGCATCAACCGCCCTTCTAGGACATTTTAAAAACTGTTAGGTGCTTTCAGTAGATCTATTGTTTCATGATTTGCAAACATCTGCAATCATTTTCCGCAACCTCCTAAAGGTACTAAATAAGCATTTGCGCTCAAATCTGATGTCTAAACATTACTTTATTCAATTAAAATTCGATCACATTAGACAGAAGAACCACACAATCCATCTAAAATTTTGTTTGAAAGATAACTAGATATAATCAGTTAACCAATGACATTCATTGAAAATTACGGTCTTGTAAATGACTCTGTACCTTAATTCTTAATACTGATACATATATAAACAGTTTGAAAAACATCAGAAATTTAATAAAATGGTGTATTTTTAATAATATTGACATATATTTAATAATATCTATTTCAATCTGTTGATTTATGTATTGAGATTCAGAATACACAAGATCTGTTAGAAAAAATGAAGTAGGGTACCTTTAAATTACAATTTTATCTATTCTTAAGTTCAGAAAAATGTTCACTTGCCTTCCTTATTTTCTTTTCTCTAGTGATTGTAGTGTCGTATGGAAATAATATTCTGTCGCAAATGTCCATTGCTCTAGGTGAAGACAGTGTCTGTGTGGCCTAATGGATAAGGCGTCGGACCCAGTCGCGGTCGTGTTTGAAGAAAATCATGTTCTCTGGCTGACATGCTTTCCAGTGGGAGAACTTTGATCCGCCTTGTGGCCTGACGTCAGGCTTTGGATCTTAAGATAGTACAGTGTAGTAGGTTCGAATTGGGTCACAATCGTGTTTCGTATTGCCTGATTCCGATTGAAGTGTCTGTAAGAGACACAACGGAGGATCTGTACTGTTCATCGTGAAATTGCAATGGCTGCTCTAATGATTGTTAGCTGATGAGGCGCTGGGGTGGCGTGGCGTGGCCAGGTGTCGCCGACGCTGCTCCTCTCATCTGCATATAACCGGCCGCCGCTCCGTGCCGCCTCCGGTCCATTAGCACGTGATTTATGTGAGAGTGCAGGGAAGACGCCCGGAGGTGGTCCGTTCCCATACGAACTCCCGGAGGAAGCTGCCGGACCAGACACCCCTGCGTGACGTCACGCCCCGCACGCCACTGGGGGAGGGGCGTGAAACACCGCGCGCTCCTCGCCTGCATTTCAGGTTTCGCAAGGGCCAGGAGCGAGATTGACGTGTGATCGAAGGGTGCCGCCTGGTGGGTTTCTGGAACTCGTGTGTCCTGTTTGGAGTGTTTTGGGATTTGGATAATAAAACGGAATGTGTTTTGTTGTTTGGAGGAGCAGATTAATCCTTGAAACGACCAACTGCTGACTGGGTAGATGCGTCGTTCACACCGGAAGAAACGATATTTCTTAACTGCGCTTTGGCTACTGTTTTAAGATTTACATACCCTCTGTTTGCCAAACAAGAGTGAACTACGTGATTCTGGGAACAGTACACGAAGTATAATTATAGATTTGGCGACTAACTTAAATGAGTAGAAACAATCAAAGGGAGTATCGAAAACAACATTTATCTATTCGCAACCACACTTCATTATTATTACTTCATTGAGCCAGTGGCATTGGAGGCGGGCCCGGGTAAATGAGTGCTCGGCAAGAGATTCTTTGTTCAACTTCGTCATGACGAACGGTGGTTTTCCATTTTTGCAAAACTTCTTATTATCGAAAACAGACTTTGATGTTGCGTCTGGTACTCACTTCGAACTGGTGCCCGCGTCACTCCGTAAATAGAGGTTCTCATTTCTTCTTTTTCTCTTCTGGAGTTGCTCCAACCATAGATTAATGTGTATCTGTGAGCAAATGAGAGCGTGTCACACATTGGAGACAAACAAATTATTTATTTACATGCTGTACTTTCACTTCATTTATTTACAACTACCAAAAAATATGTAGAATATGGATATTAATACACTATAGTGTGACTGGTCGTTCAGTTCAGAACATGCATCCTACCCAAAATTTGCGACCCCGACAAGACATTTCGCTCAATATCGATCAGGAGGGCTAAGAACATCGAACTCTGCGCAGGAGACGAGCACACGTAGACGTCACAGTATCTGAACCAATCACAAGCGATAGGGGTTCGATCCCTTGAAATGCAGCAGGAACGGATTCATTCGTTCCGGGGAGCTTTCAAAGGAGAGGACGTGCTGCACGCTCACCCGTAGGGGAAACGTTGCCAGTTCATTTCGAACGAATGCGCTGGCATCCAGCGCCTACAGCTCGAGAAAATTAGCTTTTGCTTGATGTGCCTGTACCACACAACTCTCGGATGGCAGAAAGGAACGCGAAAACAGCAAGCATAAAACAAACTGGGATATCCAGCCGTTTTGCAGGCTCTCCTTCTAGTCACTTCTTGTAAATACATTATTGTAGAATCTATTTCAGTGTTTCACGAAGTAATTTTCAGTTTCGATTAGAAAGAAAATATAAGGAGGTGTTTTTTGTTGTTGTTGTTTTTGTTTGTTTTTTCTTTTGCCCTGAGTGATATACTTCAGAAAGAAAACGAAGAATGGGTAGAACGTCTGATATATTTAATCCCCTATATCACAGTTGTCCAAATAGCGGCCCACGGTCTCATTTATTGTGGCCCGAAATAGTCAAAACTCAAAGGTCCTTGCATGCATGTCGGTCGATAACGTGTGACTGGCGTACACGCTGTGCCTCCTTCATGTAAACATAGGTTGTTCAGATTTAAGGATTTTTTTCCGGTACATCCAAAATCATCCAAATGCATTTCACTACGTCATCAGTCGAGATCAACAGCACGGGTAAGTCAGTTGTAATGAAAATATGTCCTGAAATCATATTAAATGTGCAAGTTGGATACCGCAGCCCTGGATTGTCTTTTTGCGCCCCAAATGACGTGGCTTTTGCGAATGTTTCAAAGCGGTCTGTGCGCCCGTGGCTGACGCACAGGTGGCGCTGCGCGGGGCTGTGTTTCGCTGTCGAAGCTTTTCGTTGACGCGCGTCGCTCGCGGCTCTGCTCCACTCGGCAACCGAGCGCGTTCTTCCCGGGCGACCACCGCCTACCCGCAGCAAAATTCCCGCAGGCACCGGAGGGATTCGAACCCTCGATCTCCTGTTTACTAGACAGGCGCTTTAACCAACTAAGCCACGGCGCCACATGCACCCCGCATTCACGAGAGTACTTGTGTTCACTTTTCGTGTTATACAATCTAATTCAAACTCGAGTGCGGGCCTGTTATCTCAAGAGAAACAGAAGATTCATCTTTCAGATCTTTCGTTCTCTCTTGCGTTTGATTTGAGTGTTATTGGCTCGAGCCCCAATATAAACACATTAACTGTAGATTATGGAGTCGTTTATGTTACTGTTCACCGCATTTGGAATAATATTGAAAGCATTTTACACATGGGTTAAAGTAAGAGAATATGTATTATTTTATTATTTTTAAATCATCAACGATGGGACATTAACGTAGATGGAAAATTCAGTCATCCTAACAAACTTCGCGTTGTAATAGTGTTGCAATAGCTTTAAGTGTCATTTTCCTCATGACATATAACCAAGGAAAATCGAAGCAATATAATCATAAGCTTCCATAAATTGTGAAAGCATTAAATGCGTGCACATGCCATAAAACGTTTTTAAAAGTAAATAATTTTATAAATTCCGTGTGATTTGTTATTTTAAAAAAAGGAACAGTCAGTAAGTTAATGCCTACTTGCGCCATACAACTATCGTACATGAATAACATAATTTAATATTATTATTAGTTGAAGTTCAGAGGTCGTAAATTTCGTTACGAAGATTTGCACATGAAAATCCGTAGCCAAAACAAGAGAAACGCCAAAAATCAAGCTCGATCATGAACTTGAATGAAACAAATTCATCAACACATTTTTTTCATTTCGGAACTAACAATAATAAAGTAATGGATTTACTTTTTTGTCAAAGAAAAATAAATTCATGGCTAGATTACTTTTATTTTACGATATGAATAAGCGGAGCACTACATTACTGCAAAAATTAAAAGTATGAAATTATTCCTATGGCATCTGATAAGTAATCGGAGACTGAACTGAACAAAATGTATTCATCATATTGTCCAGTGTCTATTTCTTACCGCCTCAGCTCTTAGCGAAGCATGCCATTCTGCCACACCGCCAGAGGGCAAAACAATCGAGTATGCTCACATTCTGCTGCGGTTCGACGCGTAAGAAGTGAGTAATTGAGTACCTATCTGTTCCGGCTGCGTCAACTCCTGAGGTCATGGGGCACAATAGTATAGCGTACGTCATATTTCGGAAGATGTGAAATCCAACACCGTCGTGCACGTCGGTTTCAGGGGGTTTCCCTCTTCAAGCATCTCCCCAAGCGGGACCCTGCCATAGCTGGGACAATCTCTGAACTCCTGACTAGCCTCCAGACATAAGATTGTGTACTGCATGTAAGAGTGAGTGTACGGGTAAGAAGAAAGGCAGGACAAGGAAGAGGAAGGAAAAGGGGCCCGCGGTTCACGATCTGTTAGTATTCCGGTATTCACTTGACACTGACCACGGATCCCAATCGAACATAAATAAGTTTTACTTTCTCGAATGCGTACGTGTATACGGAGAAATCTGTCACGCGCAAACCTCTGGAATTTTGGGGTGAAGCCCCTTGGATATTTTGGACTTTTTTTCAAAAATAACTTCAAATATTTTCTTTAAACTATTATAGTGATACATGTAGTGAATAATATGACGTAAACACCAATTCATATTTTTTTGATTTTTTGATTTCGACTTCGCAATCGGCTGGAGGGGCGGTCCAGGATTGATCCCCGGACCGGTCATCCTGACCGGGATTTTTGTGGTTTCCCTCGGTACTAAGGCCACGATAATCTCCCATCATCCCACTTTCCACTTCCCATCATCACCCTAGTCCTTTGATCCCTCATCATTATATGCTGTCACTTCCTTCAGCATTCCCTGCAAAAAGGCAGGAGGCTCTATCCCTTAATGTGATCTTCGCTGCTAATAATGATAATAATAATAATAATAATAATAATAATAATAATAATAATAATAACAACATTTAGGATGTTTTTATACATTGTTTCATTTGTGAAAACAAGTACTTCAAATATTTCTTATGAAGTTTCTCGAAATTCAGTTTTCTGTGAAAACGAGCTTAAAAATTGAGCATTTTGAGAGATGATCAAACAACGTTTGCCCTAAAACTCTTCCAAATTTTTGCAATTAAAACGTGCATATATAAACAGATTTTACTTTTCTACGTACAGTAGTTAGTACTTTCTAGTTACAGTTTTATGGTCGTATTTCATTTCTAATGTTAGGACACTAAAAAATTGGCTAAATGTAAAAAAAATCTATGTACCGAAAGACAGCTTCAGGGAAGCAGATAGGGCAAAACCAAAAAGCTAGCGAGACGAAAGAGATCAAGAAACTAACTAGAAAGAGAAACACTCGGCCATTCTGTGGCACCCTTAATAATAAGATAAAAGATACTCAAAATTTTTGGAATTTCATTATCACAGTTTTCAAAACTTAAATATAGGGGTTTACGACTTGTAATTGTATTCTCATAAGTCGAAAATTTGTGATTAATCAAGAATCAATCATTATGAAGTTGGAGAAATCTAAATATTTCAAATGTAAACTAGACATTTCGAAGCGTGTGCAGCCAACAGCTAAAATAGCCAATGTCATATTGCAATATGTTACATAATTCGTTAACTTCGTAAAATTAAAAATAAGAACTAACATACTTTTTGGAGCATCTAATTACAGTTCACTTATTTATGATAAATCTACATTCTATGTTGTGACGCCCGTCGTGAGATTTTGCTTCTTTTGATAACACTGGTAAGTTATGTTTCCATTTCGCAGTTTCCACCACAGAGAGACAGAGTCTGGTTTCTATGCAGAGTTCAGTAAATAATATGAAGCACACTTTGCCACAAATTTCTTCTCAGAATTCTGTGAAAATGTACTTAGTATTTTTAACACATCTGTATTTGTTTTCAATATCCCCCTGAGCCCCGTAAAGTCATCAACCTACTATTTCGTGAAGTGACGGAGCTTAAGCAGCTCGAGATTTGGAGTGTGCCTGGATGGGTGATTTGCTGGGAACGTCGGATACTAAAGAGTCCCTGGCCCATGGGGATAAATGACAATGGCATTATGAGAATATTATTACTTTCAAGGGGAATTACTCTAATACTATTTAACAACTTTACTTACTTCTTACTTCAATACCGAATAAAGACTTGACACATTATTACTAGAGTAACATAATTCACGCTTCATGCTTCGGAGCAAAAACGATTCCTAATTACACACACACATATGTTTGAATTCCTATTTCGTATTATGCACCTTCATAAGAAAAGTCCCTTTGTTGGTTGAAAATTATGGTGTAAATGTTCGATTTTTTTTTCTACAGAAGGCTGGTTTCTTGTTTTACGTGGGTTAGGCATATGAGATTCAGAATAAATTAGAAATTGTAAACAGAAAGGAACGATCTTTTCACTCTACTCGTCCGTAACTCGATTGTGGTTATCAACCAGTCCAACGCACACCTCGTTCTAGGTGTTCCGGAGCCTGAAGCCAGAGGGCGCCAGCGGGGCTCTCGGTGCGTCCGCTCTCGCTCTGTTTCCGCAGAGGAAGAAGGTCGCGGGCGACGAGCCCCCCTCCCCCCACGCCCCCCTGCCCGCTGGCGGAGCGGAACGAGAAAGTCCGTACCCCCCACCCCACCCGCATCAAAACGCTCACTCGCCCGCCGCCATTGTTCGCGTCTCGCGGCGATGAGAGCAAGCCCTGGGGTCGCTGACTCTACTTTTGTTTGTGTGTTTGTTTCTTCGTAAAGCCTGGAGATTTGCACATTGGCCCATCTCGGCAAGGGTAGAAATTATGACGAAATAATTGAAGTCATTTTTGCCAACTTAATGGATATATTAAATTATTGCATCATTTAATTACGTCAACACCGCCACATCGGCATTCTCAGAAGGGTAGAAATTGGTGGGATTTTTCTATTTGGCGCCCTGTTAGTAATTTTTTATTCCTACGTTTACCGCCAGATAATGCCACAAAACAGTTTGAGAATAAATTGAGAATAACTACTTGTGGCGTTTCCTGGCTAAGCATTTAACTTTTTTTAAATTTTATTATTTTTTTAAAAAAATTTATTTTATTTTTCATGCAGCAAGTAGGGAAAGGCTACTGCAGATTTGACGCCGAATTGCACTCGCGATCACGAGGTCGAGAGGCGAGCCGAGGTTGGCTGGCGCTCCCTCTCGCCCTTCAGCCCCTCATTCATTATTCGCCAGACGTCCCGGAAATTGTCCAACGCCCTTTACTCGGAGCAGATGAGCGGACCCAACGGCGGATTACACATGTGCAGACTAAGCTCATTCTTACCGCCCAAACTCGAGACGGGTAGACAGCCATTGACATTTTCAAAATTTTATTTTGTTTCATAAACACGTAACAATAATTTTAACTATTTTTATTCACTAGAGAAAATAATTAATAAAATTTGATTTACATTTCAAGTTATGTAGAATTCATTTAAAAAGTGCCGCAGACAATCTATACTAATAAAAGTGAATTCAAGTATGTGTAACCGACATCGATACCACAAAAAGTAGTATATGAATAGATACGAAATTTCTACAGGTTCTACTTCAGGATTCTCGCGGAGCTCTTGCAAAGGTTGATGAAGATTAATATATCATAAACTAGCAAGATAAATAATTGAAATAATATGCTGGTAGATGCACCACGATTATTAATTTCGCTTATCGCTAAGAGAAGATTCGGTTCTAATATATTTCGCCAGAGGCCAGTACCGGTGCGTTCACTTATCGCTAAAAGCAAATTGATTTCTAAGACGTTTAAAAATTGGATTCCAGTAAGGCCTCGCTTGTTTCAAGACGTATTTGTGAAAGGTGTGTGAATTGCTTTTAATAAATAATGTCTCATCATTCCAGTACGGTTTTTCTCCTCTCTGAGATCTCTGTTTATGGTATGAAAATAAGCAATCAAGACCCACATTGCGAACTGCATACGAAGTTAATTGTGAAAGTAGTGTTATGATAAATGACGTCAAAAGCTTCCGAAAGACCTATAAACATTGCAATGGATACTTTATTTTTATCCCCAGATGAAATAACACCTTTCAAAAAAGAAAATATGACTGTTCACAGCATTTTGAACGTGCACGTTTTACATTCAAGGATTGTTGGCTCTAATAGGTTCGATAGATAATAGAAGATCAAAATTCCAAAATATTCAGATTGTGTTAAAGAGCACCACTTGTGCTCCGTGAACCGTCGATTGGCGGTCGATGTCGTACACAATACGTTGCCCTGCTGCCTAGATCGCATGAATTCTGAATTTTCGCTTCGATTTGGGTGCTTTAAATGTACTCTCTAATCCGTGTTCAGCCAGTGTTGTAATCAAGCCAGCTGAACCCGCAATCCAGACCTATAAAAGGATACAAAACGCAAGATCAGCGCTCCCACAGGGGGGTCTTGGAGGGGGAGATGGAGGGGGCGAGCTGCTGAACGTCGGGCTCGTCATTTCTTCATTGAGGGGCTCGCGGAGCGGCACGCCTCTGCCGCCCCATCGCGCGTCGCTTTCTTCTCTCGGGAGGGGAGGGGGAGGGGGAGGGAGGGGGAGCGGCGAAAAGCTAGGCACAACGCGCGCGATTGTCTCGGGTAGGAGATCAAAGGTAGGATGCAATCCGCAACGAAACATTCACGTTTAGAAATATCGAACTTCAAAATAGATCGACCCAAAACCATCGATGTTTTTAAAACTATTTTAGTAAACTCTAACACCAGTGTTCACATGCGGGTGGGGTTTATTAATTTATAATTTAGGTTTTTCTAACAAAACAGAGTCTTGAAATTATCAGAACAGTTAACAAAACGTTATCTTATCTCGTTAATTAATGTAAAAATTATTGACTAGATTTATTAACAAAAATTCGACTAATCTATTTTTTACCTTTGGCCACTCTGATATGAAGTATATTTAATTTACGCATATCTGAAAATTATTGTTATTTTTATTATATTTTTCATTTACAAATACATTATCAACCAAGGAGCTCAAAACATCGATGTTAAAATACATGGGCTGCAATATCTCCACGTAAATATATCGATATTATTAAAAAAATAACGATGCTTTGGAAACATCGATGTCGCATCCCTAGATCAGGGTTGAGTACTAAGCATCGGGGCGTTTGAAAGAGACGGGTAAATGCATTCCAACTGCTACGTGAATTACCCTTCTTACAGCATCCCTTCCTCACTCTTCTCCTATGGCCCTAACACTCCCTCAAAGTTTCTCATAATTTCCTTTCACAAAATTCTTCTTTGTTTTCCAGTATGTTCAAACCCACATATAGTTCCTCTATCGTGATGTTATCCCTTCTGATAACTCCATGTCAACTAATGACAACTATAGTCATAATTTATTCTTTGAACCACACATTAATGTGTTCCACACTAGTGAAATTATCTAAGGTGAGTCTCGGTATCTTGTCTGGGTGCCGTACACAACAGAATATCATTTATTTCTCTATGCATTACTAAATATGTTAGAACCAACATTATTTAACCTGAATATGAGGTCAACGAAACATAGCTCTTGTCAAAAGAGTGTGAATACCTAGAATTATTAAAATGCAACAATTGTTCAGTAATCTTCTTTAATAACACAAATGTTTCGAAATAATTTGGCCTCTTACGAAGATCAAGAAATTTTTGCAGTGCCTCTTGTCCGCCAAATATATGGCCAAATGCCCATTACACATTTTTCATTGTGTACGTGACATTTTAGGCAGAATAAATGACTTTTGCCAACCCACTTTAGGTAAAACTAATGCCTCTTGCCCCCCCCTGTTTTACGTATAATGAAGGCCTACATTCAGTGCACTTATCATAGCACTCAACTGATAAACACAGCGAGACGATGAGGTTTCTTCGCCTACTCTGGAATACACCATTCGCCTCCTCCCTGACGGTTGTCCACTCAGAAGACTGGAAAATCTTGATGAAAATTCTCTCGGTAATATTGTCCGCATTCTTTATTTTGTGGTGCCATTTCGAGTGCTTGTAGAGTGAAATGAACAGCGCTACTTTGGCGTCGTTTGTACCGCAGGATCACTCTAACTCTATTTATTTTTTTTATTTTGTATTTATTTATTTATTTACGTCAAAAACAGTTAAAAACTGTTTATGATGTGCTACGGGAAGAAGTTAATTTGAAGTTACATTTATGTCCAGAAGCAAAACAAGGCCATCTCAGCATTTGCTTGAGGATCAGGGAAACTGGACGAAAACCTGATCGAGATGGGGGTCATTGACCCAGAAGCTGAAGTACAATACTTGTTACAGGTTCTTAACAATTATAATATCCAAATTATATATAATACATTAAATGTCATTTTAAAAAATTAATATTACTTTCCTTTTGAATGCTCAGTATCTAATTGTATAGAAACAGTTGGGCAGCAGAAAAGATTTTACTTGGGACTTAAATTTTTGTATCGAATTTAATCGTTTGATGTCATCTGGTGGTTGGGGTTGTAAAATAAGGTGTTGTAAAATAATATACATGTATTACGTGAATGTGACAGTTCTCGTGACAGCATTTTACATTGCTCAGCGTTCATTAGGAATGAACATGTGTATCAACATAATTGTCTTATCACGGAACAGAATTCTTGAAAACGTTGTTTTTGCATTTAAGTATTCTTGAGGTTGGATCGGTAGTTAAAATGAAAATGATACACATTATTTTAGATGAGTAAGTTTCGACCCTTTCATGCAGGATTACCATAATACATTATCAACTCTGCAGTCTTACTTCAGGTATTCTGTCTTCTTAGCTTATAGATTTGCTTTCATTTTTTATCAATTTTGTTATACATTTTTTAAAGTAGTACACTCTTTTACTTTTTACACATTCACCAACCGTCCCAACTCAACCTCACATCTTAACATCGATGGAAGCCATTTCCACACTACTATATATTTCTTATTTACAGATATACAATTCTGTAAAGAAGGGTCTCTATAATATTCTGTTTGTATTCAATTCTAAGTATTGCGAACGGGTGAAAATGAAAACCTGTGTAATTAGATCGATTGGAGAATATCAAAGTTGGGGAAAATCGGCTGAAAGGTTAAGCCTCTAGTTTTGTTCACAGACGGACAGTCGTTTCGTTGTCATTTGATTTTTCAGTGTCAAGAACCCACAAAATCTAGATTCTGGCTACACCACGCGATAGTGATTTTTTTCTATATTTAGCAACTGGATTTATCCACTGATTCGTTACCAGGACCCTGTAATAAGAGTTTTTCTGCCGCAAAATGTTTTCTCGAAGCATTACATAACTTTCTCTCTACTCCGCAGGGAGAAAGTAAAAGATTGTTTTCGTTTTGCTACTGACCTAGCGTCATGTTGTTTGGGTTGTGTTTGCGAAGTAGTTCATATAACTGAATGGCTAAATTTATATCCTTGGATAATCTATTTACCGTGCGAAACAGTATATGATTAAAAAGTAACTGAAAACATTTTGTATTTGTTTCGTTTGTTATCTGCTGGATTGGTTCATCTTTGGGAACTTTGACTCTGGTCACGAATCTGAGTCACAACATGTTTGAAACAAGAGATGAGATTGAGCAATTGCCTGTTTAAAATGTTTAGAATTTTCGTGCTCAACAGCGTAAAGGCACCTCCTTAGGCTACCTCTGATTGGGAGGTCAAGAGTTCTTCACAGAAAGGTGACAGATATGCGAGTTTTATCATATTTTGTTTGTGGCGGCGATTTTGGGGGGCTGACGGCTCTGATAAGCGATTTCCTCGATTTTCCTAATCCCTTCCAGGCGAATACCCGAGCAACACCGTCCTCAGCGAGCCACGCACCGCGCGTGATGTTTCCTTTCCATCACCCCCCACCCCACCTCATTCCAGAGTGGAAGCCTTCCCCCCACCCCCTCTCAACCGGTCAGGGCGATGAAAAGTCACTAGGGGAAAGAATTCAGATCACAAGAGTTTGTTTCTTTTTTGATAAACATCAAGAGTAGCTTCATTTTATTCTTGGTACTCCCGTAACAGAATAATATATTTTCATGGAATGTCATCGTTTGTACAGACAATATTATTAGAAAATATTAAATGAGGATACGTAGAGTTTATGTCACGGATTTCACCCTAGCAAGCAACACTATCAACTCGGAAATAGCTATTTCAAAATAGTGTAATACTGCTACATCTGTATGTATGGTCTCGTTAATTCATATTAATCGTGTTTTTGGGTCTAATAATAAACTCTGTTATACTCCACACACACTCCAAACGTAAGTAAAAAAATCCTTTACATCGTCTACGAGCCATTGGAAAACACAAGAGACTTGTGGACTTTCATTTTACTCTCGTTGCATGAAGCTCCAAGTACCCAATTAATCAATGATAACACGAGCCTGACCTTTGCGTTACTGCGTTTCCAAGTACCCAACACGTGCAGACATGGCGAAGTTTCTAATGCACACGGTTGTGGCATTCATAAATGAAGATGAAAAGAGAAATGTATTTATTTTAGGACTCTAATTAAAAATAAATTGAATTTCAGAAAAAAAATGTAGTACGTAAAGATAAATAATTGACACAGAGTACATACTGAATGTTGTAAAGTAAATGGCATTCTAAAAGTTGAAGTGAATGAAAGTGGCTGATTGTACGACTTATTACTTTATCGCCTTATTACGTACGTAGTAAAGAGAAAGTATTGTAATCGCGCGGAAATTGAGGACTTTCGACAGAAAAACTCTTATTGTCGGACCCTGGTAACTAAAAAGTGGATAAATCGTGATCCTTTAGGTCAGGGATTGCCAACCTTGTTCTGTCATAGACCCCTTTGAAGATAATTGTTTGCTTTGTTGAACTCCGTACGTGTTCTCACAGATATACAGCATCCATAATCATTAATCAAAGAATTGCATATAAATGCCTTTAATATAACAATTTTGTACACCAGTATTTTCATAAATATCTTGATTTTCAGTCATCGAAGACGCTTTCATTATTCAGTTTCTGACTTTCTAACCTTCATTGTGGTGCAATGGTTACAAAATGCACAGTGTTTTTTAAGAAATGGGTATAACATTTCTCCAGTGCATGTTGCGGAGAGTATTTTCTTACGTGGAGTATTGTGAATGTACGTTTTTTAACTTCCTAACTCCGAAGGGTGGATGACGGATACGAAGGAAAAGGAGCAAATTTGTAATGTGTTATATATTTTGTTGCTTGTCGGAAAACAATTTCCATTGTTCATTAATATTTTTTTTGTATTAAATGGAATATTGATTATATTGATCAGTCCCAATTCACATTCGGCTAATGACCACCAATCAACCTCTTGAGCACACATTGACCCCTTGAAATTCCCCAGGGGGCCGATGCCGACACCGATGGGGACCCCTGCTTTTGGTAGCAAGTTACTTTTGCTAACACGTTGTGTAGTCAGAACTTACGTTTTGTAAGAAATTGATACCGAAAAATTGATTGGCGGCTAAACTGACGTCCGTCCGTCCTTCCGACTGTGGTCAACGCTAGGGCCAATTTCCCCGAAATTGATATTCTCGTGAAAACGAACTCAAGGTTCAAAAATCGATTGACGGCAAAACGTCTGCCTGGCTTTATCCGTCCGTCTGGCTCTGGTCGACGCTAGCGCTTGAACCGTTCAGACGATTTTCTCCAAAAGTGATATTATCCGATGGATGCAAACGAACTCCAGCCCCAGAGAGTGTTAAATAGATACCGGTATTTTAATTTTTGGGGTTACTTTTTCATGAAGCCTCAACATTTTCACTTTCCTCCACTCCTAAAATCCGAGGTCTACATATGGCGTATGCGATCCAAAGATTTATTAAATTTATTGGACATTTGTTTATCTTAATTTTGTTTTGTTCTCATATTGAAATATTCAACGAAATTTTACACTGATGTAATTACCAGAACAACATTTTTTTTAAATCGGTACTACTTTGTTCTAAACATGAAAGGCTTCTTTGTAGACAATTTTGTAAGATGATATCACGAAGGGGGATAATTACTTTCTCATTACATTTCTTTCTTTTATATTTGCGAAGTAGTCTAGGATCTAGGAGGGCTGGGGAAAGAAAGGTTGCAGGCAACACGTAACTCTTTAACATATCTTGAATTCCTAATGTGTTTGCGGATAATCCATAAAAACCACATCCTGAATAGCTGGGCTCTTTAAGAGAAAATATAAGAGACGTTTGAGACTGCTTGTTGCAGCCAATGGCGATGATATTCTAACTACGGGTCCCTTTCCCGTGACGGCACATCGTAAATATTATCAGACGTAACAATAATGATACTTTGGCTTCACTAACTGACGAAGTTCTTCATTCTTGGTGGGAGATTGGCGTTTTTCCCTAGAAAGAATGTACTTAATACAATTGGCGTATTTTAATAACTTAATTGAACTTTAATCCTTAATACTTACTGATTTTCAATATCAAATTATCGCAAAGTCTTTGATGAAAATAATGATATGCGTAGCCTAAAACAATTCTGCGATTTCTGCGTTCCCTTTTTTGTTAAACATTTTTATTTACATATAACTAATTTTACTAATAAATTGAATAACTTTTATATAATACAAACAAGGATAATAAAGATAATTGGAGGTTAAAGATATTAACGAAAATAAAAACGTTTTATTCGTTGGGTTACGGTTCTCGTTTCAAAATTCTCAGGGTCACTCCGTCTGCGGACGCCCGCGATTCCTAAAGTTGTTCATTTTGTTATCCATAAGAGGAGCTCCACTGGCGTGAGGCGGGGATGGGGTGGGGGCGGGGCGGCCTCCTGGAGGCGGCCGCTTTCTCGCGCAGGAGGCCTTGACGCGGGCGGAGGCGGAGGCCGGGCGGCGCGCGATACACTTCGCTGTGTTGGCAACGACGTCCAGTGAGTACAGCAGAACATCCTCAACTGTAAAACCACGAGTTCTGAGGTATCGCAAATTGATCTCATTCAATACAGATTCACTTTATTTTCGTCATCATCCCATCGCCTATTTTCTCTCCCGTTAAATCAAATTATCAAAACATCACGATAATTGACATATCGCATTCTTATGTTAGATCATGTGAGTCATTTACATTCTTAAAATTCCCTCGATGACCCATCTTTATAATGAGAAAGCTCGAGAGCACGTTTGGCCTGGTGCTTTCACACACGTGCTGCACTCTTCCATCAAGATAAATCAGGTTGGCCTCGTTATTCCTCAACAAATGGAGTTCTGCGAAAAAATATATCATAGAATAGAATAGTCTTGGTTTTGAGCAAATACATGCAAAACCACGTATTACAGCTGTGAGTGACAGACTAAATATGTACGTAGTTTGAAACAGTCTACATAGTGTTCAGAAAAACTGCTCCAATTGACAAAGGGAAAATAGCCATTTGAACTTCGCAGTGAACGGTCAGTAAGTTTGGAGCATTTTTTTTATTTTGAAGGCATTCGCCGAGCAGCGTGCTATTGTTCACCCAATCCCGAGCAGGTGATGTTTTCGCCGAATGTACGCTCTCTTTGATGTGTCCTAAAGACCGACTCACGGTGGGCAAGGCGATTACCGGACGGCGCTCGGCGAATAGCGAGCAATTCGTCCACACCACTCGGGATTCGGCGAGCGGTTGCTCGGGATTCGCCGAATACCGAATGTGAGGAGCCGCCTTGAGATTGTCAGGTGTGAGTGGGTCGTCTCGACGCTAGGGTCACTCGATCCACTTGTTCGTTCATCGTCGCCGGCGCCACCTTCCCTTCCTCCGCCGCAGTCTCTTCCGCGCTTGCGCAAGGCGGGCCTCCCCGCCCCCGTCGCCCCGCGCCTTTTACGTAACGGCGGGCCGGCCGCTGCGCGGCCGGGCGGCGGGGCGCGAACGCGGCAGGGAACCGCTGCCGCGCCGCACCGTCCGCCCCCACCAGCGCCGTACGTCTTACGTAACGTTTACGTAAGGCGTCTCGCCGCCGCGCCGCGCCAACCTCTCCTCAGCGCCCGGGAACCACCCTTCGGTCCTGCAGCCTTCCGTCAGCCGCGCGCCCTCAGCCGCGGCCACGCGACGCCACAAGCGCGAGCCCCTCGCCGCTGACGCACGCTTGCACCGCGGGCGGGCGGGGCGGGGGTTGCAGGTGGCGGGGCGAACCGGACGGGGTGGGACTGGCGGAAGGCGGGGCGGGGCTGAAACCGGAGGGGTGGAATGGGCGGGGCGGGCGGGAGGGGGTTGCATGGGGGGCGGAACCGGACGGGCTGGAATGGGATGGGGCGGGTGAGGCGGGACGGGCGGGGGTTGCAGGGCGGGGTGAAACCGGACCGGGGTGGCGCTCGGGATGGCATGGGGCGGGAGCGAAGGCGGGCCGGGGAGGAGAGGAGCAGAGGGTGTCGGGGGGGGGATGGACAGGGTCCACGGCTGCACCGGTAGCAGGCGCCACGGGGCACGCGTGGCCGATAGGTGAAGCTGCCTCCAAGTAACACGTCCAATGGGGCCACCGTTTAAAGGTCCGCGTTGCCACACTAATCGCGCGGACTCTCATCCTGCCTTACGTACAACGCGCGTACGATGGGTCACCGCGCAGTCGTTTCCAACGAAAATCTGCGATATTAAATTGCAGACTATATTTCCGTAAGAAGCCAAACCTCGGATTAAAACAAGATCTAAATGCAGCAATCTCGACCAAACTTCAAGTACAGTACACATCTTTATTGTTCCGTTGCAGTGAAATACGAAGTAATTTATTATTTAGGAAAAATAACTGATATCAGATTTTGTATTTTTGTGTTGGTTATTTTTTTCAAATACGTCCTAATATTCATAAACAATAACGATAATTCAAAAACAGGAAAGCAACATCATCATGTACATCAAAACCTGCTAATTGATGTCCATCCTAAACCGTTATTTCCAATTCGATGTTTAAGACAATTCCAAACAACCAAGTTCTTTTATTTGTTTTTTAGATGAAACGTTCTTTGGACTACTGAGACGACAATTGGCTGCACATACTACATACGCACCACGTGAATGCGCAGTGGCCTGGGTCAGAGCGTCCGCGCCCTAGGGCAGAAGGGGGTGTCACCCCAACGGTCACCTCCGCGGGCGGTGCATCCGCGAACACGTGTTTTCACACATCTTCATTCACACGGTGCGATGTAATTTGACTCGAGGGGCAGGAGGGGGCACGGCTCCCCTCGACGCGCGGTGGCAGCCGGGGAGGACGAACTTGCTCCAGGCCCCGATTCCGCGGTTTCTCTCGTCCAGCAGTACCGTAACAAACTGGCCCCAGAGCGCGCGCCATTTTTTCCCTCCTCTTCACCCCTTCCCTTCCGCACCATACTCACATACCACGCTCCACACACGACGGGAGCTTAGAGCCTGTCCCAGCTGGGGCGGTGCCCCGCTGGGAGATACCTCGTAGGGAATGGGCTTGCTAGACGAGGGCAACTTTATAAAGGGAGTGCGGGAGAGTTGCAGGATTAATTGGTGCAGGTGTCAGAAATGTAGGGCACCTTGCTACATTGCGTGCTAGGTCAGGCAGATTCATCAACTATTGTGTCCCCATTTTCTGGAAGTAAATGGAAGAGGAACTGTGGAGAAATACACTTAAGAGATTGTTATTCAACTCATAAATGATGGATATGTGGGTGAGATACAATATCCATAATTTAATAGGTCCAATAGGCAGGTTATTTCGTTAATAAGAAGTATAAGTACCAACTATCTTTTCGAGTTTTTCATTATTCTGTTTATTTGCAATTTGTTTATAACCTTTCCAAAATTAAACTCTTACAATACACATAACAAAATAACGTATTGTAAACAATGAAATGGTATGCGATAAAGTGTATTTTAATTACGTAGGTAAGAATTTAAAGAATTTTACTCTTTGAGTTATCTTTAGTCAGAGTTGTTACTGTGGAGTAAGAGCATTTTGTCAACGTTACTTCATTATTTTCTTCAGGTGTCTAGTAGAAAGCTTCGAGATTATGTCTATGAAAGTAATTACAATAACAGTGAGCATATAAACTACCTTAAAAATTCCATTAGTGTTCCAACAATTTAAATATGCCGCCAGAAAGACACAAAGCAATACATCGTTTTAAAATTTAGGACCAAAATGCGAAATAATCCGTTGGTCGCAAGAAATTTCGCATGCACCTTGAGCAGCAAATAGGCCAAGGTCGCTACTTTGCATGACAATGTTCCTTTGTTTTCAAACATTGCTCCCTCCAAGTTGACTCTGCAAGTGCACTCGAACTGATACCAAAACTGTCTGCGGTTTTCTCACTATCAGGTTGATAGTGTTTTATCAGAGTAATATTATTGTGATCTGTAAATATAATCTGTACAAAATGAACTTCCCATAACAAAAATGGGAGAAACAATGCAATTCCCACCTTTAGCACCGTTTGCAGAATTGAGAATTGCACTAATTGAATTAAACCAAGTAAGAATAAAGTATTCTTCATACGATGGCTTAATCATATTTACTATTTATGATACTAGAAGTGAATCGTTCAAGTAGAAAAAAGCTGAAGAATAGCAGAAAAGAATAATCATATTGCTTAATTCATGGATTTTACAAAGCCAAAACAAGAAAAGAGATTATTAATTTCATTTCTTTCCATGAATCACTGCGTGAAGAGAACATTATCGGAAAGCATTTGATTTCAAGTCATTATTTTGTGATCCAAAGTCGGCAAAGAAAGAAAAGATAAACAATTTGCTATTTCAGTGAAACCGAATGCGCTTAGTGCGTTGTTTTCTTGTGGAAAAGGCCTCCGTCTCATACTGCGATTTGCTGCCCGTTGCCGTGGGTGCCTTACGTAACGGATGACGATAAGCGCGTTCCGGGAAGCAACGGCGGCGGTCGCTCGCAGATAGTGGCCCTCCCCCGCCCCCACCGTCTCCTGAGCCGCCACTGTCCTCAGCCGCAGACGCCGACGCGCTCCACCACGCTTCCGCCTCCACACGCCTCCCGCCGTCTATATTCGCCGCTCTCCTCCTCCGACTCCGCTTCCGCTTCTCCGACTATCACCTTTCGCCTCCACCCCTGCCTTACGCCGTCGCTTCCGCCTCCAACCCACTCCCCTCCACCGCTACACGCCTCTACCCCGCCGCGTTCGTCGACCTCTCCTGACTCCGATCTCTGGACTCCACTTCCAAACATCGCTTTCCACCTTCACCGCCCGCCCCACCGTCGCCACCCCTTCCACCGACGCCTCCGCCGCCCGCGCCTCCGCGCCAACAATCACCTCGCCTCCACCACCGCTACCGACTCCGCTGTCGTCGCCGTCTCCTCCTCCGCCACCGCTTCCACTATCGCCTCCGTGGCCACCGCCTCCTCCGCCGCTGCCGTCGCCACCGACGCCATAGGCGCCGTCGCTCCTGCGTCCACGGCCGCTACCGCCGCCTCCTCCTCCGCTTCCACAGCCGCCGCCGCTCCGCCTCCGCCTCCGCCGCCGCCTCCGCCGCCGCCTCCGCCTCCGCCGCCGCCGCCGTTCGTGTTCGGCCACGCGTGGGGCGACGCGACGCGGCGTGGCGCCTCCGTGATCGCGCGCTTGGCGTCCGCAACCGCTCTCTTTGTAATCGAGCAGCAACGTCTTCGTATTTTTGTGTCTTCGATTACAATGCAGGTGTGCCAAGGAGAACAATGCGACAACCATTTACAGCTAATAACCACGTATTTTTGCAAATTGTAAAGTCTTTTATTTACACCGTAAATATCGGTTTCTTTCTTTCTTTCTTTCTTTTGTTTTTTTAGTGATAATTTAGTATTTTTACGTCCAAATATTTTGTTGAGTTCTTTTTTTGGATTTTTTTTTGACATTCTTTTACCTCATTCAGATCAGAACGACTTCTTTGGTGTCACATATGCCTAAAGGTTTACAAAAAGTATTCTACATTCGGAATAACTACCAAGCACAATTTATAAATTGTGTAGTACCTTTAAAAATATTATAGTATATACGTAATACCAATGGCCAGCATTTTCAATTATATTATTGCTAACCAAGATAAAGGCATTGGCCCCGTAAAGATCGGCGATATTAAAAATAGGAAATGCCGTTATCCAGTGTGCCCTTATTTTCACGTTTGTCGGAACCTAGCCAAAAAAAATCGCCGTTTCACCAGAGATACTGCTAGAGGAAAATACCTCTGACGGGACACTAATATGACAAACATTACAAAGCTTGTAGATAAAAAGCGTCTGAGCGAGGGTTTTAAAGGTTTTCAAATAACCCGCTCAAAGGCAAAAATAGTCTAGTATTTCGAGGATGATTGTGGAGATCCAACCAACAACACAACAAAGGCCCCTCGTTGTAGCCTCTCACGTTCTTTTCAGCCTCTTGCGATATTTTTTTTTAATTTATTTTTTTATTTATTTTATTTATTTATTTTCTTCCCGTTCGGCTTTTGTCTTTCGGGGGTTTTGACGGGTACAATGATTTCACTTGGTCATCCTCAGTCAAATGCGGGTCTCGGAATAGCCCTTCACTTTATTTTTAAAATTTCATATTTGGATATCTTCACTAAGGGAAGTTTGCATTTGTGGTTTAGAGGAGGGGGGAGAGTGCTTGTGGGAAAAGGGGGCAAATAATTTTATGAATTAGGGTGGGCGAACGAGATCTTTGGGGAATCTGGATCTAATGCGTGGTGGATAATGCGCGTTTTGGCCGAGATTGAATATTGGAGTGTTGGGGCGTGCTGGGAGGAGAGAATAATATTTTTCATTTTTCAGATAATCGTTGTTGATGCAAATTTAAATATTAATATATCGTTTGTTTTATGTGTTTGGTTTTCTTACAGAAAATCAGATAATTCGCCATTGATTCGCGATTTGCATTTCTAAGAAGAGCATCTTCGAGCCCGTGCTCTCTGCCGAATACTAACAGTAGTCGATATATATGTAGCTTTAAAGTTCTAATTTTGCACCAGCATGTAAGTCTGGACTATCAACAAAAAGAAGAAACAAGAAAGAAAAGAAAAAATAATTTGAGTACATATGTATTTTAATACTACATTAGAACTGTGTACGTAAGATCAGCAGCACTAATGTCGGCGATACTCCGACCAAAATCGTATGATCAGACTGACCTTCGGAACTTTCCAGTAAAGCAAAGATAAGAGTATTTCACTCTTTGTCCTTCAGTGAGACTCTGCACTTCTCATACAAATCTGAACAGTTTTATCGGCCTAAAATATGAGAGCTTAATGAGGATACACTCAATTAATTACCCATTTTATTAAATGCCAATTCAGAAGAATAAATATAGTCCAGGATCAGTCTGGGGATTGCCACGAAAGTGCGTGTCAAACCAGTTGTTATCTCAAATATTGTTCTGACTGCATGCATCGATCAACGAGTAGTGCAGTTTCACTTCCAGAATTGTTTCAATATTTAAAATTAATACAGTGAAAACTAGCCTTGACCTCTCCTCAAACAGAGCGTTTTTAGTAAGTAGAATGAAATTTTATGTTTAAATGATTTTTCAACAATGCATAGCAATCTATTTTTCATGACTCCAATGACAGAATATTTCATGTGAATAATCAAGCATCCAATTGAACAGAGAAATATCAATCACAAAGTTTGCTCTAAAAGCCGAAGTCTCAGGATGTGAGGGTGCGCTGGCCTCTTCATTATTTCGAAGTGTGATTAATTGCATTGCACGGTAGGAACGTATATAATTCAATGTACAGTCGTCCTGGTCCGTATATAAGTCAATGGAAAGTCCTCATTGAAAGATAGGCTTCTCCAAAAACGACATAGAATTTCTATTTTTTGTAGTAATTATTTATCAACATAAGCTAAACATAAGTTTCAACAACTTGCATCGTTACTACTGCTAATAATATTAGATAATTTTTACAACCATACACATTTTTAAACTCTCAGAGATAAAAAGGATTAAGCTTTTTTCTCATCCGAAATGCACATAACACATTATCTGGGTCCAATGCCTGATACAGCCACAACTACGAATTTAAGGGCAGCTCCAAAGAGTGACCCTTTACCCTCCTCACAAAAACAATGTGCTACCAAGAATAAAAATAATCATTAAAACGTTCTAAATACATTTAAAAGACTCTCATTGTGTGAAATTATTATAATATAATCAATAATTAACATAATTCAGAGTTTCAAACTTCAAACAATGGCGTTTAAATTCAAACTGTTTCTTGAAAAAAAAATACTAGAAAGTCAACGATTAATTAAAAAATCGTGTAGATTTTTCCCCTATTAATAAATTAAAATATGCATATTGAAAATAACGTATAAATTACACAATTTTTATCACAATCGTATGATCGTATTACTTTCATAAATAATTTATTTGTATTAGTGTTTTGTTTCTTTCTCAAAATGGCCCTGTTCTGAAACGTCGCTCGATTCCAAGGGAGGAAGCAGCCGTCGCGGTGGCTCCCTCGCCCGTCGAAGCCCCGGGAGGAGAAAGATTCGCCCGCGGAGGCTGAGTGGGGGCAGGGGCGGTCCCGAAGGCCGCGTGATCGAGCCCAGAGAAAAGTGAGAGCGGCCGCTGCGGTAACGCGCACAGCATTGTTGCAGGGAGAAAGTGCGCTTCGCCACGGAGCGGAGTGAAGGCGGCGGGCCTCGATCTCGGGACCTCCGCCGCGACGCCGCCAACGCGAGCGTCGAATCTGATGACTAGGGGGCGGATTTTGATGACGTAAAACACTGCAAAGTGATCAATAAAATGCTAGTCAAATGCTTAAAAAAGCCCTAAAAACAAAGAAAAATTACGTAAAAAATTGATCAAAACAAATTCAGATGAACAACTGTTAGATATGTTACTAATGTAATCGACGCTTCTTCATTTGTTGAAGTGAACTCAGCCTGCAAACCTTTGGTTTTGACTGTTCTTGAAAAGAAAATATCTGTCTTGATTTATCGCGAAAACGCCTGAGCTGACAATGGCGCCGACAGGCGTGTATGTCGTGTATGTTTTAAGAATGGGAGGTAACCATGGTGTACATTTCGATCTTTTTTTATTCATGTTGATTTTACTTTGTACTATAAAATTCATTTTTCTACCTTCAATTCCCGCAAACGGTGTCTTGGTGTCTAAGGGGATCCTGATGGTTGTGTTGAAGTACAATTAACGTTTTTCAATTGCAGGTCATCTTCCCAGTGACAATTAAGGCCCATTCACAATGCAAACATACGCATGGCGTTAACACAACAATTATAACGATGTTGATATGCGAACTCATTCACAACGCGTTTGCATAAGCATAACGCGTAAGACGTTAACGTAAAAGCTTGGAAGCTTCAAGCTTGTGTGCTTATGCCTAAATAAGATACAAGAAATGAACCAATCACAGTACGTTAGCTCAAAATCAAGAATCGAAAGAGGTTCGAAGTCGATAGGCGAACTAACGCAATTTAGGCCATGGACACAGTCGATACCTCGAAATCGATTCGCACATCAAACTAATAGTTAACTAGAATGTTTCAGAGCTAATAGAAACTCTTATTTTGCTTACATTTATGTTAGATATGTTCAGTACAACACTTCAGTACATCACTTATGTTAATGTTTAAGTCTACGCATTATGCTTATGTTTACGTTTGCATTGTGAATGGGCCTTCATAGTTGGCAAAAAGTAGCAATTATGCTACGAGATAGGAGGTATATCCAAGCAAATATTTTGAAAAAATAGTATGTACTTGCATTTTGAACATTTGGAATTTCATGTTTCATAATAAGGGCAACGTGGAAGTACTACAAATATTCACGCCGTGAATAATTTAATTCAAAATAAAAAAAAATAAAAAAACTTTTATTCTCATAAGTAGACAATATTAGGCAATTTGATAAAGCATTGTTAGTAAAATCGAAACTTAAATCATGTTATACATCGCACCTCCAATAGGAAAGTGACACAAGTGCGAATTTCTGATTTCTCAGAAATTGCAATTTTAAGTTTCGCAGTTCTGTAATACTCGTTAAAGATTGTACCAAATATTCACCTTCTAGCGGACAGTAATTGAACTAATTCAAAGTCAACTTCAGGATAGTAGCAGGCAACCTCTTATCAGCTTTTAGCGCACTTGTGTCCCTTTTCTATTGGAGGTGCGATACGTTTAAATAGGTGACCGCAGCCAAGAGTGCCGGGAGTGATACTGTTTCCAGTGGCTCGTGGGTGAAGGGGCCCCGCCTTGGCATTTGCGGGTGACGGCGGCGGCGACGTCGGATCGCGAGGTCGCGCGCAATTGCGCCACAGCCTCAGCCAGCAGAGCACGCGGAAACTCCGCCGCCGGGCGCCACGGCCGGAGCAGCCCGCCACCCGCACGCGCCTCGGCCCCCGCCCCTGCGGCTTGCGGGCAGCCGCCGAGCAAGCATATGATTTCTATTCATTGAATGCGAAATTTAAGAATCGTTTATGTGTTAGTGTGTTTGAAAACTGTTTAGTTATTACCTTGAAATGTTATGTAGTATTATTTTCAGCACTTGTACAAGGAAACCAGCATTTACCTTCACTGTTTATTGATTGACAGTGCAACATACATTATGCCATACGCGAACCGGAAAGAAGGCATGGTCGTAATTTCTCCCAATTTGCTCCCAATTTTATTGATTCAGATTTACTTATTTACTAATTAACGACATGATTCCTTGGCCTCACACGGTATCCTTTTCCATATTACCCTCCCATAATTCCCTCCACAAGAGGAAATGTACTAGCATTCATCTGTTTTTCGTATTTCTCTCGTACGATCCTTTCGACCCAGGAAAGTTATGCAGTGTATGTATTGCTGCGTGTCGCAGGCAATAACAAACTACAACGTATCATTAAGAAATAATTCTGATCTTGTTCATAATAATAAATTTTCTAAATTTTAGTTTAAAAAAAACAGGGTTATGAAAGTAGAAAATGTAAAATTTATTTACTTATTTCTAACACGATTTCATTGGTTTTATTCAAATTTTAATTTTACTGCCGATTTCTGAAGAATGACTATTTATGATACATTTGCCCCATTCATTTTTTTTAATTTTTTCAAAAGCAATTTTATATTTTTTAGAGGATGTAAATATAGTAATCATGATATAATGTACCAAAATGAGTAAGATAATTGGGTTTCTAAGATAATTGGTCAAATATTCACCCAAATTAACATGGAAGAGAAATTAACATGGAAGAGATAGGGCTTTATGACTCCCCTTAACAATGGTCAACGGGGGATTCTATAGTAAAATACTGGTAATCAAACAGGTCGTACAGGAAGCTCATTTTTTTCCGTCATTAATCCGTTTTAACTTGAATGTTCAAAGTTCGCAGCAATATTTCTGATAAATGGTGTAAATCCAGTCACTCCGTTTCAGACTCCAATAGCTATTTACGTAACTAGCAGAGAAAGCGACTTTCTTTCTTCTTTGGCGTACGAACAAAATGTTGACGGACGAGGCAACGACGGAAGCCGAGTTCGACATTTTGAAAACAGTTCACTAAAGACACTTTCGTATGAGTGGTGTACATTATATTTTAGTACGCATTCATGGAAACTTACAAGTACAAAATCTTTTGAACATACCCAATATGCGAAGCAGCGGTCATGTTGATTCATGTCGCCCCAATATTTGCTTGGTTTGTATTACTGAGTTCTTTTGTACGACCATGCCTTCTTTCCGGTTCGCGTATGGCATAATGTATGTTGCCCTATTCGCACTGTCAATCAATAAACAGCTGGTAAACGCTAGTTTCCTTGTACGAGTGCTGAAAATAATACTACATAACATTTCAAGGTAATAACTAAACAGTTTTCAAACACACTAACAAATAAACAGTTCTTAAATTTCGCATTCAATGAATAGAGATATATTTTATTGTATTGAAATAGTAAATGAAAATGTTTACCGATACACGACCAAGCTTGATCTTTCCAAGCATTCAATTCAAAGTGACAACTAGTGAATCACTAATTTGTTCTTTAAATTTAACATTCATTCTTTTTGCAGGTATCTAATAAGTAGGGCTGTAATTAATATGCATTTGCATATTTTTCTGTTAACTAAAACAAATCGCGCAGTATCAGTCGAAATGAAATGTGCATCCGCCGAGCGTCTATGCGTGCCCACACCCGGCGCAAACGTGTAATGGTGTTAAGAGAGTCTGGCCCGTGAATTTGTCGTGAATTAAGAGAAAGTCATACTATTGTTGCAATATCTAATTTTTGTGTAAAATGTACATTAACTTCATCTCTCATTCTTTTCCTAAGAAATGAGTGTTCTTCAAAATTAAGCTCTTGACTTCATGTTTGTCGCTTGTAACTTTTTATATCATTTCTGTATCTTTTTTTGCTGTAACATATTACACTTTTTACTTATTTTTACACATTACATTAGACTATTTCGCATATTTTGCCTTTTTAATTGCATATATTATCAAATACATTTACACATACATACGCATATTTCGCTGTTTTTATTGCAAATAAATCACAGCCCTACTAATAAGCAATGATGACAGAGCTCCGCCATGGGAAATACAGGCTGCCGGGGGCTTTTTCAGAGTGACTCAGGACAATTGGGATTCGGATTTTCCGAATCTCCAGTTAGTTCATCAGGAAACGCGATGTTGTAGGTGCAAATGTAAATCAGAAAGACTTCCATCAATTCATTTTTATCAGATTCCGCAAGCTACCTGAAGTGAAGTGCCGTGTGAAAATACATCACAGGGCATATCAAATTTCAAGATGCATGACTCGTTGAGTGGTGCCGTGTGCACCGGGAACGTGTGTGAGCAGGTGAAAGAGTTGTGATAACGAGATGACCTGACGAGGAATACTCACTCGAGATATCGCTGTCAGCGCTCCGCAAGCGAATGATGACGTCATTCGTTTTTAATCGACATCAACATAGCATGGATTAGGTTTTAAGCCTAAGGCCTTTTCCATCTCCAACAGGTTCTTCTTTTGATTGTACCACAGCACTCGAGAACGATCCACCTACTGTCTTGCGGTTTGTAGTAGTGATGCAACATCGATAACAAAACGTCGATATTAGCTAACATCAATGTTCAAAATTAAAACATCGATGTTAAAAATACGTCGACTAAAAGCCATCGATGTTTCCTCTTGTCGATGTTTTGAGACTGGATTACTAACCACTAACATTAAATTCGTGTGCATTAAAATTTAATTTGGCAGTTTTCGTTTTCATCAATTCTCCGAATAAGCGTACGAGAAAAGTGGACAAACCATACGCCCACAACGTATTTGTTGACCATATCTCAATGTGCGAAATTAATATGAAGAACGAGGAAATACAAGGGCATGGGGCTAAGGCAAGAGAGTTTGGTCGATGAAGGAAGTTCCTTTGGTTACAATACATAACAGTGTTACTATCAGTTATTATTTCATCCTTCATATTCATTCATAAACTTCACATTATTACAACTTCTATAGAATTGTGATTATGGGAATATTTCGTTCAAAAACAAAACATCGGGAAAGAAAAACATCGATCGCAAAACATCAATGTTAAAAACATCGATGTTTTGAAAACATCGACATCGATGTCGCATCCCTTGTTTGTAGTATCTGGGAGACATTGAGACCTTCAGAAGGGCGAATCGACCACTCGGCCAGTGAAAATAAGAACAAGCGGGCTTACCCAGTTCGAGTAAGTCCTAAGGATGCACTTCGGAAACTCTGTCTCTGCAATTTCCATGTTTGGGATACTTCAAAGCTGAGAACTCGAAAATGAAAACCTAGTGGATTATTTGCGACCGTGATGAAACAATTCACTAACTATATAAAGAGACATCAAACTCTCTAGGGACGTGATTTCCGACATCACCCACCCTGAAATCGTCACAGTCGGCCGGGTAATGACCACGTTGCCGTGTTAAGCGGAGGCAGGTAACGCTCCATTCAGTTCAATTCCTATTTTAGTCAACTTTTGATTTTTTGTATGTGTGTCAAGCTTAATTTTAATTGTTGTTACAATTTGGCTTGCCGGATTCTCCATGTTTTGCGGTATGAGGTCGCAAATCACATACACTGCACTAGAGACCATAAATTACGATTCCTCTAGACCGCGTGCCCTCCGCCCTAATCGTTCGAATCTGGGTGATGAATGTCTCGGCGTTGTGGCAGGGAGACGGGAAGAAGCCTGTCGAAATAAATTCTCCCCCCTTGAGGAGCAATTAAGATGAGAGGTGCAAAAATAGCACGATGCTCGACAGTGGTGAGTTTACGGCATTTCTTAGTACATTACTTCAGTTAGGAAGCCTTGTATATAGAAAAAAATTATATAGTCAACAAACACGCACTTATTATGCAACAACTTTTTTATTACCATCAAAATAAATATACCTGCTGTCGTCAAAATTTTGTGTTTTGTGGTCATTGAAATAATAATAAATGAATGATTTCTTAAGATGGTAACATCTATATAAATGCATGGCAAAGAATTATATTAAAATTAATTTTGCGTACGGTATCGATAAACTTAGTACGATGTCTCAATTACTAAGATAAATCAAATATGTTTAGACAAAAGTTTCAACTTATTTTTCTTTAAAAGTATAGACTGATAAAATACTTTTAAAAATAGATATTGATAGATTATTTGCAGAGAAATACAAGAAAAAATATTTATGAAATCCAACGCTTTTAGACCAAAAAGAAAGCACTTTGAAAATAAACCTTCATCTTGTAAGCGAACAGACTGTCTCTGTATATCCACACCTGTTTGGGTGCTCTTTGGCACTTCTCTTCTCGCCCTAAAACAGCTTGATGAAAGAGCAACAGCAGCGTAGTCTCGGAACCTTGAAGACAAATATCGTACGGCTAAAAAGTGGCCTTTGTGTTCTCAATTACAGCGCGCTCTATCGCTGACGCATAAACATTTTGTCTTCTAAAGGACCAACAAGAAGCTTTGGAATACACTTCAAATACCACCAACGTACGATTTATAAATACCTGTGATGCTTGTTTTGGTCAAACGATACACTGATGTAGCTGAATATTGCATTTTTTCGTGTGTGTATATTTTCTGAGACGTTGTACGGTCTAAGATTCCCTAAAAATTCTCTTCGTTAAAATTATCATCTTGTCCTTCGTAATCGTAATAGTTATCGAGAAATGTACATGAACCGATCCAGGTGGTCAAGATAGCTAAAGCTGTAGGTCCGTGGTGATCTCAGGCCGAAGGATCGCGGGTTCGAGTCCCATCTCGAGCATGATTGTAATTGTGTTCACCCCTCATCGTAACCTCATCACTTCATTCATTATTCCCTGTGCAAAGGAGGAGGCCCATGCCCTTCATGGGATCTTAGTTATTTTTTTTAAAAAAATGCATGTGTCTGTGTGTTCTTTGCTTGTTGCTAGACTTCTTGCACTCCATCACTTGGAGCAGCATTTCGGGCAGCTGCTGGGAAGTGGCAAAACGTCCTAGTCTCCACTGAAGGTACACGATAGCTTCCGCGGCTCGAGCTCATGTCTCCTTGGCTGACCGGGTGACGCCGCAGCGTTGGCTAAGAGGCCGACGTTTCGCCTGTCATGACGAAAACTACGTGGAAGCTAGTTGAGGGCTTCTCGGCTCCACGGAATGCGACGTTTACGCCAGATTTGCTAAAGATGTTAGCAGTGACTATTCCGCTCGCGATATTAAAAGCAACAATCACTAACTATGCATACATAGTGTCCCAATAAGGACGGTGTATCACAAACAAATTATCACTTTTTCTATCCGATTTTTCTTATAGTCCCTTCTGAACAATGAAAAGCTGCTACTCATCTTAGGAGGCGGTGTGTATCGATCGCTGTGTTGATGTGCAATAAACCGCGTTCTATAACTTAACCTCTTTGATTTTAACATGCTTCCAATTATTTTCAATATTTGGCGCATTTCGGAACTGTGCAGTTACATTCGTGGAATAGTCCTATTAAATTCCACTCGTGCTTTGGAAATTCTCGGATAAATCCCCTCTTCGCTTCGCGAGTCATGGATTTATCGACATTTCCAAATCTCTCGTATTATCTATTATAATTTGCCACGTATTAATACTATATAAAACTAGTGGTGCTAAATCAGCTCACACTTTCTCGTCCTTCGTAACGGTTACATATTTATCGATAATTCTCACAGCCCTCGTGGTATTACCTTTGATAACTTCATAGCATTTGGAGAAGTTTATAAGACTTGAATGTTACTTGTAGATCTGTCAGATGGAAGTCTTGTAATTAAGTTGTTATTTTCGTTGTTGAGAAACACTATTATTTGTCACACGAAGCGATCGTCGGGGAAGTGAACGATGTATCTGCGTCTCTCTGACGATTGAGGCGTTACACCAGCTGAAGGGCTCTTAAACCAGAAATATTGAATAACGTGCACCCAAAAGCTAGTATTTCAGGAATCAAAAAGAACTAATTATATCAATAAGTGAGAATGAAGGCTTAGGTTGTACCGACCAACGAGGTCTGTAAATTCATATTCATAAGTTTTTTTTCCACTACCAATCGTTGAGTAGAATAAAAAGCGAGTCCAACGCAATTGAGGTGGTGATGGGGCGCACTGTGCTGCGGTGGCGCTGGGACGGTGCAGTGTGGGACGGCGGGGGGGGGGGGGGCGAAACGATGCGCCACGGCACGCGCACTTTCTCCACCCCTCCCCCTCCCTTTCTCCCCTCGCCCCCTTCTCCCGGGGATCCCGACCATCGCCACGAGAAGAGAAAACGGATGCTAGCGTATCGCGCTGTCGCCTCGTTCATTTACTTCATTCATTGAGGCGGCTGGTACCGCACCCGAAACTCACGTTGCCTTCAAGGTCGTCTTACTTTCCACTCGTTTCTTCGCTGATTTGTACACTGCTCCAGTGCCCTGGTCAGGAAAATTGACAGATGTCACTGCATGGCTTCTTTTACACTTATTCACTTTCTTTGTGGGAGATCTCATGAGAGAATAGGTGAGGTAATAACATCACGAATAAGAACACGACAGATTTGTGATATTGAGTTATTTTGTTGTGTGTTCATTACCTTTCATTTTCATTGTTTCAGCCTCACCTTTTCGTAGCCGACTCCACAAAGATCCGTTCCAAGAAGAGCGAATGTCCCGTCTAGACGCGACCGCCGTCGACCCTTACTTCCAAGTTTTCGCTCGCATCGCACGATCATCACTCGCCCGTGCGTGGCGCTCTCGTCCCGACATCACTCTGTGGCGGCGACACAGGCGCAAGGGTTGCCATGCGCTTGCTTCGATACCACATGCGCACCGACTTGGCCTAGGTCATGCGCAAATGACGAAGCAAAGGGTGCGGCGACGTGTCTCAAATTAGGGAATTCATTTATGTACTTGTGCGCAGATGGCAACACTAATTTTGGTAATTTGTGTTTTAGTAGACAGCAGTAACGTTTCCTTATACGTTTGAATACATTTACACTCACATTTCCTTACTACAACAATATCTGCTAAAATAAAATGCTTTGATCATATGCGTTAAAAAAGTTCGAAATGTATATTCGTGAATAATATATTAGATTCTTCCTCTTAAATTAATCCATTCGCGTGCACTAAGAAAGAAGCAAAGGAAAGGGGGAGGTAAAGAAGAGGAAAAAAGAAATTGAGGTTGAGGTTGAGGTTTAAAAGCTTTAAGAATTACTGTAAATGTTCTGCGTACATTATGAAGTATACACACTACTATTTGTTAAGGAGAACAACTACGTATATTCGAATAATGAACTTATGTATGCAAAAATTTAAATTTTTGTAAGAGTGGGAGGAACAGTAAGAGAGAAAAAACATAAATCTTGCATGATTAAGAATCCAAGCATGAGATTCAATCACAAAAGTACGATATAACCAAGTATCACAATATAATAAAGTGTGACATATATTTCGAAAATCAATCAATGTCAAAGCTATGTCCGTTGTAGGACTACAACCACTTTGGATAGTGAGTGAGCGATCGTTGGTTCCAACGCAGTAGCGTTCGTGAATGGCCGCAGTCCCGTTGTGCCAACAGGCAGCGTAGGTCATGGCGCGCACCCCTGGGCAGCCGCGGGGGCCCTCGCGCCACAACCCCGCCCCCGCCCGCCCCCCGCTCCTGGCCGGGCCGGCGCAGGCCGAGATGGCCCGGTTCAAGGCCACCAGCCCCCGCAGACGAGGGGGCGTGGCGGGGCGGGGTGGGGCGCTGCTCCCGGGGCATGCTGGGAGCAGCGAGCGCCTGCGCACGCGCCTCTGGCTGTGCACTCGCCCATCGCTCGCCTTCAGCAACAATAACCCCTTTCCTCTCTACCAACGTTTCAGTTGCGACATTTCACACCTCTCGCAATAACCTAGTCGCACAACATTGTTGCCATGACACCACCATTGACATTAACGGATGATGATTATAATTCTTTTGCAAATTACAATAATTAATTATACAAATTACAATAGGTCTACAATGTCTTACCAAACATGGATATACTAAGTAAATAACACGGATACTTTGCATTGTTGCAAGATTTTGTATTATCATCCCCTTGATATCAAAACAATATCTTAACTATCGTCACCACCACTAATATCACCGCTAATCCATATGTAGGTGCTTTTCACATGATATATAAATCAGTACTGTGTGAATCAATGAAATCAATATAAAGTAGTTATTCACTGCAAATTTTTGGAAACTGCTAAGAGAGAATATAATATCAATCATAAATTAATAAACCCCTTAATCATTTACAATGCTTTGTACAGCAGTACACTCGCAAAGAACAACTTCCCCCACCGATGACCGTGTGGCCTAATGGATAAGGCGTCGGACTTCGGATCCGAAGATTGCAGGTTCGAGTCCTGTCACGGTCGCTGGATTTTTGCTTTCTATGGATATAAGAAATTGTTGTCAAACAGAACTGTATAAGTTTTCCAACTTATATTTCTTCATTTTCTTGCTTTTTAAAGAGTTAATCGTATTCACTGGTCATGCTATACCCAAACGGCCCATACAGAAGTGTACGTGTAGCTCACGTGGCGCAGTGCACATTTTTGTACAGTGGATGTTCATTTCTTCAGCAGTTTGTGGACTAATTGCCTCAACAACAAAATGGGCTTGGACATTTAAGCGCATTATCTTTCGGAAGAGGACGTGACGTAAGGGCCTCTCAATAGAATTTAAAGGTCCTCATATCCAGCACACGAGGAACCGCAAGGGAAAGCGAGCTGGAGAACTGCAGATTTCAACGGCTCCTCTCCTCTTTCCCTCCTCCCTCCCCCTCCACCGCTCCGCCCCCATTCGCCGATCGGTGCGGGGCCTTTCTGCAAGGCGCAGTGGGCAGAGCCGCCGTTTCCGTGGGGAAAGTAAGTAGTGCCGATGATGTTCTTCAATGAGCCTGTGACATACGCGAGCGAGTCTGTTGGGTCGACGCCGTTGAAGAGTTTAACCACATCGATTGACTGAAATACTGAACTAGCCAAAGTAGTCCGCGCGGTATTTTCAGGAATTGATTGAGATTTGCGAAGAAATAAAACAGGTGAAAACTTCTAAGGTTACTTTGGTCCTGTTCGGCATCACGGGAAGAAAAGATTGAAAACAAAAATGAGTACGCGACCGTGACAGGACTCGAACCTGCAATCTTCGGATCCGAAGTCCGACGCCTTATCCATTAGGCCACACGGTCTACTGTTGCGGTGAAAGCAGAGTATTAGGTTTCGTACTACATACAACACAATGTGTTAAAAAATTATATCAATTAGATGATTTTTGTGTATAAGGATATAACGTGATATAAATATAACTTAATGTTTTTTCCTGTGTGATATTCTAAAACATGTCCATATACATCATAATATATATATTTTTAAAGCAATTATTGTGATCTTAGTAAAGAAACGGAAATAGGAAATGACTATCAAAATTGGGATAATATTCATTTTGACTAGGAATAATTGATGAAATTGCCAGGCAAGTCAAATGCCAGACTGGTTGGCAATATGGCCTCCAAGGCGGCGTGTGCGCGCGCGGTTCGAGCGACCAGGTGCCGCCAGGGTCATCGCCACCGCCTCAAGGCGAGCCGTCAGACATCGTCCGCGACTGCCCCCACCCCTCCTCGGCTGGCGGGCGGGCGGGTGGCAGCATGGGGCAGCACGAGCACGCGCCTAATATGGCGTCGCGGCGCCTCGGCGGCCTCCGAGCTCACGCTGCGAACGCGCGCCGCGCGATAAACGGGGCAGGTAGCAGAGGGGCAGGCTTCATAACAGTTTTCCTGCCATCGGCATCATCCTCCCGTGTCAGCCACCCTCCCTTGCCGTGCGCGGCCTGGCCTCGCCCCGCCGGGCGGGCGGGCGCGCTGACGTCACGGCGCCGTAGTACGAGCCCCCTCTTCATTCTCTCTCCCCTGGCGGGCAGAGTGCGTCGCCGCGCGCCGCCACGCCACGCCACGCCACGCCACGCGCTCCGTCGCCCGTGACGAACGCAGGGCGGGCGGGCGGCACCGCCTGGCAACGCCGCCCGCGTTGCGTCACTGCCCGGTGCAACGGCCCTGGCCGCACGGCTGCACCTCGGAGAAGCGAGCGGGATCCGCACTTCACTGCACTCTCTCCAGCTCCCTACTATCTCTGATAATGCTGCGGTGTAAACTCGCTTTCACGCCATTTATCAACAAACGCGCGTCCCCCCCCCCCCACCGTCACGTGCCTTCCGTGAATGGATCCGAGAGGCAGGGATGAGGGGTGGTTTGTGGTGAACCCTGAGGCAGTCGCGTGGAGATGTGGTTCGGGGACCGCGTGGTTCGTGGTTCGCCAGGCTCCAATGGCCGCGCGGGGCGATAAGGCTGTGAAAATGTGATTGGTCCCCGCGCTTCGCTTTCAAACGTCCTCGAGGCGTCGCACGTGCTACGACAGCCACGCACAACGGCGGTGAAACAATTGAGCGGGCGCCGCGTTAGCTCGAGGCTTCCAATGCGTGTGTACGTGTTCTTTAACTGACCTCGCTTCACTACGCTTTATCTATTAGGCTTCGCTCCCCAATTGAAAGGTTTAGGTATAACTGAACAATGCTTTTTATTGCGTTTATACAGGAACCCGTTGAATTGAAAAATGGTGTCAAGACCGCACTACTTCCTCGCCCTTATTAACGGTTACGTAATATACCGCACCTTCTGTACACATTAACAAATCTTCAGTCATCATTTGTAAAACTCGATACAAATCTTAGAACATTTGGTGCAAAAAAAATTCTTTTAAAGCTAAAAATCCACACAAATTTGACAATTAAACTGCTTTTCACACAACTGCAACATCTCCCAACAATGAGAAGAAATTCTTACAATTTCAAACGTTCATGTCGCGGCGCGGCGTGGGCGTTGTATTCCAATCTGAAATCTCCTGAGACTAGCTAATAAAGCGCGGGAAATTCGAATATGCATATGCGAAAACGCAAAATTGCGCTAAAATACTCATATTTGTTTAAAACTTATCTTTTTTAACGAAATTGATTTTTTAGAACAGATTTCATTTAATAAAAAATACTATCATCAATATTGTACCTTTGCGACGTTATTTTTTTGTTTGTAATTTACGAAAATACAGTGTTTGCCAAAATGGAATCAGCACCATTTGCTCTGCTAAAAACGATGCAGAAACTTGAAGAAAACGTTCGGAGTCGTTTTCAGAAATAATTGCTAATTCAAAGAGAACCAATGTTTCACTCAAAATTAACTTCCAAGCTTAACTACTTATATCGAAAAATGTAACATGACTGTTTGAAGATATGTCTTTCTTCGGGCCTCGAGTTCGTTCAGATCAATTGGGGAATGCCCATTTTCGTGAAAAGTGCCTCAAACGGTTTATACCCTAGAGTTGACTACAAACGAAGAGACAGACGTTTTGCCATCAATGAATTTTTAGGTATCACGGACCCACAAAACACGGATTCTGACTACACAAAGTGTTAGAGGAAGTAATTTGACTAGATTTATCCGCTTTTTCGTTACCAGAAACCGGCAATAAGATTTTTTGTCTCGAAAATTCGCCGTTTCCCCACAGCATTATAACACTTTCTTTACTGCGTAAGCAGTACGCGAGAAAATCATAGAACAGTCCGATAATACATTAGAGTGTCAATCAATTAGTACCTTAAACAATGTTTTGCATTTATTTACCATTCTGCAACACTGAACAGTGTCTTCCTGAAGCATCGATACCAAAATTCTGTGTTCGAACAATTAATGTTACAAAATTGATCTATTTCCGGCTACTTGTCTCTCGCGTGGGGCGATGGGCGCGCTGCCTTCTGCTTCGGCGCCCCGGGAGCCCTCGCGTCCACACGCCGCGCCACGAGCGCTTCCCGCCACCGCCCCCCTCCCCACCGGCGCGGAAGAGTTGGGTGCGTGGCCGCCGAGCGGTGCCGGCGCCAGCGTCGCCGGCCGGATCGATGCGACCGCGGGCGCGCGGGCGGGAAGGAGCAGCCGTGGGCGGCGGACGCGTGGGCGGTGATGGCGCCACAGGGGCCGGGGGGCGGGGAGGGGCGGATGTGATACGAAAAGCTCTGACTGGAAGAAAGGTGCTGCGAGAAAATACAGGCGCTACCGATGTTTTACACGAGTTGAATGAAATCAATACAATATTCGAGAAGAATATGCACCTCAAACGATAGATTCTTTCGAAACTTGACGGGTTTATATCATTAAAAATACACTCTAGTTAAAGCATTAAAAACAAAGGTCTAAAGTAACTTGTGCTACATCAGACAGTATTTTCTAGTGTTAATTGCAAGGGTTATTTATATTGTTGTTTAAACCAATAATAATAATAATAATAATAATAATAATAATAATAATAATAATAATAATAATAATAATAAAAATACAAATAACAACCAAATAAAAAATAAATTAAAAAAACACTAATCCCGACTGAGATTATCACTCGGACGCTTAGCGGAAATTTACATACCATTGTTGTTGTTGTTTCTCTGTGGCCGCGAATCCTTGCGTTATGCTATTGTAGGTTAGCGCCACCGTCGGGTAATTTAAGTTTAGATTCAAAATTTATTTTTCCTTCGGAACTTGATAATAAAAAAGATGTTAAACATTTACAGGTGTTTTAAAGAGACAGTCATTCAAAACATCTCACCCCAATTTAACTAGTGGTGCTTCAAATGGCACAGATTTTCCCGTATTAGTTTTCTACTTCCTGTGGTCTCGACTAGTTATTCAGACTAGCCTACTCTTGCCAGCTGACATCTATCGTCGCCCAGAGTTCATTTTTTCGAACTTTTCTCAATTTTTCAGTTTCCTACAAGTAGAACGGAAATATTAGTTTAAGAATATTAAAGAACAGTAAAACCTCGTCCTAAATGGACATTTGCTCTGAATAATTTGGAGCCGTTTTTAAGAAACTGGCGTTTAAGCGTTAATATAAATTTGAAATTTAAATCTCTTGTTCAGTTTTTGAGTTTTCGAAAAACTTTATTAGAAGTCATTTAACCCACTTTAACTCACAAATACAATAGTGTGCACAAATTGCATGAAATGTGCACATTAACGGCGCGAGAGATATTTCAAAAACATTACATTTGAGTAATTTTATAAAAAAACAAACAAATTAACTTAATGTTATATTAAATAGTGCAATTAATCCCATTCCTTCGAAAAGTATGAAGACAAAATTTGAAGCCATTTTGAGAAAATGGCGTTTGAGTTTCTGAAAATGCGCAATTTTGAGCTAGCTTTCACAGAAAACTGTTGCGTTTTCGAGAAACTTTACATGGCATTATTTAAAGCACTCATGAATACAATACTGTAAACAAATCGCCGTTAAGAAAAATATTAACAAAGTCAGAGTCACCACCTCCACCGGTGAAGTTTAAATACAACGAACTACTGGAGCTGCAGGGCATGGTCTTTTTCACATCAAAAACTGTTACGTAAAATTGCAGTTCTGCAATTTCTGACCATATTAACACATCGTGGTTATCATTTCTAAAACTCATTACCGTAGCAGCGCATTCGGAACGAAAAATTAATTAGTTGAAAAGTAATTCCCTTCCATACAGCAGAAACTCCACCCAACAATGATAAGATATTCTCAAAAATTCATACTGCCGTGTCGCGCCGTTGTATTTTGCATTGCAACGCGAAAAAATTGAAATTTTGCAAATATTGGCTATACTACTCATATTTTTTAAATATGGAAATGAACATTTTTTTAAGATCTGCTTTTTTAGAACAGGTTTCATTTAACGAAAAAACTATTATCATCAATATTGTACATTTGCGATATTTTTTTGTTCTTAATTTTCGAAAACATAGAGTGTTCGCCGAAAAAAGAAACCTGCACCATTTGCTTTACCGTTTTTTGCTATTTACGAAGAACAAATTAAAGACCGAATTTGAGAAAATAGATCATATAATAAATCATGGTTATGGTATAGCCGCTAGAATTGTTCACAAACAGAAGGAGGTACAGACATTTTGCCATCAAACGATTTTTCGATATGAAGGACCCACCAAACGTGGATATGCTGACTACAAACGTCTCACTGCTTATAAATAGCAACACGATTTATCAACTCTTGTGTTACTTTCAGCATTACAATACAGCGTGCCGTAAACAGTAGGCAAGAAAGTAAAAACTTATAGTTCGCAAATTTTTCCGAAGAGGCGGGCGAGGGGGGCAGAGAAATTGTATTTTGAGGAGAGGGACAACACCTTGGCAACCTGTGACTCCCACTTCCCTCTCTCCCGGGTCTCGGCAGTGCCCAGGCGCGTTGTGGGGCGTGGGTGGGCCAGCAGCCCAATGGCCGCGCGGAAACCGCCATGCGCCTCAATGGAGCTGGCGAACCACACATTGGCCCCGACGCCCGCGCCGGACCATAGCCCGCCCTCCCTGCCCCGCCCGCCGCCCCTCCCGCTTGTCACACCTCTCCCAAACTCCTTCCGCCCCTGCCCCACCCCCCCGCCCCCTTTGCTCTGTTAGCGGCCCTCCCCGCCCCCGTCCCCCCTATCCCGCCCTGTCCATCACCACACATCCCTCCCCTCCTCTCCCCGCCCCGTTCGGCACCGCTTTGCCCTGTTACGGCCTTCCCCGCCCTGTCCATCACCATCACTCCCCTCCCCTCCTCGCCCCGCGTTTCGGCGCCCTCTCCGGTTGCGCAAGCGGGCGCTGAGCCGTCCCCCGGATCGCGTTTGGCTCGCTGCCCCCGCGGCGCAGGTTTGGCCACTGACCTAAGCCAACCACGGAAACTGGTTGCGTGTGTTTGTTAACGCGTCGCACCGACGGACGCGTTAAGAAGGGGACTTGCAACCGCGGGGTAATATTTGCCGAAGGAAGAGAATTTCCAGATGGAGTTTGCGGCGGTTGTATTAGCTTTTATCGTTGTCTTAACTTGTGTTCTTTGCCAGTCAGTAATAAATTGCATCAACGGTTCATGCTATTCGCTGTTACACAGAGAATAGCTCAGATGTAGCAAAATAAATATCTATTATTGGTATTTCAGGTCCTCCATAAATTTGCAAATACTATTTTACTATGAAAGATAACTACCATTCAACGACGGCTTTCCCGTATTATTTTTCTATATCCTTCGGTCTCGGCTAGTTATTCAGACTAGCCCCTACTTATTCAGACAGACACCAAGGTTTACGTTAATCCCGAGGGCCGGAGCTCCATCGCGAAATTCAACAAGCGAAGAGAAGTGTCACTGCACCTTACAAGTAAGTAACGCAATTAAAGAATGATGGGTAAATACGACGCCTTTCGAGTCGTGGGTATTCGTTTAACAAGCTTAAAAGGCACACTATTTCTGTTATGTTGACTAAACCAATCCGCTCTTTACTTTTAAAATCCATAAGGTTGGTGCTGTGACAGGGGATTCGATTCCCGGGTTAGTAAACTGTGCCCAAAGATAGTCTATGCCACACGTACGCGAGATGATTCACGCACTCGTCTTTTATCTTCCTCACCTACTCTGGGACAAACAATTAGAGCTCGAATCGCTTACCGGGCGAAACACTTGTTACGTAATGCGCAACCAGTTTACGTAATTACGTAATTTTTTTATTAATTATCATAGTCTCATGTTTGTATACGATTATTGCCTGAGCAATAGGAAAAAGGTTTTGTCCACTTTCGCAGAATGCAAAAAGTACAGAGATAACAAAAATAAGGAATTTAATACCATAACAAATTTAATAAATACTTCATTAAGTTTTAGCAACACTTTCATATCTAACCGACTGTGTTTATTCGAGTCTAGTACCGGAACTAATATTTACCTTCTGAACGAATATTTCCTTTAGGCGGTGAATAACCCGCGCAAGAACAGTCGTGTTGCTGTGGAGGCGGGGCCGACGGACGCCGCAACGCAGGTCTTGACTCGCCGCGACCGCCGCCATGCGGTGATGACAGCATCAACATCGCTGACTAACCACCGCGAATAGAGAGGGAAAGTCCTTCGGCGAAGCAATTCTCAGAGATCTCTGGTCTTCGAACATCGGTTCGCTAGTTAATATTGCCAGAGGCTTTTCTACTGTTACATATTAGTAATTTTTTAATGGTTCCGGACGAGAATATCACATGTTCTAGTTTTAAAGCAATGGCTGACAGAAAGAGAATTGAAGGCTTTGGACCGCTTAGAAGGATTATCCGAGGGAGAATCCAAAATAAATATCTAAGACCAACCTTGAAAACCCCCTGGTTCATTTCAAATTCACAAATCCACCGAAAGCTTCAAATGCATCTCCTATCAGAATTCATCTCACAAACCTCTGAAAAATATTATTCTCTCCTCCCAGCATGCCCCAATACTCCAATATTCAATCTCGGCCAAAACGCACATTATCCACCACGCATTAGATCCAGTTTCCCCAAAGATCTCTTTCGCCCACCCTAATTCATAAAATTATTTGCCCCCCTTTTCCCACAAACACTCCCCCTCCTCTAAACCACAAATGCAAACTTCTCTTAGTGAAGATATCCAAAAATGAAATTTTAAAAATATAGTGAAGGGTTATTCCGAGACCCGCATTTGCCTGAGGATGACCAAGTAAATTCATTATATGTAACATTGTATCCGTCAAATCCCCCGAAAGACAAACGTCGAACGGGAAGAAAATAAATTTAAAAACGGGGTTATCCGGTACCATCATTCCAACACTATATTATAATAAATACCTATGGATTGGCCTTTCTAAAGGAGACAAAGGGAAAAGCATTTTAGTTCTGAAACATTTCGTGTTCACATCACCGTACCTCTGTGTAATTTATTTTATACTAAAATTAGATCTTTAAATTTAAATTATAATCTACTTTTCAACAAGTTTCTAGGTATACACTGTACACGATATACAGCAAACGAACGTGATTCGAATAGCGGTGGTGCTATAACTGGTGGAACAATCTAGAGGGACAAAACCAAATATAATAAAACGAAAAGTACAGGTTCGAATGGCCGAGATCTATAAGGTAGTAGTGCCGTAGCGATCTCGGACGGAAGGATCGCGGCTTCGGGCCACGCGTCAGGTGTGGTCGTATTTGTGTTCGACCCTTCCCTCACCCCATACCGCATCATGTCATCTTCACAGTTGCCATAGCGTTAAATGCAATGGTCACTAATGACCTAAATGGTGATGCGACCTTAAATTAAAAAAAAAAAAAAAAAAAAAAAAAAAAAAAAAAAAAAAAAAAAAAAAAAGGTGTACATAGCACCTGTGTGAACAGCGCTGCGGCGGAGAAGCACGGACAGAAGCGAAGGGCTGTTGTGCCCTCGAGGGCAGAAGGAGGTTTCGCCCTCCCCCCCGGCCGCTTCTCACCTGGCGACAGCAAATTAATTATCAACCGGTTCCACGCGGGGAGCCCCCGTTCAGAATCCGGATGACGTCGTCACCACCTCGTCCACTCACGCAAAACGAAGCTGAGCACTCTTCAACAGGATTGGGGGTGGAGGGTGTGTAACCCGAAACCTGTGGAACGGGGAAGCCCATTAACGTTAAGAAGGGACAACACATAGATTAATTAACAAATTTGTCGACGGCTTTGCAGTTGCCCCATGCATTTTACAGGCGCCTAATGGTACTTGGCGTTTGATGCAATTGGCGCATTAACCGAGTCCAGTGTTAATGACGAGTTTCAAAGCGGAGTGCAATGGAGTGCTTCAGCTACTATTTAAACACAGAGGGAGCCCTTTTTGGTCTTATAATATGTTAATTTAGTTAAATCAAATAACATTGTATAAAGGAACGCTGGATAACATTTTACTAGTTACAGGTATTGAATTCTCGCTGTTATAAATATTAAACTGAGCTCTGTACTTAACTCGAAAACAGTTATTTAAAAATAAATCCAACAATAGTAAGTTACGAAACAATCGCAAATCATCTCGTGCGTATACGTTTTAACACGCCGTATGGGGAAGATATATTGCACACGCTTCGCGATGTTTCACATATTATTACTAAGAATGAAAAAAATACTAGTTTCGCACACGGAAAACAGGCAGCAAAACCCTGCCTCGTGCACGGACTGTTAAAAAATAAACTTGCAATACCTCCATGAATAACCACTTTTTCATGGATGGATGTGTAATTGTTTTTTCGCATCTCTACCCCACTTGCATTTATACTTTTACTTTACCTCTAGCATAATCCAAGTTATCACTGCGTTTATCTACGACGCACTCTTGAAGGCAAAGCCATAGTATTTGCAGCGTGCTGTGTGCAGTTACGTTTGCATGTTTAATACGCATTTGAGCGTCCGGGGGTAGTGTAATTAAAAACACGCTGAATAAAATACGACATCCAGACAACCCCCAATGGTCGGAAGGCGGGGGCGTGATCCAGTAAAAGTAGCATCGTGCGCGCTATCGATTGATCGAATCAGTCGCTTCATTCGCGCGGCGCACGAAAAGAGAAATCAAATTTCTTTTTCAGAAATAACGAAATTATATTTTAAATATACTGAGTAATTAATATGCCAAATTTTAAATACCTGAAATAATATTTGAACTTTTGAGGATTAAAAAGGTATTAACACATTCAATAACCATACCCTACCTGACATTTTCTCCAAAGAAGCAATCAAGTACTTCGCAGTTCACATGGCCGACACACCTAATGAAAAGTTACAGATCCGAGAAGCGACGGGAAATGGCAAAGAGGCGTCTTACATGGAGTAATATACATTTATTTTTAAAAAAAGAGTTAGAATGATGGTAATCAAAATATTATTTCAAATACGATAATTAGCAATAATGTTTCTTGAGTAGGTATATTAAATGCTTTACAACTTTTATAAAAAGGTGAGGTTAGACGTAGACATTTTCTTCAATCAATTTTATACCGGGGTATTATAGAAAGATATTAAAGGAGATGAGTGTTATTAAACCTAGAAAAGTGGTTTTCTATTTTTCGTGTGGAATGATATGAAATCTTAAAGGCATTGATTACGTATACAAATACACGGGTGAGGCAGCATTGATTTTGCATTACAAATATATTTTTTATTTCGCCGTTCTGGTTTTCGTATGCCCCACGTGTGCCACAGTTTCTGGCATCAAATAAGTATGTTGTGATAATAAACTAATTTGATTAATGAACAAACTTTTAAAACAAATGCCGTATTATTTTCTATTTTCTTTTCCTTATATTAAAATATATTACAATTCAGGACAATTTTCAAAATTGATATCTGAAAAATAAACAACTTGAGAAATACCTACAATATTATCTAAATATTAGTTTATTTACACCTACAAATACCACCCGGTCCACTACCTGGGTCGGCTACGAAGTTGCCAGACCGCATCCCGCTAATTGAATGGCTGCAGAGCCTTGTGGAACGCCGCGCGCGGGCGCCAACGGGCCCTTGAAGGAGGCAGCGCGCAATTGTTTGTCGTGTGGGCAAACAGCGGTCGCTCGCGCCGCGGACTCCTCTGACGCGCAGAGGCAGACAGACCTCGCGCGCGCCCCCGCGGCAAACACGCTCTCTCCCGCTCCCGCTCCCTCTCCTCGGCGGTGTCGCGTGCCGCCGCCGCCGCCGTCGCATGGCGTCGCGGTGCGTCGCTACCGCGCGAGGGCCGAGGCTCAAGGTGCACAGCTGCCGCGGACGCTTTGTGCAGTCGACGCCGCGCCGTGCAAATAATGCACGATGGCAAAGAGCTTGTAATACGTATGATTCTGTTATAATTAAGCGTTAAAGCACTAAAGAATGAGGGGGGGGGAAATCAGCAAGTATAAGAAAAATGCCCATTACGAGACTGAGAAAAGGTTGAGCACACGAATGTGAATCTTAGGTTCCGATCCAAAGCGCCGACTACTTCCATAGGTGAAGGTAAAGTTAGTGTATTGGAGGACCGCCCCCTGTCTCGCGGTGCTTGGCTTCCAGGTCCTACACCCGCCCCGCTGCCTCGATAGTGTCCTCTTAGCTGCATCTCTCACAAGTGGTCTTTCGTCTCCTTTCAGACACTTAGATGCTTCACTTCTTTGAGCAGCTTCCATTTCTTTGAGATTCTTCCCGTTGTATTAACAAATTGTAGCAAGTCCTTAGGTTTTTTTCTTTAGCAGTTGTCTTAGACTAGGGAGGATCGTTCACATGCCTCTTTGCGGCCACTCCTACACCTATCATGAGCATTTTCCTTCAGATTGCGATCCCTCTACACTAATTCCACACTCCATTTATCCGCGCCTCATATCTTTCGTCTACATCTCTAGGCCACTCATTTTCCTTCTTCCCGCCAACACCTCCCGCACTTCCGCCGTTCCCACTTCGCCGTTGTCAACGCTCCTCTCGCCGGACGATCCATTTCCCGGCCAGTTCTCTACCTGCCCCTCTCACCAGGGCTTTGTCAACATTTTCAACACTGTGTCATCATGATCCTCTCGACACCTTCTTATCACCGCTCCGCCTTCGCCGTCCGTGTCCACCCTTCTAAACAATCCTTCCTCGCCTCGTCCGCAACAATCCCTAAGCCCCTCCGCCGCTTGGACGACTGCGAGTGCTCTCGCGCCCGCTCCTTTGTCAACGGCGCACCTCGTGGGCGCGTCGCCCGCGGCGCGGCGGGCGGCGGCGTTCCATGGGTTCCCCGCCCCTCGCGTCGCCCTCACGCGGCCGCCGGCGTTGGCGTGACCGCCCGCGCCATCGTTGCACGCAGGCGCCGCTGCCTCCGCGGGCGCGGCCGGCGCGGAAAATTCCGTGCGCGCGAACCCTCTCGCCCACATAGCGCTGAGGCCACTGGGAGCGCCCGCGAGCGGGTGGTTGGTGGGGGGAGGGGGGGGAGATGGAGCGCGCCCCCGCGTGCGTGGGGGAAGATGGCTCCTCAGGTAGCGCCGTCACTTGGCAACCTCGCTGCCTGCGTCGGCGCGCGCGCGGCGGAGGGAAGCAGTTGGTCCAGAACGGCGGTCAACGTTGGACCGTTTCGTTTGACCCCGGCGCCGGGCGCGGCGGGAGGCGGCGGCGGAGGCGGCGGCGGCGGTCGGCTTCGACTTCGCTTTGTGTACTTGTTCTTTCTCGGGCCGCTGTCCGGCCATTGTCGTGCCTGCCACTCGCGGAAGGTCACCACGCTGGGAATGTCCCGCGCCGCGCCGCGCCGCTCGGGGCCTTGAGGTGATTGCCCCTCTCCTCTCCGCTCCGCTCCTCTTCTCTCGTCTCCTCTCCTCTCCGCTTCGCTTGTCTGCTGTTCCGCGCGCGGCCTGGAGGAGATGCGCCGGCGCCAGGGCGCGCTCTGCAACAGGACTTTGAACCGGAAGGGCACCGCGCGCCGCGGCAACGACCTGCAGCCCATCGCACCCCTCCCCTCCCCCCCCCTCACGCCACATCGCAATTCCCTCTTCACGAAGCCACTCACAGCCTTTTCTATCCTAATGTCCACATTGTGTTACACATGCATTCAATGACCTTACCTGTTACTATGGCCATACCTACATAATATTAACCGTCAGGGACGTCTTTATTCGAGTGTAGATCTTTTAGCATAATCTTTCCTATCCAAAATAAAGGATGCAGTGTTCCAACCACAAAATTTCTAAACGGTTTACAATATCGAAATGAAGTTTTCGCTCAACAATGAGGAATTATGGAGCAATTAATTCCTTAGGATTAGAGGTACTGTTTGTAATATGTTTAATTTCCGATAAATATAATGATCATCAATATTTAAATGAAATTATATATTTTTCTCACTAGCAATGATAGACCATAAAAGATAAACACAATGGTGTATCATTTATTCATGCTTAGATAGTAAGTGGAATATTAAATTATACTTCTGGCATGGAATTTTAAATTAAACGGTCAATTATTTCGCCAACAGTCCTATTGTCGCATTTGGGAAAGGTGCCTTCATGACGCCGAGGATGTTATGGGAGGGGGAGTTATAGGCATTGCAGGATAGAGGCGTAAACAACAATCCGTGGTCTTAACATAAAAGACACCGGAACAAACATCATTATTAACGGAAATAATAAAATCCCCCTCCCCATTTCATTAGCTAAGAAATAAAATAATAATAATTTATGAAGATTCAGCTAAAAAACAACAATAATTTCGTCCACTTCTACCTAGAAGTATCTAGATTTCGTAGGGATGGCAAATATAACTTTCTTAATAAGCCAAACAAAAATAATATTGAAATTTCTGTTGGGAACATTTCAGTAATCGACGCTCTTCTTTATAAATAAAAACCTGTGTTAGCCTCAGTGTTAGCTAGTTACTATAAAAATCTCAGTGTTAGTCTGTAAGTTTAGATTATAAGTGCTAGTGCATGTAAATATTATAAAGAAATAGTCTACAGAAGTTTAGTTTGTAAGTGCGTAAGTGTTACTTTATAAGATTAGATTATAAATACTAACAACGTAAATAAGCAGCGTAAAACGTAAATAGTAATTTGTAAGGTTTAAGATCTAGGTCAGCACCCCCACCCACATAACTGAACAAATAATATAAATAAATGTCATTATATTTCGTAAGTGCGTATCTGTAGAATAATAGCTTTTAAAACGCGCGCTTCCGTTCCCTTCCAGAAGGCGCGCGCGGCGCCTGCGATCGATGGAACGTGCGGGCGGTGCGTGGCCCGGAACGGAGAGGCGCGGAGCGGCGCGGAGCGGAGCGGAACGGTTCTTCCCCAAATTGCAGCTCCCCGCGACCCCGACCCACTTGCCGCCCGGATGCTGGCGACGCCTCGCGGCGGCCGCTCGCACAAATCTTCGCTCCGGCAGGCTCCGCGCCGCACCGCGAGGGTTGGGCCGACGCCGCGCACGGACAACTGCCTCGTGCTTAGTCGGGGGGATTTTGAAACATCGCACTATCGAGACCTGGCGTTGTACTTACTCCGGGGAGTTTGAAACATCGAAATATTGAGACATAGGCGTTGTCTTTACTCCAGGGGGTTTGAAACATCGGACTATCGAGACA
>BOPP01000052.1:91712-135142 GCA_017312745.1 Gryllus bimaculatus | reverse complement strand
GCGGGTGAGGGCGGGGGCGAGGGCAATCGACGGCGGGCCTGTCCAAGCGCCCCCCCCTCTCTGCCTCCTCCCACGCTCCACACTACCACGTAACAACTCGCCATTGTTCTTTTACTCAATTTGTTTCAAACAATTAGTACCACATATTCATCACATCATTTCCAAACGTGTATTTCAATTATTAATCTATTTTTCTCCTAGCTGACATTTAAACAAATTTTAGCAGGTACTTCAAAAAAATTGAGGGGTATTGGGACGTAATATTCAATAAGTATAACTGTTTTCTTTTCCTCGTTACACGCGACTTGTCAATATTTCAGTGTATAATATTTTTACTTCAGGGAATGGGAAATCCTTTAGGGATTTTGCGCAAGGGGCGCCGGCGGAGGAGCGCTCTCGGGCGCATGCGCACTGCGGCGCCCCGCTGCACTCGCCCTCGACTCACTTCCTCTGAATGCTCACGGTCTTTACACGTATTATTGTAATGTATTGGTAATGCACAGTTCAATACATTTTGTCATTTTTATGTCATAGGTATTCTCGGCTCATCTCTGTTTCTTCCTATACTACCTTAATCTAATTAAGGCTTGTTCCACGTAAGATATGACCCACCCCTACCAACCTCCTGTAAACCACCGGTCTGAATTAGAATATAAGTTGAAATCAGTGGGGTCAACACCAACTTAAATCCCCCACGCAATGGAAGTATGTATTCTAAAAGTTTTTCTTCGCTGGAGTATGGTATGCGGGCTGAAGATATAAATGTGTACCAACTTCATCCGTTTCTCTAAGCAAAAAGCGGCAAAACGCTGTGTGAAGATCGAGATCTTACGTGAGCGAGCCCGATCCCGTATTGCTTGTTCAAAGTCTTTAATATTGCGTTTCCATTCAGCAATTTGTTTTCCAAAAGAATTGATTCATTGATTGTTTAGTGATTCCACGCACGTCAACTACTAGGATCCCGTAAGCGTAGTGAATTTTGTTTTTGCTCGGGAGGTGGTGGTGATCTTTCTCCCACTTTATGGCAAGATCCGGCGCTGGCCTATCGTCGGCTAGCGGGGTTTTCCCTAAACAGGTATCTCCCATCAGTGGAGCCCCGCCCCAGCCTGGACAAGCTCTTAGCTTCTGACGGGTCTCCCGGCATGTGTAGTAGTGAATTGCGTGTTAATGTAAGTGTGTAAAGGATAAGACAAGTAAGAGAAAGGTGAGATCGCGCGCGGTCCGTGGCCCGTTTCTTAGGGTACTGCTCCGGCATTCGCCTGGAGTTGATCGTAGAAACCACGGAAAACTACCGATCAGAGCAGCCGACCACTCCTGGAATTCTCCACCAAGCAGCAACTGAATTCGACCTTGCGAACACGCTAATGTCGAAAATCCTGCCCCCGTTGGGACCCGAACCTGGGACCTTCCGGATAGAGAGACTGCAGTAAAATCAGTTGATGCGCTGAGCCATCTCACTCGGTTTCCAACAGAACTTATATTACGTATTTTACTAGGTACATATTCTCATCAATGTACTATGTAAAACAACTCTCCGATTATGCATAAGAGGAAGTGGATTTTAACGAGTTGGGAGAGGCAGGCCTTCCTTTTCATTGCGTATAAGTACAAGCGCGTGTTCATGTGTTCTCCCACCGAGGCTTACATTTTCACCACTTTGAAAAGGGTTTTTCATGGACCATTGATATTTAGCATCATTTATTTCTTCGGCCATCAGCTCTGCGCGTTTCTATTCAGGGAGACGACTGACAATCGACATCAAACTCCAGGGGGATTTGAACCCTGGACCACTCAAGTGCACACTCTGAGTTTGGACTCTATTCTCCTCGGCCCGTCGAGTTGTGAAATTTCAACATTAAAACCTCTATCAGCTCATTCTCCAAACTTACAACGTAGCTAATAAATCCTAGACTCAAGTACCTTGAAGACACGGTCGTCATAGTTGGCAATGCTCCTTCCTCTATTCTGACGCACCACGACACATCTTAACGTCACCAGGTCTTTAGGAGATGTTCGTTTTTGCCTTCCGGTTGTTCGATAAAATCCCGTTAAGCCGTTTACCTTGATTATTCCTCTTTCAATGTCTTATGAAGTGGGCGATCAACTGAAGCGCTGCGTTGCCATATGCATGAAGGTCTCTGCGAGGACCTTCCTTCTGGCAGAGCGCTCTTTCCATTTGCCTTTTCTTACGTTGAATTGAATTGAATTGGATTGAATTGAATTGAATATGCCTTATTTTACGTGGCGAGACTCGGGCCATCGCTCTTCCGTCTGACCACGCAAATTTCGCTACGCTCCTTTCCATAATACAGAGAAAGAAAGTATTGTCTTGGGCGAGAAACAGGCGTTTGAATTTAGCCCAGAGGCGTCATTTAGGCTGAGGATCTTTTACATGGCAAGCTAAATCTACGAACATGGGACAGCCGCTTTAACTTCCCCTCGAAGGCAGGCGTACGAGATTTTTTTTTTTTCGTCTCCGCCCCTTTATAGTTTTCATCTTAGTTTGGAACCACACAATGTGCCCTTCCTCAGTCTATACTTGCACTACCTTTTACAAAGAAGAAATAGGAAAGGGATAATTAGTTTGGTTTGCCACTGAGTTATCCCCTTAACATAAGTCATAGTTCATTTTCAATGGAGTATACAAGTATTTATTTGATATGGAAAACCGCAATGTAACTTTTCCCCTTCGTTTGCTATTAATTTATCATTAACATATAGATATTAACGTATAATGACGATTAAAGATTATTATTTTTCTTATTATAAACGTTATTATTAAAGTACAGCCTTGTAAATTACGCAGCTGAAGTTGGTGTGGTTCGTGTTCCTCGAAACTACTCTTGTTTGCTGTTGACTATTAATTATATATCATCTTCGTTAGCTCATTGATAAGTACATTTTTGAACGAGTTATAACTATTTTTGTTAGCTACTTTTCTTGGGGGGGGGGAATTGTTTTTCAAAAAGTTGTGACGGTCAGCACAAAAGTGCTTCCCAGGTTGTACCGCTATTAAGGATCAAAAAGATCTCTACACCGTGCTTCACTAGAACGGACATTTTTCATTTTCCCAGATTCGCCTAATTTCAGTGCATGCTGTTGTCATCAAAGTACTTGAACTTTGCGAAACTGAAGGCGGCGAGTGTGGCGGCGTCCACCATTTGCCGATCAGAGAAACTCCTCCCCCACCCTTTCGCCATTGGAACCACAGAGGTACCATTCGCTGGAGTCCACTTTGATGCACTTGGACGACAGCGAATCCCAAATTAATATTTTCATTTCTTAAAATAACTACCGGCTTAGGTGACTCGGAGTATCAATTGATGTCAGTGCAGCACCTCTGACCGGGAGGTACTCGGGTTCCAGTCCCAGCGGAGGAAGACACTATATTCCGATTTAAACACAGGGGTACTTCCAGGTGAGGGGGCTGAACGTAGAAGGGGACACTATAATCCAATCGGGGCTTTCGATACGATTTAAATTTTTGGTATTGGAGTTCCCGATTGAATGACAATGCCCCCCCCCGCCTTGCAGTTCGTGACCTTGAAGTGCCACTATGTTTAAAACGGAATATAGCAACTTACAAGAACCTGGGTAAAGTTTAGTCGCTGTCTGGAGGAGAATTGTAACAACGGATAGGTCGAGACCGGATCTCGCCATCCAGAGGAAGATCACAGCCAACTTCGGCGATAAAACATGCACAACACTTATGGGCTAATGACCTTAGCTGTTGACGCGCTCGGAATCTTCAATTTTATCTCGTTAAAAATCCAAGAATGAGCTCCCAGTGCCCGGTCGCCCGGTGGAGTTGCATTGGAAGGATAGAAAAGCGAACTTTATCTCGAGTAGTTGGTCTCTTTCCTGAGAGAAAGAGGGTGGAGGATGTAGGGAGAGGGAGAGCGCCCTGTGACCCGAGTGCCCTTCGGCGGTGGCCCTGGCCGCGTCTGTCGCGCTGCTGTCCCCACCCCCACCCCCGCCGCGCATCGACCGCCGCCCCTACCCCCAGGCAGGGCACCACGCGACGCGCGTAGCCCCGACACGACGACGTCGACGACGACAACTCGTCACCCATAGAAATTCCATGTTACACAGCTTTAATTTAGGAAACCATCTTAGGACCCCTCCTTTTACACGCGTGCCTCATTTGGACTAATGCAGCGATATTAACAAATTAAAACTTTTTCAACCCGAATACTCAAGGATAATCAATCACCAACGCCCCTTGGTTTGATACCAACGACCAATTCCACCGTATCAATAACCTAATCTCCAACTTCTCTTTCTCCTCACCCCCACATTAAATGCTCTCAACTTCCACCGAAATCCTCTAAAAGTAACCCAAATCCAAAGCAAATTCCTCTTCGACGTGTTTCTAAAAAAAATCGCCGAAATTGTCACTTAATCGAGGTGTATATTTAGCTTCTTCACACGTGTATTAAAGTTAAGGAGAGTATGTAAGTTAGTAGTAAGCAACCAAAAACATATGTATAGTATAACGTTTTATTGATGTATGTATTAATCAACAATACAATAAATTTAAACGAAACAACGACATCGAAAATCCGATATTTCTCTTCGGAAGACGTCGAAACTCATACCCTAAAACTTTCATTGTGAATGTCGATAAAAGGATCTTAACAGACGAAAATATGAGTTATTTCTTAAAAACGATATATAAATTTATAAATTATATAAATGAACTCCGTCACCTTGCGGGGTAAAAAAAGGGCACTTAACTTACGGGACTAAATTAGTTTACGCTCCTGGAAACTGTAAACAATCAATCAATTAACATTTCAATATACGTCCAATGACAGTTCTTCTAGTCCACAAATGTTAAATTACTTAAATAAACACATTCGATTGCCAAAGGTATACTAACCACGAACTGTTGGAACAACATTAAGAAATTTATCCTTTAAAACTCTTTGTTCAAATTTTTGGCGGACAAGTTCCTGCTGAAAGAAAATAATTTTCCTCATTTCTGTCGCTTTATAATGAAACGCGATAATCGTCGCCTTCAGTTCATCGTTTAATGTGTAAGAAATTATCGAACATGAAATACCCGTTATTTGATCACGTTTAGCTAACAGGTTCATTTCACTCATGATTTTCACCTCTATCTCCATAATATTATGCATTTTTGGATAAGTAGGTTATATTGTTATTATCATGTTTGTTCTCTTTTATCTTTCAATTTTGTTTTTACCCGTCTGCGCATTCGATCATTCTTGTGCCAAGAGAAAGAGAGAGAGAGAGAGGGAAAGGGAGAGAAGAGAGCTGAGAGAAGAAGGAGCTGTGAGAGGGAAGGAGTGAAGAAGAGAGAAGAGAAGAGAGGAGGGAGGGAGAGAGAGAGGAGGGAGGGAGAGAGAGAGGAGGGAGGGAGAGAGAGGGAAAGAGAGGAGAGAGAGACAGAGAGAGAGAGAGAGACAGAGAGAGAGAGAGAGAGACCTACGTCTCTCCGCCACGCCGCAAGCGCACTTTCTCCAAGCAGCGACAGCAGCAGTCATGAAAGGTTTCACGAGACGACCCCCCCCCTCTCTCGCTCTTACCCGCTCTCGCAAAAGGGGCTCAATTTTTACTTTACAATCAGGGGCTCAATTTTTACAGAAATATACCGCCTGTGCGGGGTCACACGTAATATATTCCTAATTTTCATGTAGATACTATTTATTTGTAACGAACATACAATTAGTCTTTATTTTTAGAACACGTGACATTTTCCGATAGATGAGCTGCAAATCATGTATTGTGCTACACACTACACTGTATAAATTATGTCACAAAAAAGTAATTAAATTGAACAAGCAAGGTAGTAATAATACGATGAGCGTGAAAATAAAATATATATTTTTGGATACTCGAAATAAGTATATTTTTTGAAAAAGAATTTGCGTTTCTCTAAATTTGGTATCCATAATCCACAACGCTTGGCTCTTATATATGAAATATTTAAAGTTTAGATACCAGGACTAAAGAAGGGAGTGTGGATAAGGAACTGCAGAAATCGATTACCTCTCTCGTTGTAACGGGACGATTTGGTACCGACCATTTCCTCAAGTTTCTAGTGAAGGTGCAAAACGTAGGTACATTTGTGATATAATGGATATAATTGATATAATATATAGTGGAAGCGGATGGTTGGGGAGGGTTAGTTAATATATTCCACAACCAAAATGACCAGTTGGCGTGTACCGAAAGATGAATTATACTCATCTACGATTGAAGGAGTACGATCTCTTTCACCCGACAGCGCATATGACAAGAGAATAATTCTTATTCATTATTAATATGAATAAAAAATGTATAACCAAAGTCAACGACCCGGCTGGAGGCTCTGTCCGTCCTCACCGCCCCCGGCACTCCCTCAAAAATCCCCTGCTAGTGCAGATCTGCACTGAAACGAAACAGAGGGACACTGAGATGTCCCCACATCCCAGACTTCCTTTACCCCACACCCTTCGGCAAATCAACACCTGAATTAGTTAAATTATGTCGCATTATTGTCGCAGCACCTTTGTTCTCAGCCCCTACATAGATGTAGTGAAGATATAGAATATCTAGTGATGGAATACTATCTCTAGTGAATATGTATGGTCAGGAAAATGTAGGATGAATAAAATACACATTCACTGAAAAGTTCGGTGAAGTTGTACCAAAATAGGGGTAATACGAATTTATCCCTACTTTTGGTGTTTGGACTTCTGACGAGAATTCCATGAAACTTCCACCTTCTCTACGATATAAAAGCCCAGGGAGCTGGGGTGCTGAAAAACAAATGTAATTGAGGGTGCTCAACAACAAATTCAAAAGTTGTGGTGCTGAACATCAAAAGCAAGGCGCAAAAGATATCAAAAGAATCGAAAGCATTACTAACATCATTTGTGTATTTCTCCTAGTTTCCACGTAATCCCATCTTGCGGAATGCTTTTGCCCAAAACTGCAAATGAGCAAAACGTTTCATTTGCCATTGAACATCATTTTCATTTTGTTCAGATCGACGCTTGTTCCTGCCGAATGGAATGGCTAGTAAAACGGGAAACCTTCGCAAAATGTGTTGATTCAAAGTGTTGCTCACAAATTATTTTCGGAGTGTGGTTTGCGGTCTTATTTTTTCCATCTTCTAACTAAAACGCCTTCGTTAGGCATTTTAAGACTTTATGGAGAAATGGAAATTATTAGCAATGTTACTATTCACGATGATTTTCGTGGTCGGTCGAGGCATATTACTGGACTAGTAATATTAGGCGCATGACTGGACTAGGACTATAAATATTTTGCCGGTGTCCTGAAAGTCATTGCGTGGATTTCTAAGAAACATTGTTCACAGAATGAGTCGTAAATCCGGTTTTCCAATTCGCAGTCGTGGCATTAAGTTCGTTTCAGAAAATGCACTTGTATTATTGACACATTGGTTTATAATTTACATGTTCGTCATTTTTAAAATGCAGTTAATCAATTTTCGAGATGTTGCAAGTGATCTAAAAATATTTCAAGAAGTCTCATTACAACGAAGCTACTTTTACAGACTGTTCCACTTGCAATTTCTTTTAAATATCATAATTTCACTATGCATGGTTCCAGATATGCGGTTCAATAGATAATATTCCCCTTCCAGATGTCGACACAAACTTCTTTATATTTTCAATTTACAGTGTGAGTGTTGGGTAAGGTCATTAGATAACTTAAAGCGAAATTGAAACTCGAGTCAAACAGTAAATTTCAGTCCAGCATTACTCAAATTTTGATCCACAGCGACGTGTATTTTTGGTTTTTAAAAAATACATTCCCCAATTATTCAGTTCAACCCAACTGCGACTCTTAATCTAAAATGGATATACTACTACTGTGTGAAAGTTAAATAGCAGTTTCTTATTAATTTCAGGCTATAAACAATCAAACTTTAAGGTTATAACATTCAAACTTTTATTATCTAAAAACCATTGAATTTAAGTCATATGTTGTATATACGTCTTTAATTTGTTTAGACAGATATCAACAAATTGCAAGCTTTTACGAAAGTATAGGGGCACACTGTATACAGCGTTTTCGTTAATTTCAGTGGCAGTGCTCCAGAAGTTACAGGTGGAGCCAAGTGCGCTGCGCACGGATGAAGGTGCCAACACTGTAACCTGCGTCACAATCATGGACGGTCCTTTGATATAGTCATTGTGGCCTCCAGTAGTCGATGCAAATGTAAAGTTTGTCATGATTCGATTTCTTAGGGAGAAGCTTCTTACTGTGCCACTATGAAGATGACCTTCACACTCCTCTTGGTGACAACTGTAAGAAATCCGTTTTTTCTTAAAGATAGGTAGATTTTTCTACTGTCAGTGTCATTTGATGGCTGCAACCAGTTGCATAATGATACTCATTACTATACAGAATTTATAATGATATAAGTTCTTGAACAATCACAGAGAAGTCTACAAACCAAGTATTGACAATTAATCATTGAGAATCGTTCTAGTATATGTTTCGTTCGATTGTGCTCATTAAAATTGCATTTAATATTATATTGTGCTTGACAGTTTTAATTTGTTTTATTATTAGTATTTTTCACATATTATTTAAAATAAATAGGATCGAAATTTCAATTCAATCCTATTTGAGTAGAGCCATACTCCCTCTCAGGACTGTAACCCAAGCCACCTACGGCAGGGTTAGGGTAGGGTTAGCGCGCTGTCCGCCAGGTGGCCTTGGCTGAATCCTTCAAGTCAACAAACGATTCGATGCAAAAGTTTAACTTAAAAAAGTTACCATAAGTCGTAGTAAGAGTACTTAGTAACACTGGATGAAATTAGTATTAATACACTCGCGTGAAGATGACGATACTCGCTCGTGACGTAATATCGCAGTCGTGTATTAATGCGCATCATTACGTCATCATTTAATAACGCACCCATCATTCAAGGGTCACTATGAATCGGGAGCACGCCAGCGAGAGGGCGGGGAAGTGCGGGACCGGCAGCGCTAAGCAGATCTCCGCGCGGGAAGCCCGTTCCGTTGCAGCGGCGCCGCGGCGCTGGAGAGTCCCGTACGCCGCGGAGCGGTGCGGAGCGACGACCTAATGGCGGCGTAACGGGACCCGCGCAGTCCCCGGCCGCCTTCGCCAGCGGCCACGCCCCCCACCCCCGCCCCACCCCATGGGGTCGCGGAAGCATTCGAAACCACATGTCTACTTGCGATTCTTGCGAGTCTTTCCATTTAGGTACGCCTCGTATTACACTCAATTGGAGCAATTTATCAACAGCGGAGCTGGACACTTTCCCTCAATGTTGCCATTTTTTTTAATGGCTTTACCCCAGGTTATCATAAATTGTATCTTTTTTTTTAGAATATGTTAACATTAAAATTAATTATTATATTTCATGCATGTACATTTTAGTTTGTCAACGTTAGCAGGATAGGGTTAAGACATTAATCCCAAGAACATTATGTTGTGGTATACTTACTACCAATAACAATACAAAATTGGGAAATATTAGGATTCTATAAAATTGTTTCATGTATTACACGAATTTCAACCATTTACATCTGTACATAATTCATAAACGTAATGTCCGTGTACACTTATTTCAATAATGTGCATAATCAACTTTTTTCATTATAGTCGACCTTTATGATGAGTTCTTTCTAAAGTAAATTAAGACCAACGAATTTAATACAACCCTAAATTGCATGACCACACCCCACTTAAAAATTCCTGCGTAAAACTGCACGCGTCATTCGTCGACTAGCTCACCGAATTGGAGGGGGAGGAGTTGCTTGCTCTTTGCCGAGAGCAAATTTCGATGACCGCTCTATCCGCAGCGTATCGTTCTTCTGTGGCACATCAAAGGAAGCGAATATTCGACGAGCCGCACGGGCAATAGTGATTGGGCTCGCTACTCGCGGAATGCCGTATGTGTTGATGTCAATGCGGAATGCCGCCTGCAGTTGACCATACACGAGCAAGCGCAGTTTGAAAGCGTGGGGGCGCGCCGGTTGCGACTGTCGCTGCCGCTTCCAGCTTCATTACTTCCACGATGTAGCAGACATAGGCGGCAACAGATATTGCATCCTGTTAGATGCCCAGGTAAGCACCATTATTCAGAGCGCAAAATCAGTACCAGTTCACCCCCTGTTTGTTGTAACTGTCAAAATAATCACACCGGGGCTGCCGAGCATTCAAGGAAACAGCCAAACGCAGTAATTTTCATTCTTACTCACTGAGGGTCAAACTAATACCAAAGACAAAACCAATACATGGTAAAAGGAATCCATTCTGAATCATTTAATGCTAGAAAATATATACGAGACGAATCAAAGACCACTAAACAGAATAGAATTTCCATAGAACAATTATCACGCATAGCAAATTTCTAAGAAACGGATACTTCAAATGCAAGCATAACTAAAAACCTAATTACAGAAATAGTAACACAAGTAATCGCGGCTATTATGCCTCACATAGAAAATATATGGAAATAATAAATATTCCAAGAATTGTATAATGCCGAAAATGAAAACAATAGAATCAAAATTTTAAACTGGAATACAAACGGGCTGAAAAGACAAGAAAATGAATTCAGATTTTTCCTTTCAAACTGAGCAATAGACATTGAATGCATCACCGAATCACTATCTTCATTTTAGTCATTTAAAATTTAACGTTCCAGAGTATAAAACCTACAAGAACGATAGAGCAGCGAAAAAGGCTCCTCGGGGAGTAGCATTCATAATAATTTAAAAAATTCAACATCAAGAACTAATTATACCATACTCTGTTAACTTAGAAACGGTCGGTATACAAATCAGCTCAGTTCATGGAGACATGATAATAATGGTCTATAAACCACAAAATAAAACATTCCCAGAAAATACGCTAACAAAACATTCTAAACAGTATTACACCAACGCTAACTGCGGGAGATCTAAACTGTAAAAGTTTGGGGCTGTAACTAAACAAATAAAGCAGGAGAAAAACTTATTAATTTCTTACAAAATAATAACTCTGATATACATGCACCATCAGAACTCATTCTTTATCATTGTGACAAGAGTACTATTCCACACGTCCTAGACGTAATAATATCTAAAAAGGTTCATATCCCATTATATCAATACTTAACAGCAGATCTACCACTCGGCAACTTTTAAGACTAACTGAAAATATTGGAAACTCTTTTCACCAGCATTGTGAGCACCACGTGAGCTATTTTCCTTCACGTAGGAAAGGCCTTCGATAGAATTTGACATGCAGAGCTATTGTATGAAATGAGAAACTTAGGAATATCCATTATATATATGAAATAATTAAATGTTTCCTACAAAATCGTTCTTTTGGTGAAAGTGATCAGATATCAGATCAAAAAATCAGGCAAGCAGGATTTCACAAAGGTCACCGCTCTCACCAACCCTCTTTAACTTTTACGTTGCAGACTACCCTCACATGGAAAGAACCGAATAGCATGTTTCGTTAATGACACAGTGCTGTCTACAACAAAGATGTGGATCAAGGTGGAGAAATTTTTCAAAAATAATTACATTCATTTAAAAATTGGTTCTCAAAATGGCAAATAAAAATAAACACTACTAAATCACAACCTAAGATACTTACGCTACCCAGACCCAAAGTGCCCAACGCTCTAATAATTAAAAATGTAAATTTAAAATGGGTCAAAAAAGATCAACCCGTGAGATATTTAGGAGTATTTATAGACCAAAAACTAATATCACATTAAAGAAATAGCCAATTAAACATACGTGAAAGTTGCAAAAATATATTCACTCCAGACTAAGCATAGAATGTGAGATAACTTTATTCAAATGCATTATTAAACCATCTCCTACTTAAGCTTGCCATGTCTGGGGTGGAGCCGCAAAAAATAACCTAAAGAAAATTCAAGTAGCTCAAAATACATTTTTAAGACGCATAATTAAATCACCATGTTTCTTGTCAAATTGACAAATTAGAAACGAATTGAAAATAGAATACTTACTTGAATACTTTTATCAGACGTATATCAGTAAATTTTTTTGCGGAACTACCAAAAGCGGAATGTGTAAAAACTTAAGTCTAGGACGTTCAGAAGAAGATATCAAAACAAGAGTAAATTACGCCCGCTATAAACGCTTAATTAAAAATACAAATTGAATACCAAAAAGTATTAAACATACAAACATAACATTAAACAGTAGAATGTCAGAAATTCAAAACATTTTTTTTATTCAAACACTAAATTAAGAAAAACGTAACAAAGAGAGAGGGAATTTCGATTAAATGAACTCCCCGCCTGCCTATGCCCTAACCCAGTTCTAGTATTAAGTGATGCTAATCTCTATAAAATCAATGGATTGAATAGATAGAAAATAAATCTTTAAAAAAAGTTATTTCATCCGGCGCGAGTCATGTTTATGAGCCGCTCTTGCACATATGACGCCAGTCGTTTTCTCCGATGACTTCGAGCATTCCAGTAGTGGCTGCAGGCCCAGGACTCCTTATGGCGTCCTACCCCATCGCCTCCACCTATGAGATCCTGGTAATCGAAAGATTCCGGCCAACGTCCAAACGGCAGGTTGTACGAATAACTCATCCAGCAGTAGAAAGCAATTAACTTCAAAACAACGAGGTAGGAGAAAAGGCATTTGTGGATAGTTTGCAAACACGCTATATACAGAATTGAATTTCTCATACAAGTGAGTTGTTGTTGTTGCTTTTTTTTATCGAAGTTGAGACAGAGTGAGTATCTATAAGCTCTAATACATGCGTTTACCTGAAGTCCATGAGTTAAAAATGTTTGCCATAATTTATCGATTGCTAGTTAACTTCACAAAAACTGTTCAGATACGTTCAGAATAAGGATAATGATTATGTTGGTTCATGTCCCAAATTACTGTTAATTAGGAATCCCGATCGATGTTTTCGTCTTTCGAAAATAATGGAAATGGAACCAGGCTTCAGAACCTGAACGCATTCCAACATGTGATTAAGAGCAAAACAAAATTTTATGTTAACGGCATCATATCATTCTTAAAGTACTAATCATACGAAGTTCCAATTACATTAAATGACAGAAAACGAAATACTTGCTTTACTTCACAGAAGCTCGTTTTATAAGCCTCGCAGTTTAATGGGAATAACGTGTGTAGTCAGTCACAAGAGCTTCTGTTGTAAGCATGAAAGGGGCGAACCACAATGTTTGAGGATATGTTCGCTCACCAAACAATTCATATCAATGTCACACTTTCGGAAGCTAATTGATCGATACTTCATCACAATGGATTCGATAACTATCATGAAGCTGAGCGGGGGCGAACAATGCGCATTGAAATCATCGCTGAATGGAGAAAAACTCACTCCGAAGCTTTAACGTCGCTCCGAGTCCGCGGGTAGCATTCAAACGATGGTCATACGTTTGTGTCATTGACATAAAGACGCAATGAACATGTTTTCAAACGGCCGCAATGAATGAGCCTAAGTACCCTCGTTCAGGGCGACAATTAAACCACCCACATTCGATCACACGCGCTGTTGTCTACGCGTCGAATCCATCGCAGTCGCCCCCGAATGAGAAAGAATTCCAAAATGCGGTTTACAAGTCTATTATGTACAAGACATCGAGAAACTCTTGGGTGGTTCAAATTCAGAACTGCATTGCTATTACACAACTTTAATTCCACTGAGCTATTAATATTACGGACACGAAGTTCTAAACCTGCTTCTACATACTCGTGAACATCACTCCGGGATTTCACTTGTCAGTTCTGAGTGTTTCGCAGATTTATTACTATTCATTTTGATATACATGGGACAAATTAACCAGATAAATGCATAACTCTGTTGCTAGAACTCAATACATCGTGCCCATTACTGAATCAGTTGCGTAAGTTTAGTGGTCTTTGGCCTCATTCTCTTATCAGAAGAGGTCCAGCTCGGGTAATTAAAGAAAAAAAACAATAAGCGTATCGTTACGTATCAAACACGAGTCTTACTCCTGACGAATGAAGTTGTAGAATTATTTATGTCAATGATGCAAGAAATTATAAATTATAGTGGTTATTATTGGAGCGAAAACTGGTACGACACTTAAGAATAAACTTCAAAATTGTTTTAACTGTTTCCATATCTTTTTATTAGTGGGGAAAATGCTATACTTCACAAACTCCGTATGGTGGATCAAATTGCAATCTCTCTACTATTTACTCAATATTGCAATATCTTTCCTTTTCGTTTCTCACTTTCAGATAGGTCAAGAAGCGAAGACATTGCTTTCACAATCAGGGAAGACAAAAGAAAGAGGTGTCTATTTAATTGCATTACAGCACAAATAAGAATGATCAAGACAAAAGAATCACATATCTGTCGGTTCTTTTCAAAAGCTTTCGCATGAGACTTGGAAATGGATCAGAGGAAGACAAAATGTTCTTCGCCCACTTAATCCTTAAAGAGCTTCCAGTCTTTAAGCTCTCACCAAATGACATTCTCTTGTTGAACTAATCATCTTTAACGACTTAAAACGATGGCGAAAAGAGTGAAAATTATTCTATGAGCGAAAGAATAAAAGATCTATTCCGTATTACATCACAGAACCATTTTCAAAATTTGCGTTCTATCACTTCAATCCGTAATTTACGGCAACAGCAAAAACATTTTGCCATATTCTCGACAGGGCGATTTAGACTCAAACTTGTTCATGTGGAAATAAGTAAGCAACATCAGCATCTTATCATACGTGTATTAAATAAAAACATAAGAAACTGTGCCGGAGTTCAGTGAAGTTCAAGCAATGTTGTTTCGCTTTGTGGTGTGGTGTCCTGTGAAATACTAAATTTATTATTATGACTATTATTATTATTATTATTATTATTATTATTATTATTATTACTATTATTATGTTGTTGTTGTTGTGTAATTACACTATATCCTCTATAGTCTCTTCCACAACACCGCGAACCTTTGAGGAGTCCGCGACTTTTGTATAGGCTGTGCTGCTTCTTTCCTTCCCAAAGATCCCAAGACGTTTATCGAAACCCTCCGAGTACAGGCGTGAAGTGCGTCCTTCTTATGACGACAGTTCGCTCAAAGTGTCTGCGAACCTTCTTTTGTGCTATTCATTGCGGACCCGATTTGTCTCTCTCTGTAATCAGCCGTGAACTGGGGGCTGACATCAGAGGAAGTACGCCACGACAATTTCTTTATTGATTTCTTGAAGTTAACATGACCATGTGCGCATAGATTAAAAATGGCCAAGTTAGGCCGATGCTAATCATGACTTCGATTAAATACTTTAAAACTAAATTAACAAATTGAAGGCTGCCACGTAAACGATGGTATCGGTTGATCCTCAAAATACGAATCCTTTGCCATTATAATTATGCACTTTTGACTTGCTTTGTAGTGAAGGACATTTTTGTGTGCTAATGTTAACGCTTTAGTCAGATTGCTACGTGTCGAATAAATAGCTCGTTATAATGATTTACTGGAGTTCTTTTTTAACAAAAAATGAAATGAATACACCGGATGTGGATGGGCTTGGCAGTATTTGGGAGCGTGGCGGCGGGAAGGGAATCGAATTTCGCGGGAAGCGGTGGCCGGCGCCATGTCGGTGCGGCGGTGGCGCCGCTCTGCAGCCAAAAGCGGCGGCGGTGGCGCCGGAGAGGGGGGGCGCTCTCGAAGGATCGGTGCGTGGGCGGAAAGGGTGAGGGGGAAGGGAGGGAAGGGAAAGGGAAGGAGCAGGAAGAGCCCCGACCTACGGGATGGCAATGGGCTCGCTCCGCATTCGCGCCGCACTATACGCACAGGATTTGGGTCCAATACGTGCTTTTCACACGTATTTTCAGTTCCTCGCAAACTCCATGTTATCCGCGCATATTTTCTTCAGTCCTCGCTTCACTAGTTGCGAGAGGAGAAGGGAGTTCTGTTATTTTCACAAAAGTAATTTTATATCAAACTGATTCTTTCATTTCGCGATGCAAAATAGTTTCTATTACATGGGAGAGGACATTTCTGGTTATCAGATTTTGTCTGCGAGTCTTCATTGCTATTATTTATTCTTAATTCAAGTAATGTTGGCAGAGGAGTAGGGGTAGATATTCTGGGACTCCAGAACGCGTGCGCCTATAATACGCAGAATAACAAAGTATTGTAATGCAGCGAGAGAAACGGCGATTTTTCGACAGAAAACTATTGATACCGGATCCTGGTAACGAAAAAGGGGATAAATTTATATTCCTATTTATAGAAAATTACTTGCTCTAACACGTGGAATTCGCATTTCGTAGATCCTCGATAACGAAACTTGGTTTACGGCAAAACGTCTGTTCCCTCGTCTGTTTGTGATCAACTAGAGGCTAAATTGTGACCAAGGTTTTCGCTAAATTGATATTCCCCTGACCTGACTGATGGCGCGGCACCTTGAATTTGATGCGGATATTTTGAGTTTTGTGGATAATTTGCACGAAATCACAATATTTTCATTTTTTAAGTTGTTGTTGTTTGTTTGTTGTTGTTTTTTCCTCCAATTTTTTTCTTTTATTGTATCCTCAGGCAGATTGAAGAACGCCTAAAGAAATGGCGCGTTTTACACCTTGAAGTTTCGAAAATTGCAAAAGTTCAAACGGTTTACGGTGTTTTCCTAGAACTACAATATCGAAAATTGAAAACTTTTCCTTAATGATATCTTTCCATCAAAACTTTCATTAGGACATTTTACTCCGGCCTACAAGAGATGTGAATCCGGAGTAAAATGCCCTGATGAAGGTTGAATAAAAGTCGAAATGTTGGCACTTTAAATCACGTTTATGATTGTGACTTCAACTCAAGAAATTTCCTCACAAATACAATATATACTTTATGGTAATTTTTCCCTCGCACGTAACAGTTCGTCTTACACGAGTTTCCAGCTTATAGTGAGCATAATGTCAGTCCCAAAGGAAGTCTCTTTCCCACCTCTGAGAGTCGGAAGTCGAAACGACAAATTTTCCGAGTCGATTGACAGGTTCGCCACTCTTCACAAAGGATGCAAAGAAGGCATTCCCGTTTGCTGAAATACTCTTTCAGAAATAACTCAGGTAATAAGTGAAAGGCGAAAAACCTGCTCCCATTTGCTGCGCGTGTTTTTACAAAGCGTAAAGGCAGGCACCCCCACACCCCACGCCCCACTTCCCAGGCCAAGCATCCCCTCGGACGTCTAGTGCAGCCGTCGGCGGAAGCAGGACCTTCCACGGCTCCACACAGAGCAACCCTTTTCCGTAATTGTAGTGGACTGATTCAAAATAATTGCCACAAATTGATCTTATCCAAGGAGTTAGAATATACTAAATACAGTTTATAATGCCAAATATAATGCTAGAATACTTCGTTTCCCAGAGAGCGCTGCTTTGACTGCAAAAAACATGACGTCAATTTGCTTCAAAGATGGAGGCGCTTCAGCCACTCTATGTAGTATATTCTAAGTCGTTGGTCTTAACACATACAAAAAAATTTTCCTATTAGGTTATAAATTCGTATTTTTTTAAAAAAAATTTCAAGCTAATTATTCATGCAATAAAAAAACATTTCAAAAATATTTATGAGGCTTCCGAACTGAAATACTTTCTGGGCTTGCCTTTGAGTTTAGTGTTGCTGAACCGCGAAGAAAACACCTTCTGTGACGCATGCGCTATAATTTTGCTTGCAGTTGCTCCGTTCATAACCATCGCCTGCCTTCGTCTTTCCACGTTGTGCCGCACGCGTTCGGTGTCAGTGACAGTTGCTGTACATAATGAACATGCACATTGCACATGCCGTTAGCCGCTTGGCACCCGCCCTCCGCCTCACCGTCCACTTGACACCAGAAGGGCCCGCGCGCCGTCTTCCACGTTCTTCTTTTTCGATTCCCTGCTGTGCTTCGGCCATGCCATCGTTCTTGATTCCGTCCTTCGTTCTTGATTCTGGAAGCTTCAAACGGTTTCGTGCGTGAGCTGTCTCTGGACCTTCTCGCTATGACGGAGCATACGACCAGTGACGCCCATCGGGAGTGTTGTAAAATAGTTTCACAAAACATGTACCTTTAACTGTCAAGATTCTCTTCATTGTTAATATTGCATTATTTTATTATACTACCTCTAAGCTTATTATTGGTCAGACGGAAGAGCGGGCCTGATGGCCCGAGTCGCGCCACGTAAAATAAGGCATCAATTTATTTCAATTCTATTCAATTCAATTCGGTTCGGTTCGGTTCAGTTCGGTTCGATTCGGTTCGGTTCGGTTCGATTCGATTCGGTTCGATTCAATTCAGTTATTGTCAGTTTTCGCCATAATGCAGCACTTCTACGCACACTACCTGTTTCTATACGATGTCAAATGTGAGATAATTGTACAATGCATGTAAATAACCGATGACTCGAGATCACTGACGAAGTTATGTTAGATCATTCAGTAATGACTCATGAGACTGCTGTGCCCCATGTGAAAGTACACATCACACTTTACTATTAAAATTGTATGTAAATATCGCCGTCAATTTATTCGTTTGTTTTAGTATTAAAAATCATGACATAAATTATTTCGATACCTATACCACAGTAATATATAAAGAGTACATTTTGAAGGTGTAGTTCTTAATTCAGTGACGTGTGATCAAGTGTGGTCAAGTGTCCTTCCGCTCTCGGCGCCTTCCGCTCAGTCTGAGTGACATCATCACAATGACTCACTGTTTAGAACAAGTCAACTCTTTCCTGCGAAGCGAATAGCTGCCAATTTGAAATGTAATGACTCATTTTCATCAAGTCTAGTTGTGGCGTACTCATTCAATTGACGAGTTCGGACTCACGTGTGCGCTTTTATTGACGTTTGAAGATGTTAATTAATTGAGATCACATGTGTGTGGTTGAGGTATGTCCACTGAATGAAAACCAAACTCTCTACCCAGAATCATATAACAACGCCAAAGCGAGGTGCGTGTGAACCACGAGGAAAGAGTATTAGCCGTTCTTGGAAAGACGCAGCGGCTAGCCGCTCATGAGCTAGACGTGGTTCCCATGTCACTTGGTGGAAGTATGTGTCACGCTTTGTGTACCTGGTAAAACCCCGATTCTACTGCCACATGCGTGTAATACGTACAGAGTGAAAACACTCGTCTCTCAATAAAACAATAAATGCCTATTCGCTGCAACAGTATTGTTTTCATTTGTATGTATGTATGTGTGTATGTATGTACTTGTCGCGACAGCCCGTCAACGGGCTCATGCCTACGGCCTAACGGCGACCTCCCTGCCTGGCGACCATCGGTTAAGGGGGTACGTGTGGTTAGCATCCCCAGGCCGTATTCCGGTCTTCTCAACCAGTGAATTTTCTCTTCGTCACACAGCAACATATACTGGGATATTGCAAGGAAAACGCACACTATAGTTTTGGCTCGACCCATTGTTTTCATTTACAGAGTAATATTTCTTCAGGTATGATTTTTTATGTTACTAGTGAAACTGGCCAGTAAAGAGAGGAAAAATTGAATTAACTTACCGTAAACTTCATCTGCAGTATTGGCGACTGTGTCTGAAAAGAAATTATACTTATATAAGTCAAGTGATGAGTACCAACTGAAAGAGAAAAATAGGAAAGCACCGCAATATTCTGAGTTACTACATATATATTTTTGCGAAACCACTCATTGCAAATTGGCAATTTTTCTCCAGAGGAGACGTTGGAAATTCCAAGGAAGGATGGATCAATGAACCGACGAGTGCCACGAACATCATTATCGCTTAAACAGTACAGAATAAATAAATCCTATGATTTTTCTTGTGAAAGTTTTATTTTCAATATCCTTGATTTTCATTCATTAATTTCAAAATTTTGGTGGAAATTATAAAGAAGTCCCCTACGCAAGAAATGGATACCTGTCAAAGACAAATTACTAATTTTTCAGCAGGTAACAAATTAGAGGGGGCGATCCTTCCCTCGTTAATTCGTACCCTGACGTTGCCTCTCTGTGGAATGGCTGAGTCATGCGAATACCATCCTCGACACAACCAGCCGAAAAACACGTACCCATTCATTCAGGAGGAATGTCATTTGGGAGTTCTGGTCTACTCCCGCGAACCATCAAAATACCTTTAAAATGATGAGCAGAACACACTTTTCAGTAACTAAGCACTCATAATATTGTCTTGAATATCCCAAAACTTTTTGAAGAAACCATAAACTTTTACGTGTAAAAGAAAGGCACAAGTTCATGTCGACCAACCGGCCGACAAAGAATTTCACATGAATTTTCTCAAAACTCTTAAAGACATCCTCATTCTCATCAAGTTCCTTACAGATATCAAAACCACACAATTGCCCAATTCTTCCAAGATAATTATTTTACTTGAGGTTTTACCCAACCGACAGTCGGTTACCCTTTACGGCCCGAAGAGACGCGTATTCGACCACACACTAGTCGGTCCCCAGATCTGGAGTTAGTAGAAAGCGAGGCCCTCCGTGACATCACATACGTGAGAGACGAGCTTGGACTGAGCTCACAATGCTTGGACTGAGTAAGGTATTATCTATAAGCCTAAAACAATTGCAATACCAGATTACTTTTTCTTTAATATAACGGATTCTTAAGCAACATATCATTTTCTGTGAAAATTAATAACATCCAATCCCAACGTTTCAATATCAAAGCTGGGGTACCTCAAGGATCTTGTCTTTCCCGTCCTTTTTCAAATTATCACCTATGTGCTTTATATTCCCACGATAACGTCTTATTTACTTCCAATCCCAGTCTTTTAGAAGCCATTTCAAACATACAAAGATCTCTACATAGTTTCTGCAAATGGTCGGAGAACTGGAGAACCCACCAAAAAACCATAACGTTTGCCGTAAAACCATTTATGTCATGCCCTAATTAAAAATATCCAATAATTCCAAATCCTGGGAACCCAAATGCAAGACTATTAAATATCTCTGAGTTCTCTTAGACAACCGACTGGCGAGTAAACCCCACATTCTCTCCCACTTAAACGCCACCCCCCGTAAATTATTCCCTATTATATTTAGGAAGACATATTATATTACATTTTCTTCACTTCTCACAAAAACATCTCTACATTTTCACAAAGCCCTACCTCGCCTCTCTCTTACTCATGTTTCCCCGGCCTGGGGTGGCGCAGAATGTTCATCAATTAAACGTCTCTCAGTTTTCCAGAATAATTTCTTGAGAACAACAGTAAATGTTGTATGTTTCACACAACAAAATTCTCAATTCCCAATTAAATACCTCAATTTCCCAACAAACATTTCCCCACACATTACCAATATCGCAGAAAGGTTCAACTCGAAACTACCCCATTTCCCTGCCCAGAATATTTTCGTGTGAACAAACGTGTGACTCACAACAAAGAAGAATCCATTTCACACTTTCCAAAAATAAATTTCACCCATCTTAAACCGCCAAGACCATGTATCTTACATTCCTACACTAAAAAACAAAAAAAAAGTATTTGAATAACTGGAAAGAGAAAAAAATCTGTATTGCTGAATGGTTGAAGAGGATCCCAGACGGACAGCCTTCCATTATGTACAAATAGAACACAGCAAATTATTCTACGTGTGGATTGTGTACATAATTGTTCTGTAAGGTGGTTAACACACTACATCAGAAATAATGAATTTAAAAAAAAACGAGATTCTTAAGTTTGATTTCCTTTCAGAACATAAGTTTGTTAGTCGTACGTATGGTTGGAGCCAGAAGCATCTTCCAGCAAACGATCCCCACAAACATTGCACATTCCCTTGATTCGATACATTATCGTAGCCTAGGTGTGGAAGTCTTATGAGTGTTTTCACAGCCATACGGCCGGAAACGTATTTGAAATAATAGAACTCATGAAGAGAAAAGGAAGAGAAGAAGAAGAAGAAGAAGAAGAAGAAGGAGAAGGAGAAGGAGAAGAAAAAGAAGGAAGAGGCTGATGTGCAATGCAAAGAGAAGGAGAACAGGAGGTGAGGGCGAAGCGAGTAGGAACAGAGGGAGGAAAGTTGAGAATGTAAATAAGATGAAGAGGGGAACAGGACGAGAGGCAAGTAAGTAGCAAAGATTTAAAGGAGGAGAACGGGAAATGAGATCAAAACGAGAAGGAACTGAGAAAAAGGAAGCACGTAGCAGAGACGTGGAGGAGAATAGGGGATAAGGGGGAAGCGAGGGGGAACAGAGGAAAGACAAGTAGCAGAGAAGGCAAAGGAGGAGAGGAGGGGAGAACCGGCGATGAGAGCGAAACGAGTATTATCTGAAAAGAGGCAAACTGGAAGCAGGGAAGGCAAATGAGGAGGAGAGCAAGAGGAGAAGTGAGAAGGAACAGTGGAGAGGAATGGAGTGTGTCGCGTAATGCGTGGCGTTCGTTGCTCCTGTCGGGCCGCGGGCGGGGGCGGCGAAAGGGGGCGGTGCGCGCTTATTTTAAACGTGACGGAGGCGTAGGCGCTGCTCCCGCTTACGTCACCGCCGCTGCCGCCTGCGGCCGCTAGGGGCGCCTCGTCGTTTTCTGCCATTGCCAGCAGCCGACCGCCCACAACACGCGACATGCACCGCGTTTGTTAACCAAGAAATAATACGAAGTGTTTCATCTGCAAGTTGATTACCTACTACCTCAAATGAGTTGAATTTGAAGCAGCCCTTCTCGCACATCTCTTCCTACAATTACTCTTTTTTTTGAAGAAAAAACTGATGAGTGTAAGATATATTTATATCGTTTCCAATTAGCCTCAACATTTAATTAAATTACAATTTTTATTAGTACAAAAGATAAAATTTTTGCGTTACTGCGTTTTTTTCTCGAATTTTCTACTGGTTTTGAATAAGTTTCTTGTGTTTCAGAAGTATAATTTCTATCGTTTGGTTGTTTAAATAGTTTTTGGTTCTTAAGCATGTGGAACTGTTGTGTATACGGAGAATATCTCTGGAAACATTCTTCTGAGTGATTTTAATTATTAAACGCCTCCTTCTTTTGATTTATAGTTTTCCAACGTTTAATTTCCAAAAAAAAAAAAAAAATCCCACGAATTTCCACCACGTTTCAAATGACACTCAAACATGTCAATATCACAAATTTCTATTTGAATTTTGGGCACAAACTTCGAAGAAATTAAATTTGAGTAAATGTATTCGAACCATAGACGATTCGAAAACACTGATTTCGTTGACAAAAAGTGAAGAAAAAAATCAACACATTTACATTTCTGTTAAACAACGTAGTTTGTTCAATTTTATGTGTTCGTATCAATCATTATTTTCTTAGAAAGGAAATATCTTTCTGACTTTTGTTCTAATAATTCGCTGTTATCATTTCCTCCTGCTTATTCTGATTTCCTAGGGAGAACTATTACGAAACACATTTGGTCTGTTTCATCAAGAGAGAGAACAATCATCTTACACCAGCGCCGCCTGGTGGGGGATTAAAGGTGTTGTACAAGGACGGTGGCTAATAATATCTACTGAAGCTAAACATATCGATGACTTCATTTTTCTCTTATAAGTGAATCTTATAAATCAGGATATTTTTACGAATGGAACTAATACTTTTGAATCTTTAAAAATAATGTTTAAACTTTATTAGCATTTGATAAAACGAACGTAACAAAAAAGGAATAAATTTGAACAAGAAATCAACCACAGTAAATCCTTGTTAGCACGTACTTGCTTAACACGAATTTCGGAAAAACAACAAAATTTGGCTCCCCACGAGAAAAAACAATACGTTTGTGGACTACTATAATAATCGGCCAACAGGCACACTGATTAGCCGGGTCTCTTGGTTTTAAAGATGGCTCCCCTGTGGTATATCAACGAGTGCCCTGTTAGGAAACATGTCCACGCGAGTGTCACTTGAATGTCAAGCAATATCACGCGGTACCTGTGTATTTGGCCAGCGAGTCCGCCCCTGTGCCTGCCTTCGCCAGAGAAGCCCCTCCTGTCCCCCCCTCCTCATGCCGTGCGGCGCCCTTGGCACCAAGCGCGTGGCGCGGTGACCTTGACCCCGTGCGATGACATCGGCAGCTCCGATCAGCTCGCGCCGCTTACACACGAATTTCCCCCAAGGCGGCGACATCTCGCTTTGGGATGCGACTGGACTAATCTCTATTCAACTAATACACAGAGATGAAAAGGAATGTGCATCGCACGTATGTGTGTCGCACGTAAACGCAAAAAATACTCGACGGATTTCCTTAAAATTGTCGCACTTTGTTATTATTAGTAATGGGAGTGTTTGAAGAGTGATTTGAATTAAATCGGACACGTAGGGGAATTAGTGATGATTTATTCGTTTCTGACGATTTAAGTGCCCCTGAACTACACGCAATCCGTCGCACAACCAGGGATTAAGCGCGTCTTCACCGCATACAAGCATTCTGCCCCTGAGATTGTGAAACATCGGTCGGAATTATTATTTGAATCTCGGGCAAGTAAATAAAAATTTCTCCAAGTTTGTGTCATAGCGAACGCCAGTCCAAATTTGAGGGACAGCGTTTTAACAATAGGATACTTCACAACCACTTCGAAACCAGGACACAACCTAGAACAAACTTCGCGAGAAAGTCTTTCATCTTTTAGAATTTTCGCACAGCGAAGCGTAAAAGCGTAAGCGTGATTAACAATTCTTTTACCAATTGTGTGTGATGTGTAACACTGTAATAGTAAAGCATTCCCTGCTCCACTGGTTTGAAATAAAGTACTGAAACCAAATGAGCAACAAATGTAGAAAATGTTCAAAAGAAATTCTGAGATATTCACAAAAATTTCATACGCGAATATAAGATGAAAAAATTACACAAACATGTTTCCGATAGCTCACTCCTGATATTTTAGAATAATTACTCTTATGTTTTTACGATTGAAAAATGCACATGAATAACAGTAAGAAACATAAACATTCCTGAAAATTCACAATCTCGGAATTTTAATGGTTCATGTGTAGGGTTGCCACATTAGAGCAGTCAAAAGAGCAGCCACTGTAAACATGGGTATCGCTTTAAAAATGATATACTCTAAAATCCTACTAAAAGACCACCTATTAAATGACCACCTCTCTCAACCACAGATTATTCTTGAAACGGACACTGAAACACATATATTGTGTGCGGATTTTACCCTGGTTAACAAACCTTCTTTCTTCACCGACCAGCTCTGTAATAGCAAGGTTCGTAATTTTGCCCTCATAAGAGACTACTTTCAGATAAATTGTAAATATAGTTCACCAAATTATCAGTAGTTAAAATAGAAATTGGCGAAGTTTTTAAAAAGGCGTACGCGGGACAAGCCCTTTGCCACAACTTATTCCTTGAGGAAATATGAGGGTTAGGTGATTCCAGGAGTCAAGTACCCACAAACCGTGCCCATTGATGATTGACGGCTGTTCGCTGTAACACGCTTACAAGCGCTACGAATCGTCGACTGTTTGTAGTAGATCGATTGCAACTCGCAAAACGAACGTCGAAGACCAACTACATGTACGAGTATATGGTCTTGGGAATGACGTAATGAACAAGTGGCGGCAGATAAGCATTTATTCAATTAATTATAATTTAAGATATTATTTAAATAGTGTTTCTTCTACGAAACTGGTTAATAATAGGAGCGATTACACGTCTGAGACACATTTCCTTTCATTTAAAGCAAAATCACGAATTTTGAGTACAAAACTCTAATTTCTTCGTGAACGAAAACCTTAGAAAGATAGATAGTTGATTTCGATTTCAACCAATCCTTGGGTTGCTAGATGTCTTGGAGAGCCTCATCTCCAAATGTTTGCTTCCGATATTGTCTGGTTAAACAAAGGGGAAAACAAGGTTTTGAACGTCTTTTTTCTCTTTTCGTTTTTGTTCTTCTTTTTTCGGTCTTTTTGTTTTTTTTTTTAAATCAAATGTATTAATATCTTAGACAACGGGGCTCTACCGAAATTTTCAGGGAGACCACAGCTGAAACATCTTCGACCGACCAGTCAATTCATCCAATACACTGGAGCGTGTAATCGAAAATGTAACGAACGTGTAATTCATTACCAAAATTCCAGTATAATAAATATATTTAAATCATGGATTCATTTCTTCCAATGTGCTGAACCCCAAGCCCAGGAGAAAATTTCAGATGTCTTATTATGAGCGTTCAAAAGATAGTTTTTCATAAACGTTTCAACAAAACTATACTTCTCTTTGGCAAAATATTTTACATTTGCAAAATTTGTAATTTATAATATACATTTAAATGGTGTTTACATTAAAATAGCAATCATAATCTTATAATTTAAAAAGAACATGTAATAAAATTTTGATGAGTTTCCATCATTTTAATATTAATTAATCAATTTTTTAAACAGTGGTTTCGTGTAATTACACTCGAAAACGTATTAAAAGGTAATGAAGTCTATTTATCTTTCAGTTGAATTAAATTACATTTTATGCCGTTTAAAACAAAGCGCTCTTCGAAAATGTAGTTCTCGATCATTACACGGGTTATGCACACTGTGCACAAAGCAAAAGGAAATCTGCATCTACGTGGACTTCGACAATGAGATGAAGCTGTTGCCTTATCATTTGAAAAGAAGTCACCAATGTGACATTCTCGAAGGTATTATCTTTATTTCTTCTAATTTATCCAACACTTTCCAAGAACTCGTCAAATCCAAATGAAAACACATTTCAAAATATTATTGTCTCCAATTTTTAGCATTCATAATTTCAACATAATCCTTAAGCTCAATATATTTGTACTAACAAAATACTATTAGGTGCAGTGAAATGACACGTGAGCTACTTATCGTAAAATGAATTATCACTGCTCACGTCCAAAAACCCTCTAGGATTTTGCTCTTCCCTTAATTCTATTGTATTATTTACCGAAAAGATAAACGTGACCGTGTGGCCTAATGGATAAGGCGTCGGACTTCGGATCCGAAGATTGCAGGTTCGAGTCCTGTCACGGTCGCAGAAAATTTTATAACAAAATACGTTTTATATACATTTGTAAGCCTACAGTGTTGCTACCGACAAACATCCTTGCATACGCACTGCTGAACATGATAATTGAATGTTACGTACCGCACTGATAACCAACCGTGAAGAAAAACCGGTTCCCAACCTGGAGTTTGGAGGCAAATTGTTCAGCAGGTAGCAACTTACGCAGGCTCTATCTTCAATACGGGGAATATTGAAAATACGTAAATAGTATGTTGCTAGTGTTCATAGATGAAATAAAAGAGACTAAACTGTTACTTATTTCGAAGTACAAATGATATAAACATATTATTTCTAATGTTGGTTATAAAATAATAGTATGTAGAAACCTAGCGACACTATTTATTGTCATTAGGTAAACGTGTTATTTTTTTTGTAAATATGACTAAATGAACGGGAAGCAAAAACCTAAATAAAATGCTTAATGTGTACGCTCCATAAAGATGACCCTGACTGGTGAAAATATTACGAATTGTACTCGTTTCTGCCCAGAAAAGTGTACAGAATAATGCAATGTCGAGTTCAGAGACGTATAATTAATACTATACATAATCATAAAAGGAATCACAGATGACGTCGATCGTAACATATTTCAGGCAAGAGGTGTGGAGAGGGGCGCCGAGGGGAATGGCTGGGCGGGGAGGAGCCCGGGAAAAGAGGTGTGTGGCATTGGATGACGGGGAAGGAGCCGGGTATGGCATGGGACGGGCGGGGAGTGGAACGGAAGGGGAAAAAATCCTTCGTACGCCTTCCTTCAGAGGGGAAGTAAAGCCGGCTGCCCCATGATAGTAGATTTACTTGCACGTAAAAGATCCTCAAGCCTAAATGACGCCTCTGAGTTAAAATCAAATCGTCTGTTTCTCGCCCAAGAAATACCTCCTTTCTGTGTTAGCTAGTGAAAGGAGAGTAGCGAAATTTGCGTGGTCAGACGGAAGAGTAGGCCTCATGGCCTGATTCTCGCCACGTAAAATAAGGCATTAATTCAATTCAATTCAATTCAATTCAATTCAAAGAGCGGGGCCGAGGATGGCGCGAGAGGTGACGGCATGAGTAAAATGGGAGGGGCAGAGAGTGAACCAGGAGGGGAGAGAATGTGAGCGCCGGGATGAGAGAGGGTGAGGGGTCTGAGAAGGGAGGCAAAGGGGTAGGAGGGGCGTTGAAGGGGTGCAGGAGGGGCGTGGTATGAGTCCAGGACGGGGCAGGGTGGGGCATGAGAGGGTCGGGGAGTGAACGGGAGGAGAATAGAAAGGTCAGGACAGGGGGAGAAGGGCCGCGTGGGAGGGCACGGGGCGGGGGGGGATGGGAGGGGCGGGGAGGGAGGGGCGGGGTGGGGGTGGGTGGTGAGAAGAGGGGATGGCAGGGAGGGGGCGGGCGCGGGCGCTGCGAGTGAGCGGGAGCCGTTGCGGTGCGGGCGCTTTTTGTGGGGCGGCGGCGCGCGCCGGAAGTGCTCATCCGGTCGGCCGGAAGCGCGCGCCTGGCATCTGCTCCCCTGCGAGAGGAGCAGGAGCTGGCGGTGGAAGGAGGGATAATGTGGAAGTGTTATAGCGGCTGAAGTATAAATCGGAAGAGGTAGCTCAGCGTATGAATTGATGTCACTGCTTTGTGCCTCTGGCCAGTAGGCCATAGCTAGGTTCGATTACTGACGAGACGGGAATTCTGGAGGCAGACTGCTCTGATCGGTAGTTTTCCGTCGTTTCACCGAATAACATCAGGCGAATGCAGAAGTAACCTAACAAAAGGGTCAGAGATCGCGCGAGATCTTTCCTTTCTCTTCCTTGTCCTACCCCTTACTAACACACACTTACTGTCACATGCAATACACTACCATACCACGAGACCGGTCGGGAGCTAAGAGATAATTGGCAGTGAAGTATTTGTGTCGTGCTGAGAGGTTTCATTCGTTAGAATGTTTGATGTAAAGCGAACCCACAAGAGTCCTGTAAGATGTAAATTGGTTGGATTTTGAGGTGCCTCAGACCGAGATCATACTCCCAATTCTCCGTAAATTTCGAATTCTAGAGTATTTCCACGAGTTATCGTGTTGCGTACGTTTTACTGTAATTTGAGACAATCGCTAGCGATAAGAAGCACTGAATTTGCTTGCGATGATACTCTAGTAAAAAATTCTCGCTCAAAGATGACTCAACTCCGAAACATGCTGGTAATTAGCCAATATATTGTTTAAACTTTCAATTATTGGCGTATGAATTTTGGATACTTTTAGGCATGAAAGGTATATTTAGGCATGAAATGGGTATTTTAGGAACGAAACATGTGGTACCTGTAATATCGAAAACTCATAAAATGTGTGTATAACTAATTTCGAATTTCTACGTCTAAAGAGTAATAAAGGCATTTGCCTGTATTACTAAAAATCCAAAGTGTATTCAGGATCACTGAGCTCAGCCAGCCCTGCGGATGTCGACGAGTCAAGTAAAAGATTATGCTCGTTTCTCAGTAAATCAGCAACGCTATCGCAACTCTCCCAGAAAACACACATTCAGTTGGACGACTCAAGATATTTCCTTACTTCTCGCTCGCGCAGAAGCTCAGTCGTACGAGGCAATCATTCCAAGTGCGCGTCGAAATCAGCGGAATTGGCTGAGCGACTCGTATCTTGATAAGCACCTCCGCGCAAAGTCGCAACACCTCGACTTCCGGCCTCAAGCGCTTCCTCGCGCGCGGCGCCTCCTAGTCTCCGCCACAGGGATTCGTTCGATTCCTCTAAACGAATCGATTCTGGAATCGATCCCAGAATCGGAAAGTTGGGAGTCGATTCTCGAATCGAAATCCATCAAGAATCGGATTATTTTTTTTTTTTAATTTAAATGCTAAAACTGTAATTTGAACCAAGCTGTTTGGTTTGAACGAAGCTGTAGGTGGAGATATGGCGGGAGATAGAATACAAATACAGCATAGGCTTCTATAAAATTAATAATACACTAACAAATACATTAAGGCAAACGACAAAAAACAACTGAAAAATACAACAAAAGGGCAAGAATATGCATTTTTTAAATCGAAGGTATTAATTTGATTCGGTTCCTGCCTTTTGGAATCGATTCCATCAAGAATCGGAAGCAAAACAATCGAAAGAAAATAATCGATTCCCGAATGGAATCGGTAGAATCGGAACGTCCCCAGTCCCCAACACAGCACGCGAGGGCTCTTCGAACGCTGCCCAGGGTCCAACCGCGCCTAGTGATGGCAAATTTCAGCAAAACATCGATACTTTGATACATCACCAAAAGGTTTTCATGGGGAGTTTGTGCACAGTATAGCGTCAGCACTATCGATCTTGTGCGCATGCGCATATCCACTAAAATGGTGCGAAACGTGAACTGCGCATGCGCCAAAGATCGATAGTGCTTTAACATCCAAAGGAGCAAAACTTCGCTAAAATAGGGAGTTTGTGCACGCCAAAACATCAGCACTATCGATCTTCGGTGCATGCGCAGATGCACTAAAGTGGAGCCAAACTTGACGTTTTAAAATATCGAGGTTTTATATATGAATGAAACATATTGAAAAGAAGGTTGATTCTAATTTGATACACACACTCATTATTAGTTAAAGTATTTCTGGCCTCAATTTGGCGCGGTCATTTTTCATTTTTATTAAATTTTTCTTATTTAGCCAAGGTTCAATTGGCAGTTTAAACGAATTATCATGTAATCGAATAAAAGGTCATTTTTAAAAATGTTGTCAAAAAAAAAAAAAAAAAAAAAAAAAACCCTAAGTGTGGAACATCGTAATAAATGATGGGTGGAAAGACGGTCCCAAAACATTGTAATGGGAAAATGTGCGAATGATCGGGAATGGAACTCTCCTCGTCACACCACCAAGAGAGCCGTTCATCTATGAACAGAAATGTGTGAATTTGTGTGAATTTTGTGAAATTTTTAGAAAAGCTTTGAAAAACCTAGTTAAAGTTCAAGGCAAGTATGGTGAATAAGATTAAGCTAAAACGAGACAAGTTTTGAAGACTAATTCTAATAAAATTACGATGGCTTATGTTATGTAGGGGATAATAGTAAAAATCGATTAGATTTATTAATGTTTAATTCAGAAATAAAAAATAATTGGCAGCGACACTTCTTTTTGCTGTAATGAAAAGATTATTTAATAAAGTTTGTATCATTTAAAGAATAGTAACGTCAGATAAGTAATCTCCTATCATAAAACAAAGGTACGCCAAAGGAACCCAGAGTAGTCTCGATGAGCACTCATTTCCAGCCACAAAAACGAAGTAGATAGCAGGCCCTGAGCGTGTAAAGGAGAGGACGCCCACTCACTATTTTAAATCGAGCTAGCCAAATAAATATTAGTATAAATAAAATAAGTAAATGAAAAGTTGAGGGAGAGAGAGGGAGGGAGGGAGAGAGGGGAGAGGGAGAGGGAGAGAGAGAAGAGAGAGAGAGAGAGAGAGAGAGAGATAGAGAGAGAGAGCGAGAGAAAAGGGAGACGTCCAATTACATCTTCTATATTACGTATATACGTAATGCGGAAAGAATTGGTGATTGCCGAAAAGATATGTAGATCAAAAACATTAAAGCACTTTGAGAGCAAAGACGCAGTGAATTGAGAGGACCTGAACTATTGCCATGATACAGTTACAAGCATAATGAATGCTTTGACGGAATACGCGACCACTGAAAATGGAAGCTTCCATATCCAGTCGCAAGCGCAAAGACGGATTTTCCTGCATTCCGCGCGCGCGCGGTCGCCGGATCAAATTCTGAAGGTCACCGAACAAAAGTGGAATATCGAAATGCGGATCCTTTGGGCTTGTGTTCTGGAATAACACTTTCAAGAAATCGCTTTCGTAGCAGGATTACCTCAGCAAACGATGCTTCCTTACTAAGCGGAAGAGCGTTTAACTCCCTGAGAATTTCAATACAAGACAACATCGGAACGAAATGACTAGTGAGCTCGGTGTGGACGGGTAGTTCAAAATGCGCTGCTTCGTAAATACTGTGTGCGGGCCAATGTATTTAGAATCGCAGATTTACACCGCTGCATTAAAAACGCTCCTCGAAGACACTTTAAACATTAGCTAAAAATTGCTTTTCAAAAATAAGTACGTCAAACAATGCATTATAATAAATTTAATCTTTGTACGAGCCGAATCCCACGCAACGTACAAGCGCCGAGACATATGGCTACTATAGGCGAGACGCGCCAATACTTTGCATGAAAATTGCGGTAACAACGCCAAAAGCGCGCCGAACGGCTATCGCCTTTCCTGACCATGTTCTTTTCTCTATTTTCAGATAGCCATAGAATGTCCGAAAGGATAGGGATGGCTAACCAGCAGGGACGTGTGGCGGGATTGCACTACTCTGCGCCACTCGGAACTGCGCTGTAAGCATTGGGAGAGACGGGGTGGTGCAGCGCGGGTGGCAAGGCCAGGTCGGGCAGCGCGGCTCAAGTGCGCCTCGCCTCCTTTTCCGCTGCGCGGCGCGGCGTCCGGTCCAGGTGGCGCGACGGGGGCAGGCACGTGCAGGCGGGCGGGCGGCGGCGGCAGTGGCGCGGGCGGCGGGATCCAAGCTGTGGCGTGGTGGCAGCCAGCGCCCTCCTGCCCGCCGCCGCGGCCGCCAGGCCACGCCACGGCTACGCACGCCCAAGCACGTATGCCCCCCCCCACGCAACACTCCGACCCACCCAGCCACGCCTCACCTCACCCGTTTCCGCACGCTACGATATGCCCCACCCCCACCCGTCCTCCACGTTCGTCCAACGAGCCCGCCTGGCCGTCACGTCTGTTACGTCCACGTTATTTTGTAAAGTTAAACGTTAACGATACCCACGCTGACCTCACCCGTTTTCGCACGCACGAATGCCCACCCGTCCTCCAGTTCGGTTCACCGAGTCCGCTCGGCCGCGTCACGTCTCGTTACGTCTACGTCTCGTTACGGTCAGTTATTTTGTAAAGTAAACGTTAACGATCGCCAAGTCAACTCACCCGTTTTCCCCGCCACGCTAACGATATGCCCACCCTCCTCCAACGTTCCGGTCGCACGAGTCCGCCTCGGCCCGTCACGTCTCGTTACGTTACGTCTCGTTACGTCACGTTATTTTGTAAGTAAACGTTCACGGTAGCCACGCCTCACCTCACCCGTTTCCGCCACGCTAACGATATGCCACCGTCGCTCACGTTCGCGTCAACCGAGTCCGCCTCGGCCGTCACGTCTCGTTAGTTACGTCTCGTACGGCGTCACGTTATTTTGCAAAGTAAAACGTTACGTTTACGCCAAGGGCACGCACCTCCCACGGGCGCAAAGGCTGCCCGCCACCTGCCGCCACCGAATCATCCCGTCCCACGGCGGGAGAGCGGCAGGTACAGCGCCATCTGCTTCTACTAGCGATGCACCGATAGTATTCGCTGTGGCCCGCCGCGAACCGCCGGCGGCCATCGTCAACCCCTTTCCTGCCAACTATTCCTCCGGCGATAGGACAGCACTATCTGCTTCATTCGAGATATCATTTTCTCAGTGATCTGAACTTCTTCTACTGTGCAGCACTGCATCATCAAAATCTATCAAGTACACAACTCAATTTAGTTTGGACCCAATTCTGAATGTGTTTTAAATTTTAATTTTCTGAACACGTCGAATTAAAGAATAAATTCCGCCGTAGTTGGAGATGTCTTGAGGTCATCCATAATGTGAGTTAGGCATGAATTAACCGCAATAATCAGAGTTATAATATTTATTACAACATACCCAAAGCAAACTTGTGGGGATACACTTTCCCCATCTTCAGTGGGTCTATAAACCTCATTACAAATCGTAGAACATAAGGAGCAAAAACAATTGTTTTAAATAAATTTATCAACAAAAAATCGACAATTAAAACCACGATTCATTCTACAATATCTCCCAAGAATGAGAAGTAATTCTCAGAATTTCCAACCCCCGTTACGTGGTACTGCGTGCGTTGTAGTCGAATTCCAATATGATATCGACTGTTTCTAGCAATTGGAGTGGCGGGATATTCGAATCTCAAACTGGAAAATCGAAAAATTACGCTGAACTTCTGATATTTTTTTTCAAAAATGTACATGACCATTTTTGAAGAACTAATTTTTTAGGAAAACATTTTTTAAACCAAAAATTATACATATCCAATATCTGATATGAGTGCATTTCACTCTCCTCTTAGGAGATATTTTTAAAAAAATGATATTTTGAAATCTCAAACTCTCCTCGCGGCTGGAATGAATTCTGGTAAATTAAAGTAAATCATTCATAAATTACGTCCAAAAGTCCATAATTAATTGGGCTAACTGACAATAACTTGTACATCAGTGGATGCCATGTTTGTCGACAATGAAACGGTAATTGTTGCATATTTAGGACTCAAACAGAAGAGGTGGTTTGTGTTTCACATTACAAAATGCATATATAATACGTGTTCTGAGAATGTGTTTCCACCGCAAAAGAACAACCTTCTTAATTTTATACAAAAGGCAATCAAACTACACACCAACCACTCCGTCGCATCGCAGTGTACTTCAATGGTTAGGCACCATCTCTGTGGTGAACTAAATGCTTCTGGCGAGTCGATACATCAAAACACCTCACAAAATCAATCACGGGCGACAGCAAATATTTAGGACGTTTTCCGCACCTGATAAGTCGCAGCGCAACACGCCTTCGTGAAAAGGGGCGTATAGCGACTGCATTCCGCGGTCAACTTTTTCTAAGTCGTTTTCCTTCCTCCCCCAAAAGGCATAGCCATCTCTACACATCCATCTACTCTATCCCGTTCTGTTTTACTCTGCAGTATAAGGATTGATTTCTACGTTTCCCGAGGTCTGCTTACAATCACATTGATCGATTATAATTTATTCACTTCTGTCTGTTTGCTTGACCTATTCGAGCACTGCCAACTTTTAAAAAACCGCTTAAAGGTTTCTGGACACAAACCATGAAATCACCTATCACGAGTACCTTCTTAACCCGTTGACTAGACAATTCCGAAGATCCTGCCATGAGTACCTGTGTTCGAGGTTTTCTCTGGGCTTACCTCTGGGTGAGAGACCATGTATATGCGCTACTTATGAATGTAATCTTGACCAATACGTTTACTTCTTGCGAAACATCGGATGAACGAAACGGGATGCAGTGCTATGCCTTCTCATGTATGGAAAAGTGAAAGGGGCTTAGCTGAGGAGCAAAGGCGAGGGAAAACTGACTGTCGGACAAATACGTCATTCCCCGTTTGAGCCGTAACAAAACGTGAAAGAGGATTAGCTGGAAAGCTAGGATAAGCGAAAACAGACCGCTGGATGCAGTCAGGCAATTCCCCAGTCGAGCTATGCCTTCTCAGGTATTGAATGAGACGGATTGGCTGGGAAGTTAGGAAAGGAGGAAACTGACTGCATGATGCATTCGGGCGATTCCCCAACCGAGCTATGCCTTCATACATAACGAAAGTGACGGATTAGCTAGGAAGCGAGGGAGGGGGAAACTGAGCGCGGGATGCAGTCGGGCGATCCTCCAGTTGAGCTATGCCTTCTCAGGTATCGCAAGTGAAGGATTGACTGGGAAGGGAGGGAGAGGGAAACCGAGCGCGGGATGCAGTCGGGCGATCCTCCAGTTGAGCTATGCCTTCTCAGCTATCGCAAGTGAGGGATTAGCTGGGCAGTGAGGGAGAGGTAACTGAGCGGCGATGCAGTCGGGCGACTCCGGCGCGCCGGTGAAGTGCGCGGCGAGAGGGCGGGCCGGCGGGCGCCAGGTTGGGCGAGGAGGCCGTCGCGCGCACAGGTGGCTCCGGGCGGAGCGCGCCGCACTGCGCCCTTCTGCTGCAAACGGCCGCTTCTTTTAAAAGGCCCACTACGTTGGGGACAACGCACGAGGCGGTTTTCTTAGCGGAACGTCGAGCCTCTAAGAGCTTGAGGGCACGCCGAATGATTTGCTTTTCTTTCTTGTATTCTTACTTTTCGTGTTTTAACTTTTATGATTCTACATACTCTTCTGGTAAAGGGTAGACTGTCTACCCAATCATCTTGAAAGTCCAGGAATGGACGTGTAGATTCACAGATCCAATTGTGTAGGTTTAGAACAGGAGATTTACATCTGAATGTTCTCATTAAACATATCAGATACGGAGATCTACACAATAACAACACTCATAATAATAATAGTAATAATAATAATAATAATAATAATAATAATAATAATAATAAATCACTCGTTTGTTCGTGATAATTAAGAGTTAGCTTCTCAAAACTCGTTTATTTCATAGTATCCCTTGTTAGATAAGTTAAATTAAAACTAGAAATTAAACTTCCAATGCAAATGCAGATTTGGGAAGGTAGATGATTTTACAAGGTGCTACGAGGGGTGACTCATTGGACTCGTAAATTCATCTCGTCTTTATATGTCAAAACGTTAACACCACTTTGTCCGTAAACCAATTACTACGCCCTACAGAGAACTAACCTTGTGAACAGCAAACGTATTGCACAACAAAGACAAAGTCAACTCGAAAAATAAATATTGAAGCATAGAGACATTTAAAAGAAGACATGTTTATAACGCCTCCAAAAATTAACAAGGTGAACACATATAAATCTTCTGAAAGGTGGAACCTTTTATTCTTCACACATCACCTTCGTGATGAGTTGGGAGATGTCGATGCTCAGCTTTCAATCCACCTTATCTGTGGTCTTCCTGGATCCCGCTTACCTAAGGGTCTTAAATCTCTTGCTTTCTGATCAGCGTGCTATTATCTGGAAACGTGTTCATCCCAGAATTTAAAAAAAATATTTTTTGTTCTTATGAATTTAACTATGTCCGTCACGCCACGTTCATTCCTCATATCTTGATTATTTATTCCACCCCATCTTGTTTTTCTCTTTGTGTTATTGCTCTTAAAGTAGTCAACAAAGCAAACTCCACGTGGAGCGAATGTAGTGTGGATCGAGTAGCCTATGGGAAGCTCTTGCTTGTCCCAAGCTCTGGTAAAGGAGGAGGATTGGCGGATCAGACTAGCGATCTACCCGCCATAAAAGTCATATCGCAAACAAAACCACACAGATCGGAAGCGGAATTGGACCAGGGATGATGACGACACGGCAATGGAATGGAGAATTCGATGGAAGAAAAGGGGGATATGAAACTAGGAACGTGGAACATGAAGTCTTGGTAAAATAAAGAAGAAATAATAATAATAATAATAATAATAATAATAATAACAATAACAATAATAAACACGTGACAAGTGGATGTAGCAGCCACGCACAGTTGGAATACAAAACGAGGCATAATGAAATGGCGAAGCAGGTCCACCAATTATTGACATTGGAAACGGGCTTACTCGCCACTTCCGTGCAGTATTATAAATATGTCTCAGAACGTGCTTGAAAGTAGTGAGCACACACTCTACTGGGACCGCTCCATTATTACTGTCAGACACGTCGGCGGCAACAGACCCGATATAACTTACATTGATAGAAACCATCAGCAGTTTTTCCTTATCGATATATCAATACCCACAATATCGGGAAACTATCAAGAGATGATCCAGAAGTATTTCGATCTCGCCTATGAAGTCGCAACTCAGTGGAACTTCAGTAAAGTGACAACTCTGCATACAATAATATCAGCTACAGGAGTGATCCCAAAAATGACACTTCGGGCAATGGAGTGTCTTCACTTGGATGCCAGGAATGTATACAAAATGCAAAAGTCAGTAATTTTGAATACATTCCATATTGTCAGAAGCCATCTGAACCTTCAGTAAAGCAACCACACACCTGGTCATCATTCCTGTGTGTGGTTGACATACCGACCAGTAGATATTGTGAATAATGAAAGAAAAATATTAATAATAATACATATATCAGTTATAAATTATTCAATATATTTCCAAAACATAAGAAATATTTATGAATAAACCAATGAGAAAAAAAGTTTACTAAATTGGCTTATCCGATTACCAGAGATCTCTGTTAAAAATTTATTTACTGGTATAATATATTACAAAATATAATATATACTATATTATAAAATAATGCGATTGCCCCCCTTTTTAATACTTTCTCACCTTACGAAATCTTCATAAGAAAACAAAATTATTTTTATACATGTCCCGGGCGACCCTACGGTATGACGCATCAATTACCGTACGTTTCCGAGATTAAGTACAGGTAAATGTCTTTTTTTATTTTTTAACCAAAAGATACAGACAACCTTTTGCCTTCTCCTATCTCCAAAGAAAAACGTGAAGGATTCTTATTGGACTCGGGGCGTGTGAGATCTTTCTCGATTGCAAAATTGAACACTAAAAATTCCTGAACAATTATTTTCGTATTCGAATAAAAAACAACAAGAAAATACACAACATAAAACGCAACACACAAAGAAACACACAGATAAATTCCAACAGTTCATGAAACACTTTGTAACTTAGCACTACCTTCGTGCTTTATAATACCTTTTCATTATTTTACCAGTTATGAAAAGAAATTTTAAATTAACTTCTCCCTTTCCAGGGTGCACATTTCTACATAAAAATCTCACTAATATACCCGTATACTTTACCCCCATTTACTTTACATTCAATTTCTGACCACCAATTCTTAAATAAACAGGAGTTGCTCTGCAATGAGTTTTAACTTGTACTAATCCTGTTATGACGAAGATGTGTCACTGTGTTGTCTGGCATTGATATACCACCTACATAAAATGGTCACTCAAGTTATGATTACCATTCAAACAAATAAATTTACATCACTCAAGTTTAGTCTTATTTACAAATTCAACTTTAAAAAAAATAACACCTATTAACTCCTATTTCAAATTCTCTCTTATACAAAATACACAGTTACAAAATTGAATTCGGAGATAGTATATTCTTGGCTATTCGGGATGAGCTGCGTCTCGGTCATTGAGCAGACGTTTCGGCCATCTTGCTGTGGCCTTCTTCAGAGTTATACTGTTGATACAGCATTAACCGAGATGCGGCTCATCCCGTATAGCCAAGAACGTATCGACTCCGGCCGCAGAATCCTACGAATGCATATTCAGATATAGTATTATCTTCGCATAAACTAATGCGTAGTTCTGTTACTGTTCGTTAACTAAAATTCACACGATAAATAAATAAAGATATTGTCAGGTATCAATATTTTAATTCAACTTATGATCATTTCGATCGCGTAGCGATCGAAATGATCATAAGTTGAATTAAAATATTGATACCTGACAATATCTATATTTATTTATCATAATAAAAAGGTATCTACTTCACCAACAATCCAATTAATAAAATTCACACATTTATTCAATATATTATAAGACACCTGGCTTTCTGATCATTCAGTATTTTAAATTATTCCTTTCTCAAAATTTATGCGAAAAGTAGACCCCACTTGAGAATAGCTGTACCCTCTACAAACCCGCTCCTGATGGTCACTCACATAACGGAAATCCGGTGAATCTGCCTACCTGGAAATATCTGATGGATCCAGTAGTCCTGCAGCAATGGCTGGGCTTCGAATATGTTCTTAACTACTCGCAGCATACAAAGTAATTCAGCGTACTCCGGTCGAGGAATTCAATATAAAATACCAGAAACCAAAAAACACAAAATCCAAAGTCCAAAGCTGCAAATAAATAGAAGCGTATTAGTACGGTTATTTACTCTAATCACATCAATGCAGTTTTTGTTAACTTGTGTTAGCATATTTAAACCAGTTACTTAAACGTAAATTCAAAAGCATTAACCTCGTAATAGACCCTTTCATTATTTCGGCATCCTGTAGTATTTTTCAATCCAATATAAGCTTTGCGCGTCCTACAGTTTAGGTGACCTCACTCGGCAGCAGTCCGGTCGGAAGTAGCGAACGTATCGCTGCTACCGCCGAGTTCCCCTCTGCTACCCCTTGATTTTTCTCTGCTACCCCTCATTTCTCCTCTAGTAGCCCGCTCGCGTCAAGGTCAGCGCCAGCTCTCCGACGAGCGTCGCTGTGCTGTGCAAGTTCCATGGGCCCTTTTCTAGTTTCACGGATGGCAATCGCACCAGCCTATCTAGGCTCGCGGTCACAATAAACTAAAACTAGTGGATTTGTATAATATTTTTCCTTTAAATAAGTGAATTAATGTAATGCATAAGTGTCGCAGTGTTGGATATGCATTATCTAATTCGGTGTTACTCTTGTACACTATTTATTTGGTTTTGTTTGCATGTATTTACTTTGAAAGTTGAGATTCAAAGTTTTGGCTTGTACTTCTACATCCTTAATTTGTTTCAGTTTGCTTATTTCCATTGTAAGTTGAGCTCTAAGATCTTTATCTGTTCTTTACTTTATTAATTTGTTCTTGTTTATTTGTATATTACATTCTAAGTTGAGTCTTAGAGACTCTAAGTTGAGTCTTAGAGTTTAGTCTTTAAGTTTAGATTATTGTCTATTTTTCCTTTTTATTATTCATTACGTTTTTACCTTGTTTGTACATTTTTTGTTCGCGATATTAAGAAAGTAAATATTACTTAAGAGATTTCAGGTTCACAAACACGTTTTAACCTCTGCGAAGTATATAGTCCTTAATTAACACATTATATCTAACTTCGTCCACTGTACAATATTGCATCTGAAATATAATACACCTGAATATAAATTGTTTTATTTTTATTATTATTATTATTATTAATAATAATGAATTTATTATAATACAATGAACGCTTGTAAATAATGTAACAGCTGATGGTGCTTTATTCACGATGCAGGAACGTGATTCGGTTATGTTTCAAATTATCTTTTCAAGAATAGTTTTTCAACGAAACATTGGTTTGAAAACATAATATTTAAGACATATATTTTATTTATATTATTTGCCAATTTTTCGTTAGTATTTACAATATTCATCATTTATTTAATTAAATATTAAATGGATATGACTGGACAGACGTGACGTGACAGTTGCAGAAACGGACGTGAAAACATTGTTTTCTGATGATTCAATAAAATTTTTAGTTTCTTTTAAAAAAGGAAGTATTTGGAAAAATAAATTAGTGTAACAAATTTTAACTGATGCTCCTGTTATGCTTTTTTTAAAGGATATGGATATTGATAATCTTGATGAATATGCTTTTTCCGTGATTTTATATGCAAGTTTTCGACCAAATATCTTATTATTTATTGTCTTCTTAGCAAGTAATTATTACGGATATTAGTACAAGATTTGTTTTTTTACTAAAAACGACGAAGACGTCTTCATGTTTATCCTGCTAAAGCCCATAATTGTAATGTGTTTAGAATGAAAATGTTTCAAATGTTTCAATGTTTCAAAAGCAATAAATACATTATCAATTGAAACAAATGCAGAGAATTACTCATAATATGGATCAGATGGCCAAGAATAACATGTTTAAGTTAGATATAAACAAAAAAAACACATTAAAACAAGATTTCGAAAAGATTGAATCATGCCTGAACTTAATACATTGCGAAATGAACAGTATTACGCTTGAGAGTGTACTCGTACCGATATAACTTCCCCATTGGCCCTCAATTTCATTCGTCCTTCAGCTCCTCATTCCGTTGTATTTCGGAGAACAAAACACACACGCCCTGCGCCACTGACACGAACGCTGCGAGGGGTATCGTGTAGACAGATGATGTTCATGAACATTAATACAAGATGTTACGTAGGCAGGGAATTATACACAAGACAAACATATTCGTCTCGCTCGTGGTGTGGATGGGCGCCACCGCAACAAGATGTGCTATTTTAAGCGGCGCGCGGGCCAAGGGAAGACGCACGCACTGGGCTCGTGCGTAACTTCCTCCGAAAATAGTACCACTGTGCGTAATTAGTGTCTGGGCGAATAGTTGTGACGCAGGCTTTACATGCAATCCCGGTGCTACGAAACGTTGATAGAATTAGCAACATGGATTACTCAAGAGGAGAGCAAAAATGAATCTATGACGTAGGTTATCGCTCTTGAGATGTGAAGCTGAAGTAATTTCAGTTAATTCACTTTGTATTTATCGACTATTTCTGTATTGATAAACGATCGTTCTGCTTCTATTTCATAAATGACTAATCTTTAACACTTTCACTTCACCATTCATTCTTTTGCTAATAAAGTTAAATTACCCGTAATATTGAATTCACATTATTTCTAGTCTTGAGGAAAAATACGGTAGTGTCTACTCACACACACACACACACACACACACACACACACACACACACACACACACACACACACACACCAGACACATAAAGGGGACGAAGGGTAGAAAGGGAAGACAAATCAGTTTCATAGAGGAAATAAAGTTCCACTATCACTGCAGCTTTCTTTTGCATCTTGCAATTTCACATCTTGAGACAAGATGGTCATCAACGACTAGGGCTCGGATAGTTATGCATTGAAAAATGTAAAATATGAATGTAATTATGAAATTTAAAACAGGTATATATGCAATAACAAATCAGGAAATACGCACTATACAAAACTTGATAAAAATGACCGTTACCGTTATATTTAGCACGTTATTATTTTACCGTTATATTTAGCACTGGAGATGTAAATAACATTTAGACTACCAAAACAATACATATTATGACACTCACTTGAATAATGGATTGGAATTGTTGAAAGTCACTTAATTACAATTTTTCCATTTCTGTGTATAACAGTCATGATTTTAAGGTTTGAAAATAGAAACGATTCTCTGTTGCTTGTCAAAATTTATTATTATTATTATTATTATTATTATTATTATTATTATTATTATTATTACTACTATTTTTAACTTTATTTCTAGTGAAAAGTAACCACATCAAAAAACTAATTAATAATTGCATTTTTTGGACATGTTCCTGTGAAAATAGCAAACTATGTATAATTGTGACGATAAGCTCTAAATATTATGCAATTATAAAGACGCTCAAAATATGTTAACACATTCAATACTAAGATTGCAAATCTCACTGCAGAAACATTGTTTGGTGGACATATTATAATATGCATACATTTAAATGCAATAGAAAAAAGTTGTTATTATATAACTATCCTAGCCCTTACAATGACATATAAAACAGTACGAGTTCTGATCTATTAACATTTTTGTTCTGACATTAACCTGATAATATCCTGGAAAACTGTGAAAGTCGCAGCATCAGACAATGAATTACAATACTAGAATTGCTAAGCAATAAATTACATGTTATTAACAAATATTGCAGAAAGAAGTTACAGCTTTTAATAGCAGTTGCCAGAAGAATTTTACTATTAAAGAGAGAAAATAAATCCTCATTAAACTTATCAATCAGCAATACATATAAAAGTTAATAGACTGTTAATAATGGCACCTTCAAGTACCTTGAAGAACGTGTGATTAGAAATGGCAATTGAGAAACACAACTCACGCAGCGTCTGTAGCAGTAAAGCAACTCCCTTTTCTTCTTCTTCTTCTTCTTCTTCTTCTTCTTCTTCTTCTTCTTCTTCTTCTTCTTCT
>BOPP01000052.1:65987-82476 GCA_017312745.1 Gryllus bimaculatus | reverse complement strand
CGAAATCCATACCCACTGCTCCTCATCAACATTAGGTCATAAAATGAACGCTGCGGACAGAACTCGAACGCAGCGCGGGCAGAACCAATTGGATTTCAAGATCCAACACCTTAACCCACTCGGACACCACAGCCCGGTACGGTAATCCATATCTCTGTTCACTTCTCTCCCTAACTCAATTAAGTCATAAAATGAACGCTGCGGACAGGACTCGAACCAGCGCGGGCAGAACCCAATGGATTTTAAGTCCAACTCCTTATCGACTCGGACACCGCAGCTCCGGTGCGGAAGAAAAAACAATATTCTCCGTTCACTTCTCCTCCCACAATAAGTCATGAAATAAAGCACGGACAGGACTCGAACCTGCGCGGGAAGAACCCATTGGATTTCAAGTCCAACTCCTAACACTCGGACACCGCAGCTCCGGGACGGGATATCCATATCTCTGTTCACTTCTCCTCCTACTCAATTAAGTCATAAAATGAACGCTGCGGACAGGACTCGAACCTGCGCGGGCAGAACCCATTGGATTTCAAGTCAACTCCTTAACCACTCGGAACACCGCAGCTCCGCTACGGAAATCCATATCTCTGTTCACTTCTCCTCCCTCTCAATAAGTCATAAAACGACGCTGCGACAGGACTCGAACCTGCGCGGGCAGAACCATTGGAATTTCAAGTCCAACTCCTTAACCACTCGGACACCGCAGCTCCGGTACGGGGAATCCATATCTCTGTTCACTTCTCTCCCGACTCAATTAAGTCATAAAATGAACGCTGCGGACAGGACTCGAACCTGCGCGGGCAGACCCATTGGATTTCAAGTCCAACTCCTTAACCACTCGGACACGACGCAGCCGGTAGGGAAATCCATATCTCTGTTCACTTCTTTCCCTACTCAATTAAGTCATAAAATGACGCTGCGCTCAGGGACTCGAACCTGCGCGGGCAGAACCATTGGATTTCAAGTCCAAACTCCTTAACCACTCGGACACCGCAGCTAGGTACGGGAAATCCATATCTCTTTTCCTTCTCCTCCCTACTCAATTAAGTCATAAAATGAAGCGGCGGACAGGACTCGAACCTGCGCGGGCAGAACCCATTGGATTTCAAGTCCAACTCCTAACCACTGGACACCCAGCACCGGTGCGGGAAATCCATATCTCTGTTCACTTCTCCTCCCTACTCAATTAAGTCATAAAATGAACGCTGCGGACAGGAGTCGAACCTGCGCGGGCAGAACCCATTGGATTTCAAGTACGACTCGTTAACCACTCGGACACCGCAGCTCCGGTGCGGGAAATCCATATCTCTGTTCACTTCTCCTCCCACCACAATTAAGACATAAAATGACGCTGCGGACAGGACTCGAACCTGCGCGGGCAGAACCCATTGGATTTCAAGTACAACTCCTTAACCACTCGGACACCGCAGCTGGGTACGGGAAATCCATATCTCTGTTCACTTCTCCTCCCTACTCAATTAAGTCATAAAATGAACGCTGCGGACAGGACTCGAACCTGCGCGGGCAGAACCCATTGGATTTCAAGTCCAACTCCTTAACCACTCGGACACCGCTGCACCGGTACGGGAAATCCATATCTCTGTTCACTTCTCCTCCCACCACAATTAAGGCATAAAACGACGCTGCGGACAGGACTCGAACCTGCGCGGGCAGAAAACATAGGATTTCAAGTCCAACTCTTTAACCATGCGGACACCGCAGCTCCGGTACGGGTAATCCATATCTCTGTTCAATTCTCCTCCCTACTCAATTACGTCATAAAATGAACGCTGCGGACAAGACTCGAACCTGCGCGGGCAGAACGCATTGGATTTCAAGTCCAACTCCTTATCGACTCGGACACCGCAGCTCCGGTACGGAAAAACCATATCTCCGTTCACTTCTCCTCCCTCAACAATTAAGTCATGAAATAAAATGAGCGGACAGGACTCGAACCTGCGCGGGCAAAACGCATTGGATTTCAAGCCCAACTTCTTAACCAATCGGACACCGCAGCTCTGGCATGGGTAATCCATATCTCTGTTCACTTCTCCCTACACAATTAAGGCATAAAATGACGCTGCGGACAGGACTCGAACCTGCGCGGGCAAAACCCATTGGACTTCAAGTCCAACTCCTTAACCACACGGACACCGCAGCTCTGGTGCGCGAAATCCATATCTCTGTTCACATCTCCTCCCTCTCAATTAAGTCATAAAAATGACGCTGCGGACAGGACTCGAACCTGCGCGGGCAGAACCCATTGGATTTCATGTCCAACTCCTGAATTCATCTCTGGACAGCGGCTGATGTACAGTTGATATCTGACTCGCATGGAAAATTCTACCACCGTCGGGACTCATACCTAAGGACCAATCAAAGACCTAATAATGACATCATTTGAAGCCCTGAGACACAATGCTGGTCGAGCTGGAGTCTCATTGGTTATCAGAACCACCAGGTAAAATAAATCATTTTAAACAACTTGACCGAATCGTACATTTCCGTGGCTGTTGCAACGTCATGCAAGAATTCCTACCGATATAACTGATACTAACCTCGTTAAAGATAAGAATTTCTTCGTAGGTACCTTGTGAATGAAATGCTGGAAGAACTGTCGTCATGTCGCCGCGAGAGCCGCGAATCGAACCGAAAGCCGCTGAGTGCGGGTGGCGCGGGTGGAGGTCGCCACGAGGCTGCTGCTAACGGCCTCCTCCACCTGCAGCGACGGTTGGCGCGTCAGGTGTTCCCCCACCCCGCGCGCATCTGCGACCGTTGGCGCTTTCTGCACCAGCTGCTCTACCGTTCGCCTCATCCTCCTCCTCCTCACAAAACAAAAAACAAAAAGCACATGGCAGCGGTGGGATTCGAACCCACGCCCCCGAAGAGACTGGTGCCTTAAACCAGCGCCTTAGACCGCTCGGCCACGCTACCGATGATGCCCGAGTGTCACAGCAGTGTAGACTAGGATAGATGTAGGGGCAGAGAGGGATCGTAGAGTGCGGCTTTATAATGTTCAACTTCCTACGCGAGGTATTCGCAGCGTATGGAAGACATACAGGTTCTAACATCATTGAAATATGTTACTGAAAAACTGTCCCCGTCTTTGAAAGCGTGTTTTAATATTTATTGTCTTTGAAATAGGACACAATTCTGTCAATACAACGAAGAAATGCATATGTTATGACCATCATGATTTGTCATGGATACTAAATATTTCTGTGTTATTCATTCACGCCTAATCTAATCTGTGTTACAAAACGTTAATAGTTTTATCATGATTATTGTTTTTTTTTAATCTTATGTGTTCTAAAACCGCTTATTAACCTCATTTAAAATTCTGGTGAAGCCGTTAATATCAAAACAAGCAGTACATTATTCGTGACTAAATTCGGAGAGTAATGGAAAGCATCTCCACAAGTCATTGCTTTTCTAGAGTTGTATCACCCTTGCCGTTGCCCTATGTGCTGCTGGAATGCTACGACAGTGGCGCGCAGGGCTAGTGAAGGCAAAGTTAACCAAAACATCTATATATCAAAATATTATGATGTTGATGAAAACATCAACAAAAATATCAGTGTTTTAAATAAGATGTAACATTTTAAAGTAAAACGTTCTTGTTCTAATGTGACACATAAGACGTTCTTATTAGTACAAAGAATATTCTGCCTGAAATTTGTCTGCCATTTTAATTTTGTATTCGTTGTTTTAATAGGTTCAAATTTCAGTTTAACGATATTACCTTCTAAAAATAATCAAAAAAGATGACAGAACTAGAGAAAGATTGCGAATAACAAACGGTTTTGTACCCCCTGGTGATCGACAGCAGTGACTGTATTCAAAGGCTGTAGATTGGGAGTATGGGGATTGTTGATAAAATCGTATTTATACTTTTTTTTAACATCGGGGTTTTTTCACAAATATATTGATGTGAAGAAAACATTCATATTATTATGTAAATGTATCTGCTCCAAATATTGATGTTTTAAAATCATCGATGATTTTTTGCCATCCCTACCCGGATAGATTTTTCTTCAATTTTTATTATATTTAATATTTATTACATTCATCATCAACAACAACAACAACAACATCAACTGCAAGGAGTAGACTTGTTCACTCTCTTCCGGTTCCTGAAAACTGCTCACTCCATCTTCCCAGTGGTCTTCCCAAATTCCGTCTCCCTTTCTGCTTGTAGTTGAATGCTACTTGCACTATCCATTCCTCGGGCATTCTTAATAAATTATTTTTCGTTTTTTTCTCCTATATTCTGTAATTACGTCATTCACACTTAAATTGTTTAGTTCGTTTCTAATTTCTTCGCTTTCCTTGTGATCAAGGAGTGTATAACCTGGCGTGGTTCGAAGAAATTTCATTTCAGACGATTCTAATCTTCTAATTTGGTCTTTAGTTAATGTCCAACATTCACTTCCGTATACCAGCATGGGTAGAGCACTATTTATTATATTGTTCTACATTATTTTTGTAGTGCATATAAGATACCGTACAATATTATTTTTTAATAATTACATAATTCCGACATTAATAAATATTGAAATAAATTTTGTCAAAGGAAGGAAGGAAGGAGGGAGACGAAACCTCTAGGTCGTGGGAAGGGGAGGGGGGAGGGCGTGGGCGCAGGTCGCGGCCGCGAGGCGAAGCGCCGTCGGTGGCTCCGCGCCAGCCCCTCGCGACGCGCGGCCGGGCGGGTATTTTCCGCAGGCAATGGCGTAAGTGGGCGCCTCTAAATTTATTGCGGCCACGCGCGATTGGCACGCCCTCTCGCTGCGGGAGCGACGCTAATCCTTGTTGTTCGTGAGATTAAGGGGGCCCAAGAATACCATGTACGTACACAATTTTTTTTTCAAAAGAAGTCAAATATTTCAATTAATACAATTGTTTAATGTTTAGTGCTATTGCCTAATAATTTGTGAAAATAAAGTAATAAAATAATGTACTTATAAGCAAAAAACGTACGAGTACAATAAATTAGGAGGATCAATTGAACTAAAAAGTCTATGTAAATAGTTTACAACGGTCTATTTACATTATCCTATTCAGTTAGTAGCACTTTTAATGGGAAAAATGGACAATTGACAATATATACATCAATACGTGTACCAGAAAACATTAAAAACTTCTCCAAGTAATTTGAATGTATTTTTATTAGTGTAATGTAGGTAATTTTACTTATTTTTCAATTTGAGTCTTTGGCTACACAGAAAATTTAATAAACTCGTGTAATTACTCTTGTAAATATAAATTTTTGTAATTAAAGTCACTTGGATTGATACATCGTACAAAATTAATGTTACCTAAATATAGAAAAGTAGTCGAACAAAACTTCTCTTATCTAAGATAAGTTGGGCTTTTGACATCGGCGCCGTGGCTTAGTTGGTTAAAGCGCCTGTCTAGTAAACAGGAGATCGAGGGTTCGAATCCCTCCGGTGCCTAACGTCTGCTTTTGCGTCGCCTTCCCATCGGTAAAATAATATCTATCATTCAGAGAAGAAATTATTGTTATTTTGCTGTTCTGTACACATTTTCTCTCAGTAGTGTCCCGCGTCCTTTTACATTTTAAATAGATGCATCCATTCCTACACTCCCATAAACCCAGCAATGACTGCCCTAGTTTCTAATTGTTTAAATAAATCGAAGAAGAATACTATTGTTCACACAAATGGACACCAATGTCCTAATGGTTCTTGAGTCTCTTAGCCGAGTGGTATAATACACCTACAAATTATGAACACGTAATTTGCATTTGAAAAGGCACACTGAAAACGCAAGGGCGGCGTAGCTTGATTAAAGAGCTTGTCACGTAAATAGGAGATCCAGGGTTCGAATTTGGATTTTGTCTTTCTCCAATTGCTCAAACCCAACGATACCGGTGCGGGATTGTAAGAAATTTTAGAAAGATTCGCTGAAACCGTGTAGTATCAAAGGGGTTGCGGGAAGTTCGGATGGCCGTTGCAACGAGGACGGCCCATGCCAGACCATCTTCAACACTCAGAACTTCATGTAGGTATCGATACCAGACAAAATGGTGCTGAGTGTGAGTGTGGGTGAGTGATAGCGACTGTGTTTCACGTGAGTCCCATGTTCCATGCTATACGTGTGATTTAAGTGGATTATGTGTTTCTCTACGAAAGTATAGGTTGAGTCTAATCGTGACTAATTGTCATTTAGTATTTTGCTGCAATTAAGTGATCTTCACAACTCAGTGACTGCGAAAGCTGGGTCGCTCGAGTTTTATTAATTACCCCACACATTTGTTGGAATTTTAATGTGTCTGTACAACTTAAATAGTTAAAAGTATTTACCGGTTCGATTGATGTTTTCTAAAATAATGTTATTCCTAATTGGATACATTTCACTGAAAGTAATTATTTTATTTTAGAAGAGGAGATTTTAAAATTGTAGAATGTCCTTTAATTTCTTATGGTCATCTTCTGTGTCTTGTATTATTTATAATCGACAAGAAAGAAAAATATCAAGGGTAGTATTTCTGACCTAATTAACCACTTTGTTTCCTGAATTTGTCTTTGGAAGATCATCATTCATATTTATATATTAAAAATAATAGGAGATAGGCTGCATTCATGACTAATGTCATTAATAATATACAATTCTTTGGACAGTTTTTATTTTATTATGACTTGCATTTTATTTCTGTGTACATGCTCTTGATAGTTGGTCGGTGTCTATCCAATATCCCTTATTTAAGTATATTCAAATTTGCTCTTGTCTTTAATTAATTTATTGGGAAAATGTTAACCATCCTTTTCTAATTTCACTAGTAGTAATCAGCAATAATGTTTCTTCTATGGAATTCAATTCTATAGATTATTTTTGTCCATAAGTTTATTTCCTTTAAAGTACAGATTCCAGACTGCATTCGTATATTCAGCATATAACTTCAAATTACTAGGCTGCAACGTAAACTACACTGTTTCTGTAAAGTAAAATAGCTTCGTATGTAATTAAATTCAGTTGATATATGCATAGTCCGGGGAGTAAATTCTAACATTTCAAATTTCCCGCTTGAGCTTGCGTGGTAAGCGAAGTACGCCCAACCTACACGGCTGCTATGTTTTTCCTGCATGAAGGTCTGAGTAGTGAAGATGGTCGTGTGGCCCTAGGCGAAGGCGGTTGCAGCCCCCGTCCAGGCACGCGGCAGCGCGCACCGGAAGTTGCCATGATGACGCCACGCTGCTTCCGCTCCCTGTCCCCCCCAACCCCCGCGGGCCCACCAATGAATATGCGTGCGCTGCGGTGTTTATTGTGTCTATAACTGCGTTGCAGAGGCAGACAATTCTCTGCGTGATTCGCGTGGACTCAAGTGGCGCGGTGGAGGAGCACCTGAGTAAATAAACTGAAGCTACTTGAAAGAAAGAACGATAACTCTGAGATAAGCAACATCCCGATAAGTAGTGAGCTGTGAGTTGGCACCATAGGGCAAATAGGCGCCGTGGCTTAGTTGGTTAAAGCGCCTGTCTAGTAAACAGGAGATCGAGGGTTCGAATCCCTCCGGTGCCTTCCGGTAATTTTGAAGAAAAAGTAGTTTCTGTTCCTCTGAAAAATATTTAATTCATCTCGTAGCATTTTAAAATTAGAATTAGAACGTCAACTTCGAAAATTACCATGCCAAGCAAAAGATATGATTTTAAGAAAAAAATGAAAAAAAAATATTGTGTACAAGGGATGTTAGAAACATTTGAAGAAAATTCACATCTGGAAGCTCGTTTTTTTGTAAATATTTGCTGGGATTCAAAATTTGTTTTAATATTAGTTGTTCTGTACAAAATTTGCTAACACTATTGTATCCTGAATATATGCGTACGTTCTTATTGAAGCATGCATGGGTTATTATTGAAGCAAGCATAGCACGTAAGAAAAAATTGTAATATTTATAATAATATTCCAAACTTTTTAAAACTCTAATTAAAGGCAATACAATTGAACTAATTATGCTTATTTTATTTTCGTCAAGTATTATGAAACAAATTCATTTAAATCATCTTTAAACAAAGTGAAAATGTTAATAAATACATGAAAATTTAACATTTATAGCTATATCTAGGATGAAATACAAATTGAAGAAACGTTTGAATATTTTAAAATATTTTGCAGATTAAATTATGTCATTCATATTCAACACAAATGTTTTCATTATAATTCGTTTTGATATTATTCACTTTTTACATTCTCGCGTACTACTTACGAAGTATTAAGAAAATATTCTAATTTTACGTGGCGGACACGAATTTACGAAAAACTCTTTGCACAAAAAATAGGATTAATCTTGTTCTTGAATGTGGTAAATTACTTTCTTTAAAGTTTGAAATGAGTAATTCAGTTTATAAGTCGTTATTTTTTAAAGACATCGATTATATTTTAGGAATCTATCGGGTGCTGGTGCTGACCAAGTAAAATAATACATCTCTCTCTAATTTCTTAACAGCTAAGCAGGGTCGTCTGGAGCGAAATGAAAGGTAAGGGCCGTTCCTTAGTGGAGCTTCCTCGTCGGAAGGTGGCCCCATCGGCCCCAGCAAGCCCTCTGTGTTGACGAGTTTTCAGGAGAAGGGCCCTGTGGTTTAGCGACCCAAACATTACTTAGCATTGAGGAAAGCAAATAATACATTTTGTTCGAGTCTGGTATGCCGACGTGCTACACAATAACTTATAAATTTCATTTAAGCTAAAGTAAAGTTAGTTTTAGTCATTTATTAAGAAAAGTCCCCCTCTCTGAGCTGCATAAGCCGTAAGCTTACAGTATACCCAATTAAGTAAATAAATTCCCGCACCCTCAGGGGGTACTGTGGAGGGGAAATAGTGAAACCGACGGCGGCCAACCCATGTCCATCGCCTTCTGCACAGATCAAAAGACAGATTATGAGCCTGGCTCCTAACGATCTTTAGGGCCCACCACGTAAATCCGTTACCGCCCACGAGGGATCCATTCACTGTTAAGCGCGGCTCGCGAGCCTGGCTTGCGCCGGTGAATCCCTCTCTCGCCCCTCGTCATACGTCGCAACACGATGTTTACCACTGGATTTAAAACAGTAGCGAAACCAGGGAGAGGGGATGCATGGGGGCCATGCCCTCCCCATTGACAAAACTGATTGTTACCATTTTTGATTTGCCAGCATTTAAAACAATAATTATTTATGTTAGAATTAAGAATCGATAATTTAATAATTCGAAATGAGTGTCATAAAATTAACAATATTGCTCTCCCCATCTGTTCTTGGGACCGTTTAAATTTATTTTACACGGACTGGAATGACAGCATTTTCACTATTGTAATGTTGACATTACTGTAAGAACGCGTTTGAAAACTAGGGTTAAAAATCTGTTTCCATAAGACTATTTTGTAGTGAGTTGATATTCTTGCTCAGCCGCAGCAGCACGTGCTTGCGATTGCACTTGAGACCGGTGACTCCATTACCTCATGAGCAATTACTTTCACACTTATTCATGCCACACCGAAATTACGCTACAACCTGACAAATATTTGGGAACTACTACTACAAAAGAAACAGCGGAGTAAGCACTTGTTTCGCAAAATGTTTATGACTATTACAAACGCTTGGGGACCCTCCATATATTACGTAACATAATTTGGAGTATTTTGATTACTCCCTCACCCCTCTGTAACGCACCCATAACGCGCGCTGTAACAGCTCTAAATAGTATGTAACGCTCACGACAACCTCGTCCCCTTTTTTACAACAAGTTAAAATAAATTATATTACAGTAAAACAATTTATATTAATTTTATTTGTGCTGCGTATGAACATTTGTGATAAAGTCGTAATTGTTGATTACATCTAACAATAAGATTGGGGACATTTTTTGAGTGAAGGTAAAACGTATAGACGTGACATCCATAGACAAACAAACTTTTCAAACCCCCTCGTGGATGTCATATGGGGAAAGTCTACTACACCAAATTAATTGGATTCTAGAATATAGATTTGAATATTTTCTTCGTTTAAATCTCACAGATTGAAACAAAAAAAATCCATTACAACAATTTATGCATATTTACTTTAATTTATATAAATGAAAAATAATTTGTTAATATTTTAATAATTTGGAATAAGACCGTAAAAAGGAATTATTTCAGCAAATCTTGAAGAAAATAGTGTTACGTACCATTAAGCTATCGCCCACCTACCCCTATGTAACGTAGCGTATCGCTGCCTCAAACCCTCTCCTCCCGTTAGATAATTTGATTAAATGTTGGCGTTATGCAATTTATGGACTGTTCCTTACAAATATTGAAAATCATATTTTTTAATTATTTTGCTTTGGTTTATTTGTAAGATGTAGTTATACTGAATAATTGCTTTAAAATAAATATAAATGAACACGTTTTTTTTTTTATCATATATCAACACACTATCCTTGAGTGTCTTAATATACATTGCCAGTAAGACATTGATACACATTGCATGAATCATTTCCTTGAAATAATAAACCACTATTCTAAATCCAATTCAATGCATATTCTTACCCGTAAGTTGTTGTTATTACAATAACCTATGAGGGCACTATGTATAGGGTAGCGTGGCCGAGCGGTCTAAGGCGCTGGTTTAAGGCACCAGTCTCTTCGGAGGCGTGGGTTCGAATCCCACCGCTGCCAGAATTTTTCTCCGCATACTTCTTGATTCTAGGACCAGACCATTAAATGATTTCGAAAAAAAGCAGTTACCACTTGCAAAAAGTGTGGATAACATTCACAAATCCCAAGTGAGATGGGTAACGCTACAACTATAGCGATAATAGATCAGATGTCAGGAACCAAATCAAAAATGACAAAATAGAATGATAGAATCAAAATGAGAAAACGGTGAAGACAATGGTTTAAGACATAACACTTAACATTGCTTTTTCCTCTACTGCTAACGTAGTATAGAGAGAGTGTTGTTATGCTTTGGGGAAGTAACGCCGATTTTTCGATAGAAAAACTTGTAGTACGGGGCCCTGGTAACGAAAAGTGGATAAATTTTGTCTATATACGTAATAAATTACTTCCTCTGTCTAAGACTTTGTGAAGTCAGAATTCAAGTTTGATAGGTGCTTAATATCCAAAAATTGGATTACGGCAAAACGTCTATTCCCACGTCCATCTGTGAACAAGGCTAGCGGCTAAACCATAAACTGGATTTTCACCAAAATTGATATTACTCTATTGATCTAAGTTATGTCGCGGACCATTGACTTTGAAAGGGATATTTTGATTTCTGGGGGTACTTTACATGAAGCCTCACCAACATTTTCAAAGTTTTGTCAAAAATGTACCAATTTCCGAATAGAAAGATGCGAGAAACCCAAGGTATTCGTATGTTTATTACATTTTACAAGTACATGTACTCGTACCACCACTACCATCTTCACCATCACCATACTACTACCTCTTCCTACTCTACCATTGTTCGTCTACTACCATTACTACTACTGCTGCTGCTATTGATATTGGTACTACTAATGCTACTGCTGCTCTGTTTCTTCTATGGCTGTTACGTACAGCTACTTCCACTATTACAACTGATGTAGTGTTCTCGAGCAGACAGTTTCTTTAACGTTGTATGTAATATATGATTTAATTTATTCAATTTGTTTTTCAATTAATTTTTTAAAGCGTCTCGTGTACCTACAATATAATGTATAAGGTTTGGGAACAGTAAGAATTCTTATACTAGTTGACGTTCTCATTCTAAGGAACAAAGGATCGGGAGATTTCTCGTCCACATCTATGTCTGCGGGAGCAAGCAATACTTTCCGGTTTTGCTGGCAGGGCGCAACGAGTAAAGGGTGGTGGAGCGCCATTTTAAATCATTGAGGGTTGTCTTTAAGATTTGAACCAAACGAATCATATATTAATTGTTCAAGTATTGGCAACAATGTTTCTTGTGTTCGTCAGCCTCCCCATTGGCGCGGTCGGAGGAGGCGCGCGGTGCGAGCGAGGGGCCGCTGCCAGGGAGGACAACCGACGATCGCGGCGAAGGCATGAGGGCATGAGGGGAAGGGGGGGAGGGACTTCCCCGAAGTTGCGCTCGCCCGCGCGCCTTCCTTCCCGGGGTTTCCGGCGCGAGGCAAGGCCTTCGAGGCGTCCGCTGGAGCACAGGCCTTTCAGGAAAAGAGGCACGACCGTCTGTGTGTTTTCTCGAGGCCCACAGGGGCCCGTGTATTCGTTTAAATCAGAGCCGGGAAGTTTGGAAAAATGCTTTTTATTATTGTTACAATTTTAAAGACGTTTGCCAATAGGAATCTTTTAACTCTAGTTAGCACTTCCAGAGTTCATTAGTACATTTTCATTTCGCCTTTTCTAATTGTCTCTCCCAATATTTACAATACGCAATGAGATCTACTTCATTCTTGTATTTGTTATTTCTTCTGATGTGGAAATATATGTTTATATTCAATTAGTAGAAAAAACGAAGCGATTTTTGAGCATTTAGAAAAAAATGCATTAAATTCAAACAGAAATTAGTGAAAAGTATCTTTTTTTAATTTGCGCGACTATTTTTAAAGATTAATTTTTGTAGCATATTTTTATAAAGACAAAAGGTTTTTAACCCCAAATTCGTATTTTCGGAGCGTAAAAAAATCAAAGTATCCATTTCTCAAAGAGTCTAGAATTCCTTTAAATCGATGGAGGAATACTAATTTGTGAGAAAGTAGGGTGAACGGTTTGGACGCTAGCAGTGACTACAGAAAGTCAATCGATTTTTCATCCAGAAGGATCCACAAAATAAGGATTCTGACTGCAGTGTGTTACGTCATGAAATGTATTATATTAAGAACAAGATGAACCCAATTTTTTATTAGCATAGCTCGGCAATACGTTGTTTTTATTATTCTGGCACACGATTCCAATATTTCTTCCTATGAAGTATAGGGCAGGAAGTAAAGTGTAGAATATCAAACGTCCGATACGCTGAATGCAAAATAAATAATAAAATCAATAAATATACGTATAAATAAATACATTTACAGTCAGCAGGTAGGCCCTACAGCTCACCCAAAAAAAAAATACTAATAACACATACGTTATTACTGATTATAATGAAACGTCTATGATGAAATAAAATTGGTTCTCGGGTTGGTCAGTGTGAGTAAAGAAACATTTAGGTTTGCCAACGTTTCGAAATATTTAATTTCTTCATCAGGGCTACAGTATAAAAACACATAAACAGAGCATGAGGACAACAAACATTTCAATAAATTGACTCATTAATTAATTAACACTACACAAAACAACACACTACACAAAGCACAACAACAAGACTTTTTTAAACTAAGACAAATAAAACACCAAAATATAGTAAGGTATGTATTTTCTACATTTTGGTGTTTTATTTGTCTTAGTTTATAAACGTGTTTTGTTATTTTGTGTTGTGTTAATTAATGAGTCAATTTATTACAATGTTTGTTGTCCTCATGTTCTGTTCATGTGTTTTTATACTCTAACCCTGACGAAGAAATTAAATATTTCGAAACGTTGGCACAACTAATTGTTTCTTTACCCACACTAACCAATTCCTTGAACCAATTTTATTTTATTATTCATCAATGGACGTGATTCTGCAATGGAAACGTCTGCGCAGAAAAAGCTTTGCCGCCGCCCACGCGCAGATGCTTCAGCGAAGGCGCCGTGCGTGTCGTGCGTGCGCTGCTTTCCCGAGGCTTATTTATTCGCGCGAGGTGACGGAGCGCCGGAAATGGCGTCTCCCGTTCTACGCTACAATCCGCCCCCCCCCCGCGCCAACAGCGACACCGCCAAGCGCTGCGGCCACACCATGGTGCCCTCAATGCAACTAGATCGTATATCGTTTCCTATTGGGCTTCAAATGCATAAATATAATCAATTAAATTACATTTTCGATAATATTGATTTTAAATGTGCCGCTTAAAAAGGTACATGCAAGTCATTAAAAAAGAAAAAAAAGTAGTAAATCTATCCTCATTCAACGAGAGAATGAAGAGGACGTAAGCATTCCCACGTGGGTAGGTAGTCGCTGTTTGGGTGCAAATCCGCGATGCATATGCCTGCTAGCACTTTTTTTTAAAAAGATGCGTAAAAAAGTAGTCCCGTCAAATTTAATTAAATGCCTGTCATGAACAGTAGAAAATTATGCGAATATGTCAAACAAGTGTATAGTTATATTGAATGATTAGTGTTACACCAAAGCGCTATGTTCAATACGATTTTACTACGTTTCTATAAACGTGATGGTTCACTTCGGCCGATTAATTCGAGTTCGTTTGAAACGTTCGTGCTCTCCAGAATGCGTCAGTGATTAGTGTTACACGAAAGAAACTCAGTGAGGAAGTAGTATCGATGTAATGGTGTCCCACGCGACAGGTGTCCTCATTGTGCAGTGAAACTATTTGAGTTGTATAGTATGAATGAGAGTAAATGTAACTTTTGTCCTGCAGTGTCAAGAACGATTATTTAATATTGTGTGAATATGATTATGTAACCTAATGATTGTGTGATATGTGTGTATTGCACTTATCACTTAAGTACCATGACTAAACAATCGCCTCCATTGCCGACAACGTCGCAGATCGTAAAACATTCAAGGGGAAAAGCCGACGAAAGATGGCATGGCAACTGTTCGTTTGAACGTGTCCAATTCATTATGCAGAAAAAATCCAGAACATACAATTGACAGATGATAGAGCCACTGTCAGATCCAGAAAGAACACATTTTTTCATGCGAGTAATGTCTACATATCGTTTAAATTAATAATAGATTGCTATAGTGCAACACTAATTTTTGGATTCCGCGTAATGCGTTGAGAGACAGTTCGCGTTTTTGTTGGGTGCGTAAATACAGATCGTCTTAACGACCATAATTTTGATAATACTTTTAGAAATAATGTGTGGAGTGTCTGCGATATCATCATTAAAAGTGCAATAACGCCAATTCCCAATTGTCAAGCAAACGTCCGTTTCTCAATCACATCCTGTACGAGTACATTCTGATCAATACACTTCGATTTATTCATAGTGTGCTTTGACAGATCATCAGCTCTTACGGTGTCATTCCAAACGTCACTACTGTAGGTGTCATCCATGCTCTCGATTGAATAACACAGTAACAACTGATTTACGTCAACAAACCAATGTTTAAATCGAAGTATAGAAGAGTATTGCGCAACGTGCGTGTGAATTCGAGATCGCTACCCCGAAGTGACAAAGTTGACAGCTGGAAAGATGACAGCTCAGAGGTGCCGCACCACGCTCTTCAGCGGAGGGATACATTCCGGTTTGTTTACATCCTCTTCTTTCTCTCGTTGGGTAGAGAATCGGCTGTGGCCAAGGGAGTCCGTGTTCGACGGAAGGAAAATTGGAGCGCGAAAGCTTCGGTTGTGGTGACGCTGCTGCATTCGACTGCACCGCACATTCCCGTTGAAATCGTTACTTCAAGGCGAGATCTATGATTAATACGAGTTTACTACGTTTCTATAAAACGTGATGGCGAATAATTGGAGTCCGTTTGAGACGTTCGTGCTCGTCAGAATGCGTCGGTCGCGATGCGGCTGTGCTGCGCTCTCGCGGTGGTTGAAATATGCGACCCTGCCCTCCCCAACGCGACTTCGACACAACACCAGTCCACTCTCAATGTATCGTAACTACCGAACTCAACTTCTATTATACATATTTTTCTAAAAAAATAACACTATGGGTTCCAAAACCACCCAGACATTCCTCTAGGCTAATTGTAGAAGTTATGAAAATTATAATTATATCGTTCTTGATATACCTACTATTCGTAATATTTTAGGCAACTCGTGAAACACCACCAAATTTTTTGAAACGCACAGCAGCACACAAGCTCAATGTCCTTGCATCTTGTAAGGAGAACTGAGTATTTGATAGCCGTTATTTTATTTTTCATCGCTGAAGGTACAGGTAGTCAGGCTCTCCACGAAGGGAAACGAGTTTAAAGCTACAATTGTGTTTATATGCTCGAATTTAAAACCAATCGGCCGAATGGTGGTTTATCTATGATGAACGTAAATACCAAATCATTACGTTTTCATTCAGCTAAACGGATATTCAGTAGATTGAAAGCTTCAACCTCTCAGACCAGTCGCTTTGTTGACAACAAGAGAACTTGTTTTCAAACGTCTTCTGTAGCTGACAGAATCACCCGCACATCTCTCCAGTGAATGAACGTAGTCGTCATAATACTACAAGAACTCCACAGGAAAACAATGACATTTGAGTTGAATATTCTCAGATTATGAAAGACCAAAGAATAAAGCGTAGTACGTCAGGAACGATACCACTTGAAAATATATAACGAAGGGAAAAATGAATAGAAATTTCAGCATTTTTTTTACCACAATGTGAGCCCTGTGTCCTTAGACTACGCATCCTAAAACAAGAGGGAGCAATTACATTCCTGAACTCTCTTTCTATTGAACCTTTTTTTAACATGACATATTTTACTTGTAAATC
>BOPP01000052.1:32601-62401 GCA_017312745.1 Gryllus bimaculatus | reverse complement strand
ATATTTTGTGTTCGTCAGCCTCCCCATTGCGCGTCGGAGGAGGCGCCGGTGCGAGCGAAAGGGCCGCTGCCAGGCAGGAAACCGAGCATCGCGGCGAAGCATGAGCATGGGGGGAAGGGGAGGACTTACCCCGAAGTTGCGCTCGCCGCGCGCCTCCTCCCGGGGTTTCCGCGCAGGCAAGGCCTTCGAGCATCCGCTGAGCACAGGCCTTTCAGGAAAAGAGCACGACCGTCTGTGTTTTCTCGAGGCCCACATGCCCGGATTCTTTAAATCAGAGCCGGAAAGTTTGGAAAAATGCTTTATATATTGTTACAATGTTAAAGACGTTTTGCCAATAGGAATCTTTAACTCTAAGTTAACACTTCCAGAGTTCATTGTTACATTTTCATTTCGCCTTTTCTAATTGTTCTCTCCAAATATTTAACAATACGCAATAGATCTACTTCATTCTTTATTTTGTTAGTTCTTCTGATGTGGAAAATATATGTTATATCAGATTAGTAGAAAAAAACGAAGCGATTTTGACATTTAGAAAAAAAGATGCATTAAATTTCAAACAGAAATTAGTGAAAATTATCTTTTTAATTTGCTGACTATTTTAAAAGATTAATTTATAGCATATTTTATTAAAGACAAAGTTTTAACCCCCAAATTCGTATTTTCGAGCGTTAAAAAATCAAAGTATCCATTTCTCAAAAGACTCTAGATTCCTTTAAATCGATGGAGGAATACAATTTGTCAGAAAAGGGTGAACGGTTTGGACGCTAGCAGTGACTACAGAAAGTCAAATCGATTTTTCATCCAGAAAAGACCACAAATAAGATTCTGACTGCAGGTGTTACCTCAGAAATCGTATTATATTAAGAACAGATAACCCAATTTTTTATTAGCAATAGCTCGGCAATACGTTGTTTTTTTATATTCTGGACCGACTTCCAAATTTCTTCCTATGAAGTAAGGCCAGGAAGTTAAAGTGTAAGAATATCAAACGTCCGATACGCGAATGCCCAAGAAAAATTAATAAAATCAATAAATATACTATAAATAAATACATTTACAGCAGCAGGTAGGCCCTACACCACCAAAAAAAAAAATACTAATAACACATCTTATTACTGATGATAATGAAACTCTATGATAAATTATATTGGTTCTCGGTTGGTCATGTGAGTAAAAAAGAAAAACATTTAGTTTCCAACGTTTCGAAATATTTAATTTCTTCATCAGGGCGACATATATATAAAACACATAAACAGAGCATGAGACAAACAAACATTCCAATTAAATTGACTCATTAATTAATTAAACACTATAAAACACAACACCACTACACAAGCACAACTAACAAGACTTTTTTATAACTTAAGACAAATAAAACACCAAAATATAGTAAGTATATTCTACATTTTGTTTTTATTGTCTTAGTTTATAAACGTGTTTTTTATTTGTGTTGTGTTAATATAATGAGTCAATTTATTACAATGTTTGTTGTCCTTCATGTTCTGTTCATGTTTTTTATGACTCTAACCCTGACGAAGAAATTAAATATTTCGAAACGTTGGCACAACTAATGTTCTTTCCCACACTAACCAATTCCTTGAAACTCAATTTTATTTTATTAATTCATCAATGGACTGATTCTGCAATGGAAACGCTCGCAGAAAAAACTTTGCCGCCCCCACGCGCAGGGGAAGCTTCAGCGAAGGCGCCCGTGCGTGTCGTGCGTGCGCTGCTTTCCCGAGGCTTATTTATTCGCGCGAGGTGACGGAGCGCCGGAAATGGCGTCTCCCGTTCTACGCTACAATCCGCCCCCCCCCCGCGCCAACAGCACACCGCAAGCCTGCGGCCACGACCATGGTGCCCTCAATGCAACTAGAATTCTATATCGTTTCCTATTGGGCTCAAATGCATTAAATATAATCAATTCAAATTACATTTTCGATAATATTTGATTTTAAATTGTGCCCGCTAAAAGGTACATGCAAGTCATTAAAAAAAGAAAAAAAAGCAGTAAATCTATCCTCATTCAACGAGAGAATGAAAGGACGTAAGCATTCCCCACGTGTAGTAGTCGCTGTTCGGTTGCAAATCCGCGAATGCGTATGCCTGCTAGCACTTTTTTTAAAAAAGATTGCCGAAAAAAGTAGTCCGTTCAAATTTAATAAATTCCTAGTTCTATGAACAGTAGAAAATTAATCGAATATGTTCAACAGGTATAGTGTATATTGAATGATTAGTGTTACAACCAAAAGCGCTATGTTCAATTACGATTTATACGTGTCTATAAACTGATGTTCACTTCGGCCGATTTAATTCGAGTTCTGTTGAAACTTGCTGCTCTCCAGAATGCCGTCAGTGATAGTGTTACACAAAGAAACTCAGTAGAATAGTATCGATGTAATGTTGTCCCACGCGGACATGTCCTCAATTGTGCAGTAAACTATTTGATGTATAGTATGAATGAGATAAATGTAACTTTGTCTGCAGTCAAGAAAGATTATTTAATATTGTGTGATATGATTATGTAACCTGAATGATTGTGTATATGTGGTATTGCACTATCACTTAAATGACCATGACTAAACAATCGCCTCCATTGCCGACAACGTCGCAGATCGTAAAGACATTCAAGGGAAAAGCCGATCGAAAGATGGCATGCAAACTGGTCGTTTGAACGTGTCCAATTCATTATAGCAGAAAAAATCCAGAACATACAATTACAGATTGATAGAGCCACTGTCAGATCCAGAAAAACACATTTTTTTCATGCGTAATGTTCTACATATCGTTTAAATTAATAATATATTGCTATAGTGCAAACACTAATTTTTGGATTCCGCTAATGCGTTGAGAGACCAGTTCGCGTTTGTTGGCTGTGCCGTAAATACAGATCGTCTTAACGACCATAATTTTGATAATACTTTTAGAAATAATTTGTGGGTCTGCGATATCATCATTAAAAGTGCAATAACGCCCAATTCCCAATTTCAGAAGCAAACGTCCGTTCTCAATCACATTCCTGACGATTACATTCTGATCAATACACTTCCGATTTTATCACTTAGTCGCTTTGACGATCATCACTCTTACGGTGTCATTCCAAACTCACTACTGTAGGTGTCATCCATGCTCTCGTATTGAATAACCACAGTGAACAACTATTTACGTCAACCAAACCATGATTTAAATCGAAGTATAGAAAGTATTTCGCACTGCGTGTGAATTCAGATCGCTACCCCGAAGTGACCAAAGTTGACAGCTTGGAAAGATGACACTCAGAGTGCCGCACCACGCTCTTCAGCGGAGGGATACATTCCGGTTTGTTTACATCCTCTTCTTTCTCTCTTGGTAGAGAATCGGCTGGTGGCCAAGGATCCGTGTTCGACGAAGGAAAATTGAGAGCCTCGAAAGCTTCGGTTTGGGGACGCTGCGGCATTCACGGCACGCACATTGCCGTTGAAATCGTTACTTCAAGGCGAATCTATGATTAATATGATTTACTACGTTTCTATAAAAACGTGATGGCGAATAATTGGAGCCCGTTTTAGACGTTCTCTCGTCAGAATGCGTCCGGTCGCGATCGCTTGCTGCGCTCTCCCGATGTTGAAATATGCGACCCTGCCCTCCCCAACGCGACTTCTGACACAACACCAGTCCACTCAATGTATCGTAACTACCAAGCTCAAAACTTCTATTTATACATATTTTTCTAAGAAAAATAACACTATGGGTTCCAAACCATCCATACATTCCTCTAGTGCTAATTGTAGAAGTTATGAAAATTATAATTATATCTCTTGATATACCTACTATTCGTAATATTTTAGCAACTCGTGAAACACCACCAAATTTTTGAAACGCACACAGCAACACAAAGCTTCAATGTCCTTGCATCTTGTAGGAAGAAACGAGTATTTGATAGCCGTTATTTTATTTTTCATCGCGAAGGTACATAGTCAGGCTTCTCCACGAAGCGGAAACGAGTTTAAAGCTACAATTGTTGTTTATATGCGCGGATTAAACAATCGGCCGAATGGTGTATCTATTGATGAACTAAAATATCCAATATCATTACGTTTTCATTCAGCTAAACGTATCAGTAGATTAAAGCTTCAACCTCCAGACCATCGCTTTGTTGACAACAAGAAACTGTTTTCAACGTCTTCTGTAGCTGACAGAATCACCCGCACATCTCTCCCAGAATGAACGTAGTCGTCCATAATACTAAAAGAACTCCACAGAAAACAATGACATTTTGAGTGAATATTCCTCAGATTATGAAAGACCAAAGAATAAAGCGTAGTACGTCAGAACGATACCACTTGAAAATAGATAACGAAGGAAAAATGAATATAAATTTCAGCATTTTTTACCACAATGTGCCCTGTGTTCTTAGACTACGCTCCTAAGAACAAAAGGGAAGGCAATTACATTCCTGAACTCTCTTTCTATTGAACCTTTTTTTAACAGACATATTTACTTGTAAATCAAGAAAGCATGCGTCATTCGAAATAAATTAAAGCTTAATTCACGCATTAATGAGTACAGTTATTTTATAATGAATTTATATACAAGAATTCTCACTGTTTAGAGCCTCTTCCCAAGATAACCTATGTATAAAATTCTAGAATTGTCAGATTAAGATAATAATATAATAATAATAATAATAATAATAATAATAATAATAATAATAAATTAATAAAATGAAGAAAGAAGAAGAAAAGAAGAAGAAGAAAAAGTTGTGTTATTACGAAGTGCTACGTGGCCCAGAGGTCTTCTCCCCTGCCACTGACACATATCAACAGGGCCTATCAGCATTATGTTTTGCAAACTAGCAGTCGGAACCCTCCCGTAACAGACCGCGGCGCGAGCAACGCAGCGCGTTCCCTTCGCAAATGCCTGAAAGCGAGCTGGTTCCGTCGGAGGCGAGCCGGAGAGCGCCAGCAGGTGCAGGTTCCTCGGAGGTGCGCGGGCAGGAGACCGTAGCGAGAATGCCAGTACGAGACATGTCCGCCGCCTCCCGAGAGGGATTTAGCAACCGCTCCCTCTGGGAACTGCGCTACCTGCACTAGCCACCCCCCGGACACACCAAAGAGCGTGCGAGGAAACATTCCACTGTCTGGACCTCTGTCATTTTCCACGACACACGTCTACACCTAAACTCTTAGATGTCAAAAAATTTTCCCCTTTTTTTGTTTTCTTTTTGTTTTCTCATGAAGTTCCAGAAAAATTGTAAGCAAATAATTTTCTATAAATTGTCCTAATTAATAAATATATTAGTGGAAATAGATGCAATAAATATACAGATACGTAAGACGGCAAAGCTCTCTGGTAATGAAAAATCGCAAACACAATTCAAGATATAACAAATGTAAGTTGTTTATTCAAGCATTCAATGTTTTAAAACTTCTTAAACTGTTTTAAAACTGTTTAAATCTTTACACCTAACTCTTATGTCAAAAGAGATTTTTTTCCCCTTTGTTTGTTTTTGTTCTCATGGAAGTTCCAGGAAAAAATGTTAAGCAAATAATTTCTTATAAAATTTTCCAAATTAATAAATATGATTTAGTGGAAATTAGATAATAAATATACAGATACTAAATGGACGGCCAAAACTCTCTGTAATGAAAAATCGCCAAACACAATCAAATTATAACAAATGTAAGTTGTTATTCAAGATTTCAATGTTTTAAAACTGTTTAAACTTGTTTTTAAACTATTTAAATCAACACCTAAACTCTTAATGTCAAAGAGATTTTTTTCCCCTTTGTTTTTGTTTTTGTTCTCCATGGAAGGGTTCCAGGAAAATTGTAACAAATAATTGTTCTTTTATAAATTGGTTCCAAATTTAATTAAATATATTTAGTGAAATAGATGAATAAATATACAGATACGTAAATACGGCAAACTCTCTAATGATAAAATCGCAACACAATCAAGATATAACAAATGTAAGTTGTTTATTCAAGATTTCAATGTTTTAAACTGTCCACATGTTCTTCAATGTTGAGTAATTTTAAATTAATATTGCCATTCACAATAACAATTCTTTAGAGTATTGATGTAGCTTAAAATAATGGGTTATTTAAAATATACTCAGCTTACTCACGTTGAACTCGCTCTGAGCCTGTTAAAGCAATAAAATATTATACTAGTAATCATTTTACTATACTTTTTCCTTTAAATACTCGTACACTGCAAAATTCCTTTTTTCTGCTTTTATATCTATGAAAAATTTGCACTAGAACTACCAATAACGGAAATTGCACATCAAATAAATATTCGAACAGAAGTATATCAATCATTTTTGTCACCGAACTATTGGGTGAAAACAGATGCAGTAACGTTTCCCACAATTGATTCATGGACGATTGTAACGGCAATTGCAATCGAGGCACTGTCAAAAATCAGTCTATTAATGTCTTTCCTTGAAGAACGTTGAACGAATTCCTCGAAAAGGAAAAAACAGCTCTTCCGAACTGCGTTACTTAGTTATCTTTCATAATGCAAAAGGCAAGAGCTGATGTGAAATTGTAAAAAATTGAATATGAAGAAAAGCGCGGTATATGATATAATCAAGCGATTTATAAAATAACGTAACATTGAGTCTCACCACCTAAGTGGACATCTCCATAAACTTTCCTGTGGAGAAGAGATCGTATTCACGAAGATTAGAAAGAATCCCAAATTAAGTGCTCCAAAGATTGATGCAGAGGTGAGAAAATAACTGAGGAAGGAAGGAAGTACATCCAGAAACAATACGAGTGATTCTACGAAAAACAGTATTGCATGGTCGCGTGGCTAGAAGAAACCCTTTCATGAACAAGATAATCAAGAGGAAAAGGCGGGAGTTCACTGAGGAACATATAAACAAGGATATTGAATGGTGGAATCTAGTAATATTTTCGGACGGTAGTAAATTCAATGTGTTAGGACCTGGCGGAATAACTTGGTGCGGAGAAAGGCAACCACACAAATGCAAGAGAAGAATCTACAACTAACAGTGAAACACGGAGGTGGGAACGTAATGGTTCGAGGCTGTCTGGCATTGAGTGGTGAGCGTGAGCTTTCTATAGTATACTATAACACTCGTAGACTGCATGCAAAGATGTTGAATGAAGTTTTGAAAATGAAATAACTCCCTACAAGTTCTTGATGTATTAATTTTTGTTTTATTTGGTTTTATTAATTAGTTTATATTATGTTTTCGATTTTTTGTGGCATTTTGAAGGATTTAGATTTCTTCAAATTTATTGTAATTTAATACTTTTCAATGTAAAAATTAAACTTGCATGTTGTTGTAACGTATTTATATTCTAACGTGCTAAGGTGCGTCTGTTATTATTTACAACCAAAATTACGACATGTTTAATATTTTCATCTAAATAAAAAGAAGCAGGGAGAAATCGTAGGTGTCCAAATATTTTCTTCGGATGAGTGTAGTTGTTTCTGAAAAAGTAATCAATGTCAATCCTCCATTTGACCATATTGTATAATTGTTTGCGTTTATGATACCTTTAGATATTATTTTATTCTCGAAAGAATATTCCGCGGACGCAATAATCCAGAGCACGTAAACACGCGAATCTGTCGAGGCGCAGAAGCCAGAGCGCTGGCGTGACGAGGCCGTAGAGCCCGAGGCTCTCCAGAAGCTACTGCCCTCTAGGGTCGGGGACGCGCAGCGCAGCGCAGCAGAGGGCCTTGCGCCAGGGCAGCACCACGCGCCACGCGCCACGCGCCGCTTCCATCCCCCTCTCCCCGGAGAACAACTCTTCGTCACGTGCGCAGCGCAGAAGCGACCGGTAGGGGTAAGACGTCTGTGTGTATGTCAAGTGAGAACAATATTGTAATTAAATTTGCGACTACGCAATGATAAATCTACTTTCAAACACATAACGAAGGATTTTCTTCTGCAAACTTGCATTGCACTACACTATAAAAATAACCGTTTCCGAAGTTCTGCTCCCCCTTCTCATTAGTAAGAAATTACCTATTTTCGTCATAGTTCATAATTTTAGTTTTTCTTCAACAGACGTTCTCAACTCAATTGTGCAATAACAACATCAGTTAAATGAGACCGTGGCCTTGTGCGGCGGGGGCCAGTAGCTACTTGGTAGTCCGGGTTTGTAGGCACAGGTGCAGGGTAGGCTCGCAACTGACAAGAGTTGGCCTGACCGAAATTTGAAAGCGTCTGAGGGGCAGGGAGGGACGAGGGGGAGCGCACAACTGGCGCTTGCGCTTGAACGTGCCCGACTTGAGGCGCTGCACCCGACTGAGCGGCGAGGCGGCGCGGCTGTCGTTCGGGCGATGCAACGTTGCAGCTGCAGCGGCGTCGCACCCGCGCCCGCGCCATAGCGCGTCGCGCTTCTCCGGCGGCGGCGGCGGCGGAGGAGGTAGCGGTGGCTGCATCAGAGTGGTGCGGCGGCGGGAGGAGGTAGCGTGGCTGCATCAGAGGTGGTGGCGGCGGCGCGGAGGAGGTAGCGGTGGCTGCATTCCAGAGTGTGCCGGTCGGCGGCGGGGAGCGTAGCGGTGGCTGCATCAGAGGTGGTGGCGGCGCGGCGAGGAGGTTACAAGAATTTCCTAAGATGGATAAAGTGACGATCCGGGAAAAACAAGTGAAACATCACGTTACCTTCAGGAAGTATCCTGCCGCTTCAGCTGTTTAGTACGCCCCTTCGTAGGGTTGTTTACGGTTCACGCGAGACATCTCACTGACGAGGATGTCTGAGTTTTCGCTTAGTTATATGCACCACGCGAGTCCGGAAATAGAAATTTTATTAACATAAATGGGAAAATGTCCTTAGACGTATATCACATTCGAATAAAAGAAAACAGCACGAATGTAAATAGAAAGAAAATTTGATTTTCAGGGGATGTTCAATAAATAAACCTTTCTGTTGAGTTTCACCAATTGCTCAAAACACTTTGGTTGTTGAGGGTCGCCTATTTATTTATAATTTAAAACATTTCCGACATATCAAAACTTTGTGTATATGATCTCATACTCAAATGTGTTTAATGATTGTTTTATAATTTCACTATGTTAGCCTTTTTCAATGCAATTCTGATCTATCAATACTGAAGCTTTAACTAATTTCTTGAGAGTTGTTTCCTTACAACATTCATTTTTCAAAAATACAATATTTAAATCTTAATCTCATACAGACATCTCTGATGTTAAAAATAAATGGATGGGATTAAAAGTCCTAAGGTACATAAATATATTAATTCAACTAGATTTATGTAGCACTTTGACCAAAGTGCGGAGATTGTTAATTCCGATTACACTGGGACACAATTAATAATAACAATAACAATAATTAAAATTAATATTTTTTATTTTACAATAATTAATGAAATGTGCAGAAGTTGCAACCTGATGAGACAATTCTACTTGTTGATGCAGTCAAGCAAGCTTGCAATGAAACCAAAATTGAGATATGGGTTAGAAAAGCAACAATTTATAAACAATATTTAAAATAGAAATCCTATCTAACTAAAGAATTATATAGAAACATATGTTAATGCAAAGAAAGAAAATGATCAAAAACAGTATCCAATTTAATACATATATAATACACACAATACAATCACAACTACGAATTATAATACAGTACACAAAATACAATGATAATTACAATATACAAATTCAATACACAAACATGTTAAACAATACACAAATTTAAAGAAAGAAATGACAAGGGTTAGGAAATATTTATTTTAATTAATGTATGGTAAATGTTAACTTATTGTTGTTTCCTTGTGTTCAGCTGAAGTTCCTGGACAAAAAGAGAATTTCATTAAGTGTCCATTTAGGTGTAAAGGCTTTTAATTAGTATTATATTTTTTAATTGAATATTTCTCCTTCGAGCTCCATGGCTTGTTTCAATTATTGGGGTTAAGAAATATACCTTCCCTGAAATCAGCAATATTTTATCCAGTCTCGAAGGTAAGTCCTAAAGTGATCCGAGCCAACTGCTTCATCCTTCAGGCAACCAAATGTTGGATCTATTGAAGATAAAGTTGAAAATAATAAATACAAAATTACATTTCATTAATTAAAATTAATGAAAAGTATAACATAGGATCTTCTTTGTTATTTACCCATAAATCAGTGCAGAATTCTGTTTTTCCTGTTTAAAAGTACACAAACGGAAAATGTCATGTGAATATGGAAAGACAATAGTTTATACTATACCACTTCAAGATAATTTCAACCTATACCTACAGTTTCTTCATTATTTTAAACACCTCTCGTGATCTTGTCCGTGGTAATGGGTACGCAAGAGCAGTTATGGTCGTCTTCATTATCTTCAGTCTCTCATCACTTGAATTCTCTCCTAAATGGGATATGAATGGGTCCACATTTACTGCTGTCCCATTTTCACTTCTCGATGTCCAGTCTTCTTCAACATTTTCTTGTATGTTTCACATAGTTTCCCATGAATCAGGTAATAACGTTCTCATTTAACACAATAACTTTCAATGTATATCTAAGAAATTAAACAACTGTAAATATAATATGATTATCATTTCACTTACTTCTTAGCTGTAACTTGATGAAGAGAATTCCTGCCAATCTGTTTTACATGAGCACGATCAAATTTGAGTTCCAACTGAGTTATGTAATACTCGTTGCAATCATCCCCACCAATTCTATTGGATTGTAGTGGCAGTGAAGGGGTTGTGTCGCAACACAGTAATCAGCAATAGTCACGTCTAAAATAAAACAATAAAAAAATATTGAACAAAAAACCAACGTAAACGAACAACAAAAGAACTTTAATAGAAATATGACTGTCAAGTAATAATATTAATTAAAACTTACCCTTCAACATGCCGTAAATATTTTTCTGATGATACCTAGCCGAAATCGTCCACTTTCGTCTTAATACACGCTCTGTGATTTCTTTTCTTCCTAGGCAGTCCTCATATCATTTATGTTCTGTTTATAATACCTAAATACACTTAATTCCCTAGTTACCACTTTTTATCATGTGCAGCAAAACAGTCATTTAATGTAAGTTTATAAATTATAAAAAGCTTACTTTAAAACTGTATTTTGCTTATACAGTTCGCAGTTCGTGCTGTGAGCAAAAAGAACAGATCCTGCTTCCAAGTCTTCCTTCACGCTGCAATTCTCTCAAGTTTCCTGACGCACGATTATAGTTCTCTTGTCGCTGGCGGTGAAACAAGGAGCAATGCACTTGCGCCCACTCCGGCGCTCAATTGCTCACATCGTGGATACAATTGCAAAAAAAACCGGAAATATCAACTTGAATCCCAAACAGTTGGCAGTGCCCACATACAGCACAGAGGCCGGAACAGTGCACCGGTGCGACTAGCGTATCTCACATTCAAGCACGATTAAACAACTAATACTATCACATAAAAACTAATCAAAAATTATAAAAAAACGAATTTTCATAAGAGCACAAAGCTCTGCACTTCCTAATTTTAAATTATTCTCTCGGGCGCACTATATTTTCGTCGAGACCGAGAGAATACAGCAGCGGAGCGCGTCGGGCTTCTGTACACAGTTACTCAACTGCCAACGATCGAATAGAGGAAGGAGAGTCTATTTAGTTTCAAGACACAGACATCGTCATGTGTTGCCACACTTAGCTGTCAAATCATCCATCCTTAGGAAATCCTTCTCAGCTGCGGTGCTATGCATCAGAGGTGTTGGCGGGGGCGGCCGGAGATGGTAGCGGTGGCCTTATTTTTTTCATCAGAGTGGTGGCGGCGGCGCGGAGGAGGTAGCGGTGCTGCAATCAAGGTGTGGCGGCGGCGGCGAGGAGGTAGCGGTGGTGCATCAGAGTTCGGTGGCGGCGGCCGGCGGAGAGGTAGCGTGGGCTTGCATAAGAGGTGGTGGCGGCGGCGGCGGAGAGGTAGCGGTGGCTGCATCAGAGTGGTGGCGGCGGGCGGCTGGAGGAGTAGCGGTGGCTGCATCAGAGGTGGGTGCGGCGGCGCGGAGAGGGTAGCGTGGCTGCATCAGGCAGTGGTGGGGCGGCGGCGGAGGAGGTCAGCGGTGGCTGCTATCAGAGCGGTGGCGGCGGCGGCGGAGGTAGGTAGCGGTGCGCATTCAGAGGTGGTGCGGGCGCGGCGGAGAGGTAGCGGTGGCCTGCATCAGATGGTGGTGGCGGGGCGGCGGAGGAGGTTAGCGGGTGGCTGCATCAGAGGTGGTGGCGGGGTGATAGGGCCGATGGCGGTTCTGAGGTGGTGGTGGCTGTGGCGGTGGCGATGGCGGGCGGCGCGTAGCGGTGTGGTGGAGGTGTCAGAGGAGAGCGACCCCTGCGGAGGTGGTAGCGGTGGCTGCATCAGAGGTGGCGTCGGGTGGCGGTGGCGGGAGCGGTGGTGATGGAGGCGGCGGTGGCGACGGCGATGGTGGCGGTGTGGGCGGCGGCGGCGGCACAGCCCCTCTCACCGCGTTCACGAACGCTACACTCAGCTTTCCTCTGAATATTAAAGAAATCATACATTTTACGCACCACACCAAGAAGTGTCGAAATAATGTAAATTACTGCTTTACGTTATGATACAACATCCTTTTTTTTTTATTCTTGCACAAGTCGATAAGGCGCACAAGTAAACATTAACTGCTGTTTGTAGCCGCTTGGCTGTCCGGGAGACGCCACGTCCTAGGCACGGGTGCCTAGCCTGCACCTGTGCCTACAAACCCGGACTACTAGGTAGCTACTGGCCCCCGCCGCAGAAGGCAACGGTCTCATTTAACTGATGTTGTTATTGCGCAATTGAGTTGAGAACGTCTGTTGAAGAAAAACAAAAATTATGAAATATGACGAAAATATATAATTTCTTACTAATGAGAAGAAGGAGCAGAACTTCGGAAACGATTATTTTTGTAGTGCAGTGCAATCCAAGTTTGCAATTTGAGTGCAATTTCATTCGAGCTGTTTTATTATTTTCGTCAAAGAACAGTAAAAAGTTTGGGTTATCGTGCAACCCATTTCTGGGCGCACCTGCTCTTGTTTTGGCAACTTGGCAACGCGTGAAATACCTTCGGCATCCCTTTCTCTTTTAGCGACCCCCCCCCCCCCCNNNNTTTCGAGAGAATATTGTGTACTTTAAATCTTCCAAAAAAAGACTCGATTACAATTATATTTTGAAGCTGTTTCGATACTACACGCAGAAATATTTGAAACTTCCCAGTAACGGATCGAAAATATTAACTTTTGTCATCTTCATTTGCGTTCATATTCCGCGCCAGAAAAGGGAAAAATTGAAGTATAGAATTTTATTAATTTCTTAAATACTACTTTACAAAACTAAAATAAAATTATTGATTACAATATCTAAGATTTTCTGTTAGCAATATGTCATACATCTTACGAGCATCGTTGTCAAAGGAGATTGAATCTGTTCAGTTAATTGAATTTCACCAGTTCACAGTTCCTTGAATCTTTTCAGAAATTTTTTTCTATGCACAAGTAAGCCACATCCAACCTCTCATTGTAAAGAATCGCAAATATTTCAATCTTTGATTTTTTTTCAATTCACAAATAGTATTCATTTGCTTCTAAAAATGAGAAATTTAATACTATGTTGGGAAAGCAGTTTTTGGAACGGTAGTTCGTCCACTTCTTGCCACGTGTTGAAAACACTCCTGGGATGGTGCTGGGAAGGAAGGGGCATAAAGAAAAATGCCTTCTTGTTCTTTCTCCCTTCCTCCGCCGCCGTAGCCCGGGTCGCCCCGCAGACGGCGCACGGGGGGGGGGGGGGGAGGAGGGAGAGGGAAGCGCCCTCAAGAGGAGAGGGGGAGGGCGTCCTTCAGCTCCCGCCAATGTTTTGGCGGGAATACGCGCCCCACGGTGCTGCCCTCTCGTGGACAGAATCCACTTCACCCCGCACTCATTAGGCCACTTCACAGGCGCAACCATTAACACGTGATTACTGCTGCGAATAACTCGAATTTAGCAAGAAAATTTCGTTAGTAGAAAATGGGAATCTGATTTTTTTTAAAGTGCTTGAATGACGTGGAATAATTCTACTTTTATGTAGGTTCATTGGGCACTTGCCAAAATAATTTAACGATATGGTACCGATTCGGTAGTTGTTCTAGTGGTCAGCATACGATCAAGAGGAGTGAACTCCCCCCCCCCTCAAAATTTCCTTTCCTTAGCAAGCAAGTGTACCAAAAAAAATCATAACAAACGTTTCATTATAATTTGCATTACTTAACTGTTGTGGATAACTATTCGAATTATTTTTTTTCTTTAACATTAGGCACCCACGTCACCGGCCTATTTCAATATTGTTCTCAAACAAATCGCGATGAAATTGTACGTTACATGATCTAAATGACCATTTTTACCAGAAGTGTTTACCTTCCCTCGACTGAAACCGTGTGCCAAGTAGTAATACAACAGGTTCTACCGCGGTCGTGTTTCATGGCGAAACCGAAAGAGTCATCGGTGGTTTAGGCGCTTTTAGACAGCTCTAAGAAAACATAACTTTTATGTATTTGGGTTTCCAATTGTTTGGTTAGTTTTTCGTAGCCTCTTCCATTGAGATGTTATTCTTTCGAGGGCAAAATCCTGCATTTATAAACATGTTCCCGAGAAAAAGTAAACACTAGGATTCGTTTCTATCCGTTCCTTAGTAGGAAACAGTGTTCAAGAAGAGATATTCGTGAGCTAAAAATGTCAGGATATGTTACTCGAATCTAAAACATTTCCAACCAAACAAGGTGAATATATTCAGTTTTGCTATTTAAACGCTCTTATGCTCAAATTTAGTTTTGAATTATCTACTTCACTGTTCATTTTCATTCTACTATTTTCACTTCTTAATTTACAATAAGTAGATACCCTACATTTTTCTACCTGCTTATACTTATTTACAATATTCTTGAGGGAGTTGAAGTTTATTTGAACACAATGTTTTGCTGGAGATGTCAACATTTCAGTAATCTAATGTTTCGTGTGTCGAGGAAGACGAAGACGTGAATATTTCTGAAGAATTCCTTGTTATAACTTGATTGTCACAGTTCCTACCTTCTCCCTTCTGGGACAACAAATGTCTGGAATTTGGTGTAAAAATATCGCCTAACAATATTCCTACTTACTAGTTAACATTTTGAGTGTCAATTTCCTTTCATTTTATTTGTTTATTTCAGCATTGTTTTCGGTGGTCTGAAGAATGTCATTTAAATGTTGCTATTTTTAGGCAAGTGGTTGATATGCCTGTCGTTAACAATAAAATTATGTAGTTATATATTATGTATAATACATATTTTAAGCTACATCAATACTCTAAAGAATAATATTATGGAAGGTCACTACCACGTAATTCGTCCTCTTGGTGAATCAAAATTCTAAGCATAATTCTTAATGATAAATTTTTTTAAACGTTAAAAGCTTTCGAGACTTGGAAATATCGTGCCAAATCTGTCCCTTCACCGGTACGGACTGCGTAGTAGAAATTTGGCCCAACGCTATCAAATTCTCTGTAAGTCCTATATTAACCGCCAAGTTTTCCAAATCTTCCAGAGGCTCAGGAATTCATTGGGTAATTTCTACGACGTACAGCTTTGTGTTACTGCCTTGCGACTTCAGGAACCAATTGGAGGGCGTTTATCTTAAGAAATCTAATTAAAACAGAATTAAAGCTACCTCGAATCTAACAAAATCAGATTCAATCAGGAACATTGGTACGCACTTTGACACAATAATATTTATAAACCAAAGCTACTGAAAGGAGCAGTCATTGATTGTTTTTGTCTCAGTTCCATTGATCGAAGCCATTCGCAGGCGCGGCGCTGGGCTCAGCTGTCGGCGCCGGGCGCGCGGGCCGCAGCTTCGAGGGCGAAGGATTCCGTCCCTTTGTGTCCCTCCGGAAACAAGCAACGTGTCGGTTGCGGGGGCGGGGCGGGGGGAGGAGGGGCGCTATTCTTGGCGCGAGAGCAGGAAGGCGAGGGTCGCGCATCCCACGCCGCTGCTCTGCTTCACAAGGCCTTCCATCCAACGCAAGCAAGGGAATCGAACGAGGGAAAGGGTTGCATTCACGATCCATGCTATTCTCGCGCTTGGCATTTCCAGCGCTTCGGCTCATGAAAGAGTAGCAGAACGCAAATATCATAACAGATTGACTGATTACTAGTGCTTCTGGCCAAGGTAATTAGTCCGTAAGTGTAGTAATGTTTTCACTGGTCGTTGACGGTGATTTTGTCCCGCTGGATCCGGCGCCGACCTACCGTGCTAGCGGGGTTTTTCCACAACCAGGTATCACGCTGGAATACGCAATAGCCGGACAAGCTCTAAGCACTCGACGGTAGTTAGATAGTGTGATGCACGTAAGTGTGTGTGTGTAAGGGGTAGGATAGGACAAGGAATGGGAAGGAAAGTTTGCGCGCGTCCATAGCCCGTTTTGTTACGGTACTGCTCAGGCATTCGCCTGATATTCATCAGAGAAACCACGGAAAACTATCGATCAGAGCAGCCGGCTGCGGGATTCTTGCCCGAGTCAGCGACAGATCTCGACCTATCTATATGGTCAGTGTCGAAACTCTGCCACCGTCGGGATTTGAACCCCAGGATCTCCGGTCAGAGGCCCTGTAGTTACGTCAGTTGATACCCTATCCACCTCTCCCAGTCAAATATCCTAATAATAATAAATATAAAATATATAATAATAATATAATAATAATAATAATAATAATAATAATAATATAAATAATAATAATAATAATCTTCTTGTAATTGGGTTGAATGTACGTTTGTGGCAATATGTCATCTTAGGCGGAAGAAGTAAGCGCAGAGATCTTCACACGACACCACACCCTCGTAGCAATGATTCCCCGGAGCCCCAGGGTTCGAACAGCTCCTCTCCGGAAGTTCCCCGGGGCTCCGTTCCGATGTGGAGCGCGCGCCCTCGGCGCCGCCGCGCTGCCGCGAGGCGCTTTCTGTGTCACTTGCGGTTGCACCAAATTCCGCCGGCCGTTGACCCCCCGCCCGCTCCGACCGCGAGGCGGCCGCGGCCCCGTGCGATGCGCTCAGGCGCAGCGCCCGACCGGAAAAAGAGGCAGACCTTCCATCCGATGAGATTCATCTCCTTTGCGCCTGCTTGCGCAATCATCTGTTTTTTAATTCAATAAATTAGCATTGCAATGGAACCATAAATACTGTTCCCGACAGGCAAATTACTATTAAGGATGATTGTTGACTTTTACGTGACTAATTATTAGAGCCAGTGTCTAAAAAAATATGACGAGTAAGAAGAGTTCATTTTTCATCGAACTTGTTGGGTTTTGATCAAGAATTACATGACGTGGTTACGTACATTTTAATTCATTCGGTTGTTAACGGTGGTTATTAGAAAATTTCATGAAAACTAATCAGCAAAAATGGAATGAAACTGGATTTGAGAAAATTGTTTGATAGGCATTTTAGTGTATTTGGGCATAGATTTGGCCGAGGAAAAAACTCCACGCTACATTTCCCATTTGTATGTTTTATAAACACGCCCTGTATGTTGTACAAACATCTCCTATATTTCGATTCCGTTTCGAAGTTCGCAGCTCCTTTACGGTTCAATGTCCCGCGTCCAACTCGACCATATTCTCCGTAGAGCCCGCACCGCGGAGACCTCTCTCTTACTCCTGCGCCTCGCTACCGCGCCGCCCGCGCCGCCCGCGCCGCCCGCGCCGCCCGCCGGAGCGCTTGGCCTCCAGAAGCCGCCACGTGTCACGCGCGGCCGCCGCCTTCGCACGTTGATTCTTGCAGGGCTCAGGCGGGAGCAGCTTGTGTCGCCACTGACACGGAGCAACATTTTTGTTTTAAACTTTAACACCGTGGTATTCCCCCCCTTTTTTTTTCTTTTTGGACAATCAAAAAGCAATGTGATGCAATAAATTTGATTGCAATCAATTTGAAATATTTTCTAATTGTCTAAAGAGAAGAAAATGTGGTGTTAAAGGTGTTGGTGTTAAAGTGTTTAATATTATGTGACAATCATATTATTTTATAAATTTTTAACTGTTCAATATCTTACTAAAAAGAGGGACAACTATGGCAGTGATTGGGCTTCAACAAAACATAAATTCGGAATTTGGTGTCTGCGGTCTTTCATGAGCGTTAATTTCCCATTAAAGAATTATAATGTCTTTAATTCAAATACCAAAGGCTCATAAGTATAGTTACCATTCTTTCTGTTGCTATTGTTGTAGTTGCATTCACTTTGTCTTGCTTTGCATACTGCAGGGAAACCAGAAATTACATTTGCATGCTTTACATTCATAATTTGAAATTTCGAAACTTTGTGGGCATTGTTTTGATTCACTACATTTTGTAATTAACGATTATCATCGTGCTAAATTGTAAAATCAATCGCATTGTAAAACAAGTATTACAAACTTACAATTGTGTGCAACGTGTCCTTGTAGCATTTAATCACTTGCTACATTTGCTCTCTTTCAATAAGTGCAATTGCTCATGACAACTAAATTTTATTTTCATTTTTTATTTATTCATCTCGTTTCAATAGGTCAACTCGCTCAAAAAAAACACACAAAATTAGCACAATCGACGTCAATCTGTACCTACTGCAGTGCTTGATTTCTGTTATTCGAGCAAATTTGGTACAACATATCTACACAGTAAAGGAAGTGTCTGAAGTGTCTGTTTCAAGCTCAGACGAACTTGAAATTAATGAAATAATTAGTGTTAGAAGTGGCATTTCAATACTTGCCAAATAATATATTAATCAATATTATGAATATACTTCAAAGTAAAAAACATTTCATATTACTAATATCTACATGAACAACATTGCAACACGTAAAACATATGTATACAATATACAGCATTATTCAATACACTCAATACCATACACTACCACAATACAATATTTGCGTAATGTTTGGTTCGTGTAGAATCGGGCTAGACGTTCCAAACCAAGAATATACTTGGAACATCCCATACTACGACGAAATAGACTTCATTGAGGGCTATTTCTGGGACTTCTGGCGAGTGGCCACTGTCTCACATCGGCTGAGGCCTTTGTTTCGGTGATGCTGCCTACTCAAAGAGCGGCTTTAACTCGCGAAGCAGAACAGGAAGGCGGCATAGATAGCGAGCGTCGATAGTAAAACGCAACAAGTGTTCGGAAGGGAACACTTGAACCTGAAAAAGATGCCTTCCTGCGCGCGAAAACATCCTGTGACCTCCCAAGGATTTCCAAACGGAAAACCGGAACTAAGGAAATTGCCATTCGCCTTCTCCCCACGTTGCTTCACGCTTTAGTCACTTCCTTCCCGCATTCGTCCTCGTAGTCAACTTCCTCTTTCGTCATCCTCAGGGCATTTAAGTTGCGTCACAAGTACGAACATCGAATAAAAAGCTTCGTTTTGCTAGCTTTGGTACAAATGCCAGGCATTATACCGTGCAGCTTCTGTTTACATATTGTTCACAAGTAACTCCCAAAGTATTTCAGACTACACGTCTGACTATGTTTATGGCGAATGGTTACATTTTTCGTTTAGAACCACAGTTTTGATAAATAGTATATAAGATTTTGACGTTTAGGAGACGTCCGGCTTCTAAAAGCATATACAGGAACAAATGCTAGCAGATCTGTTTCTATTATCTGTAGGAAGAATAGTTAGGATCACAAGATTAAATAGAAATAAAGAGCTGTGTTAGCTACAACTGCATTGTTTAAAACTAAATCAACTTCTAAAAACCGGTTAACGTATGGGCAGATATCTGTTCACCACGCACTGAAATCCTTCAGCAATTTTGTCTGATGTAAAGAATATTGTAAGAACAATATCTTGGCAATTCTGTAAGAAGAGAATTGATCAGACCATAATCAATGAAATGTTCGTACGAGAGTAATAACAAGTCTATTGTCTAGCTTTGGGGCATAGAGGCGAATAGAATACAAGAAAAGAAACAATTATATACGGCACTTGCCAACACAGGTTCATTGCACTTATCCATTGTTAACAAATAAGACATTCTAAAAGGACAACTAATATTCATATCATCAACACTACACAATTGCCGTTGTTTACAAGGAGTCCAAGAGTTAATGTTTGGAGTTATCACACAATGAAGTTTGCAATCACTAATGCACTTATCATACGAAAAAGTAGTGTTAATTGCATGTTATCGCATAAACGTTTTTGAGAGTTCGAATCACTTGTGAGACTTCTCTCCTGTGAAGAAAGTCAATTCAATGCTAAGGAAGCTTCATTAGCCCAACAAAGTCGTGACAACAAAGCCTTCCAATTGTTGGCATTAATAAACCCTCTTATTGCCGCCTAGACGAATACAGACGAGAAAACAGTTTTACGCATGCTTCTATGAAATTTGATATTGCTTGTAACTTAGTGTAAAATGTAGCTTTTTTATCTTCTAGTTATTCATCTTCAACTTAAGAAATACAATTGGCCATGTAATGCACTATAAGACTAAGGCATTCATGAATATGAAGATTAGTTACATTACACAATACAGCCTCATCTTGCCAAATAAATACACTAGCGCGAATCTTTCATACCTTTTTTTACCAAAATTGTAGGGGAATAATTTCCCATTCTGCCTTTTTGAAGCTGTAACGAGTAAATTATCATATAAATATATTTAGAGATAATGTTCAGCAAAATACAATTCACGTTATCTCCATAGGGAATTCAAATCTGTCAAATTAAAGTTAACTTTTTTGTTATTAATCTATAATTTGCTCAAGCGAAAGCCATCATCAAATCTCAGGTGATAGTTTACAAAATTTTGTGAAGTTGCTTTCCATAAGGACAACGTAAAAATTAAGTTCCTTCGGGAGGTCATTGATGAACGACAAAAACAATGGATGAAAAAGTGGTGACCTGGGATAAGAATGAAACATGAAGCACAAAATTTACGTCATATTGGTCATTTCAGCAAATCATGTGTCAGAAGTTTGAAGATCTATTCGTAAACAGTCGTAGCTCGTGGAAACTCCAACATGTGCTCCATCTGATACCACATTCGCCCAGACAGTGTTCGAGCCATGAAGCAAAAGAAACGACTAATTGTGATTCTAGAGGGCAAAAAGGCAATCAAAATCAATTGGTAACGCTGGAAGCTCATCCAAAGCCAAAAGACTTTCAGAAAGGTAGTGCATGAGAGTTTGGCTCAGTGGATTTTATTTTAAATACCTTGACGGTATAGGTTAAGAAAGAAAGTATTACCTCTCTTCATCATACGCGAGTTCAAATTTCGAAAGTTTCTCATTCTTGTTCACTATAATATTCTTCTGAGGATATTATCCTGACAACTTCCATTTCTGTTACTTCACTTCATCTGAGTTCTTGTCTCCGCTGGACGTGTGTAACCCATTACTAGCCTTTTCCATTGTGTACTATTTCAAAGACTTATTTTTCTTCATCTTTTTCTTATAATTATTTATGTTTATGCACAATACATTAGGGTATTTAATTAAGAAATAGCAATCCTCCTCCAGACAGTACAGCGGCTGATTTCGATCAAGCTATCTAGCTACTGTCGAAACTCACCACATGAGTGGAAACCAATGACCTCCGGTTCGACTCGCTGCAGAGACATCAGTGTTGTTAACTCAGCCGATAATAAATTATGTAAAATTAGAAAATAACATTGCGATTCGGGAGAGCATATACGTCATTGCCACGAAGCCCGAAACAGTAGACTTTCAGATGAGAGCAGTGACTGACCTAGTGAGGCAAAGTTCAGCAAAACATTGACATAGGTTTTTGATGTCGTGGAAAACATCGACAAATACATTGATGTTTAAAATATCGATGGTTTCAATGTGATGAAACATTTCGAAGTAAAATGTCCTGGTTATAATGGAATACATAACACTTTAGTATTAGTTTAAAGAATATTCTGTTTGAAATTTGACTGTCATCTTAATTTTTTACACATTGTTATATGTAGGCAAGTTTCAAATTGTAGTTTAACGATATTACCTCGTAAAAAATAATTCAAAAATGAAACATTGGAGAAAGGTTAAGAGTAGCAAAAGGTTTCGAGCCTCCTGTGGATCGACAGTAGTGATAGTTGTCAATGGCTGTTGATTGCGAGCAATCCACCAATAAAGTCACCCTGGAAATTTATTTATTCCATGAGAATTTTTTCCGACATCAATGCTTTTACTCGTGAACAAATATATCGATCTGAAGAATGTATAATATTGATCTTATGTTATAATATTGATATTTCTGCTCAAAAACATCGATGCTTTGTTTTGCCACCCGTGGTCTGACCGCAATTACGAAGGCATTCTGCGAGCCACGCTGACAAAGACGCGTGCGTATCAACTTCTGCGAAGGAGGGCAGCCACGTCGAGCTGTGATTGACCACCCAACGGCTGCCTGTGACCTTGGCGCAGTAACTATTTCTGTCTATGTAGCTTCTCAAAATCGCAAAACACTTCCGAATTGGATTCTTAACTGCTGGTACTAAGATTTCTTTAGTCGTGCACTTGACGTAAACCAGCTGTACGCGGTTTCATCCAATCGGGAGCTTGAACGTCCCCATAGTGATGTCAGTGTAGCGACATATAAGCTCCCGATTGGATGAAACCGCAACAACTGATTTACGTCGAGTGCACGACTAAAGAAATCGCACTATAGACGAAGTGATCAGCTCAGCGTCCGTGGCCAAGCGATGTATCGCGTCTGAGAGATGAGGCGCCCTTCCTGGGAACAAGTTGGGCGGCCGACGCGACGCCAGGTATCGCCGGCAATTAGGCCGCTTTGTCTGGGCTTCCCATCGCTCGGGTTTCCGGTGCGGGAGTGGTGGAGGATGGGGGCGAGCGGGGGCGGCGGTGGGAAGCGCGCGGCCGTGAGACAGTTGACAGGCGCCCGGCGCAACGGAGCGGCTCAGGTGTGGAGAGCTCCCCTGGCGCTGGTGCTGGAGACTGCGTCTCAGGAGGCAGCGCGTTGACAAGTGGCTTTGCTAAACATACCTCCCAGCTCACAGCCGGGGGGGGGGAGGGGGACACACTGCCAATTTCGAAAGGGGCGCCGTAGCTTGCGTAATAAAATATTTGATTTTCGTAAATGTTATCAACTAATGGACTCGGCAATACTTCGCTATTAAAGTGTATTGCACATCACGCATTACTGGCCACAAGATTGTTAATCACGTTTTACGCTACGCTTTGCAAACATTCTAATACATGAAAGACTTCCTCGCAAATATGGGTTAGTTCTGTGTCCTGTTCTTTTTTAGCTTGACAGTTCCCAACTAGTAGTGGTACAACAGTACAAATTTTCTTGTATTATTTGTGACTTTTGCCATTCCGGAAATCCAAAGAGTTCAATGAAGAACAGACCTATGCAAGTTTTTAAACTTGCTTTCATCTACCTATCTGTAAAAAAATGGAGGGGTTATTGAAAAAAAATTGCCTTTACTTCAACCAAAAATTACGCGAAAATATTTTCCACATTTTGTAAAGGTAAAAAAAAGATTTTTAAAGATAGGTCTTTAAAGAACAGAGTTCATTTCAGAAAAACCATATTTCTTCAATATTGTACTAGTAACAAGACGTCTAAAGTAGTCACACCTTTGCAAATTCTGAAAATTCGGAGAATACCTCGAAAATGAGAACTGCGCAATTTTTTAAGCATTCCAAAAAATCCAATTTTGTCAAAAATTTGGTGGCATTTTTGAGAAAATTTTGAAAGTGTTAAGGCTTCAATTAAATTACCCCCCAAAATGAATACATCTGTTTCAAATTCGCAGAGACTTGTGCGTGGCCAGATCGATCGAGGAATGTCAGTATTGGAAAATGTCGTCTGAACGGTTTAGGCCCTACCAATGGCCACGGACAGACAGGGACACATTTTGCCATCAACCAATGTTTCAGTGTCAATAAGTCACAAAAAGTAAATTTTGATTATACAAGTGTTAAAGGAGGTAATTTTCTATATATAGGAACAAATTTAAGGCTATTTAGATATCATGTCCCCACAATTCGAGTTTTTCTGACAAAAAAATGCTGCTTTTTCCTGCGGCATCGCAATACTTTTCTACGTAAGTATGTAGTAGACGAAGAGCTATAATTAGGGTCCAAAGTTGTAAAATTATCTCCGCGCTGCGATGAAACTGACAAGAACCCCCGTAAACTAGTGGGGTCTTTGCTAACAATTAATAGTTTTGCGTTTTACGCAGTAGTAATAGATGGTAATAACGGAGTTTATTCAGGTTCAATGAAGATCAATGACATTAGTTCGTTGTTTCAAAAATATATGATCCTTTCGTCAGTACATTGAAGGCACAAAACTGTCAGTCTTTTTATGTAGCAACATGCACAATGAGTCAACACAAAAACCTCCAACTCTGATCGCGCGCGGGGTCGCATTGCCAGCTGACAGCTCGACACGAAGCGGATGCGAAACGGCAGATCAAACCTATAGGGTGGATCTGTGTTCTGGATTCAGCGCATTCGTGGGCCAATACTTTTACATGTATATCTAACCTACTGGTTAAAGTTTATTCAGCAGAATGATCAACAGAAGCAAGAACAACGAGGAGACGTTGTTTCCCATGTTTCAAATACAACCTTATATTTAACATTATTAACATATTGGCTTCGTTTTCAACATTTTAACCCTTTAATCTTCACGACGTAGTCTCAGCTCAGTCTGTGATTGATGCTCATTGTAAATATGAAGCCATCCCAATTTGTCACAAATTAACTGTCCCTGACGTTTTGTTGCTCTTGTGTTGCATCGCTTCACCACTGACCTCAGTTCCATTATCACCCATGTTATGATTCTCTGTTATTTCGTTTACAATGACAATGAGTTATTGTGATTTTGTGGATCGGTCTCTCATCAAGTTTAGTTTGGTTTGTTCCAGAAGCTCAAAAGGATCAAGTGTTAATACGTGAGTATTGTTTTATCTTCTGGTGTTAATTAAAATTATTGGTCGTTTCTGTTAAATTCGTGGTTGACGTGGTTGATGGATCTCCGATTAAGTGAATGTTCCTAGTTAAAAAACTTTTCATTAAGCTATTTGAAAAGCATAAGGCCCAATTCATAATATACAAAACTGTCGGAGCAATATTTTGTTTTCATCTTCGTCTGATCGAAATTAATTATTTTACCAAGAATATTGAATACTGAGAGGATAATTTATGTAGTCACAAATTTGTGACTTATGCCTAACGCCTTATTGTCAATAGGTTTCGTCCTTGTGTAAACTTGTTTCGTTATAAAATTATGAAATTATGAAATCAGTATTTTTCGTTCACAAATTTCAGACGCTATTTCATCTGCTCAACGAAAAACATGTATGAAATGTATGATTTATCCTGGTACAACTAACAGAAAATTGTCTAATCGTGGTTGTAAATAATAATACAGCACAACGCGACAAGATCGTCGTGTCATTAGCCTAAACGACGTAGATACAATTTCGCTTCGAACCAGAAATGCTCACGTCGGAACATTTTACTACGGAATGCTACAGCCCGCGATGGAACGTGCATTTAGCCATGCATCAGTCATGCACATATCGTGCGGCCCCCAAACCGGTGCTGTCTGACGAGCGATCCATGCGTCCGGGGGATACAGCAGAAGAAGCTGCTTTTCCACTTTCCCTTAATCAGTGGCTCGGGCCAACGTTACATATTTATGTTTTCTTTTCCGCCCGGGAGCTGTAAACGTATCTTTCAGGCGACTCTGGGGACATTAAACTAATGACGATTACAGTAATAGCCACTTAAGCGTGCGATCACCACACCCAACTTTTTTACGAGAAGCATTTCAAAGATGTGGAAGCTCGATAGACGATGTTGTAAGATACACCGTGTTCTTTTGTACAAACACTGTCACAGAACACGTTAGTCAGCTGTCCGACCAAGTTATCAAACATCGGTGACGACGGCCGCCGCCGCAAGAGGGCAGGCGCGGCGCGCGGGAGATGCCGCTCCGGGGACCTGCATCACCTGCGGGCAGGAATTCGGCCCAAACCTCCTCTTCCACACAAAGCGACGAGATAAAACGCACGGCTCCGTGTCTCGCTCTCACCGCCGCGCGAAAGTGGAGCTGCGTTATCAAGAGGTCGTAAACAAACAAAGGAGCTCGCGACGGCCCGCAGGAGACGGTGGGGGGGCGTGGCGTGGAGGAGAGGGGCGAGTGGACGCGACGGCTGCGCCGGTGAGGGGGGGGGGAGAGCACGCGTGCCTGCCGGCGCCCGCCCGAGCACCTGCCGCCTCCTCGCATCTGCTGCGGCTGCTGCTGCTGCGGCCGCTGGGCATTGTCTCGCGTGGACGCGCACCGGCCGGCCGTCTACCAGAGAGCGCGCGAGTCGGTCAGACCGCGCGACCGCCTTCAGAGCGTCTTGCCCTGGAAAACTTCTCTGAAAGGGGAACATGCAGGAAACGCCCCCGCCCCCTTACGCACGCCCGCATACGCGAATACTGGCAAACCAACTGTAATATAGAAATGAATCAGTGACGAAGTCACGGCAACATTTTCCTCGTTTCTATAAATACTTTAAGCCCGACGAAAAACATTTTCTTGTTGTAGTTGTTGTAAATCCAGACATGCCTGCGTTTGTGCTACCTGATACCTGATGCTACCTGATGTTTCATGGCTAACGTTAGGAGTTCGTAACGTCATGGGTAACGTTAGGTTAATTCGCGCATTAGCAAGTCGACATGTTAATGACCCCGAACGGATGACTTCGAACCTCAGACACTACCGTTGCCATTACCATAGGTACTGGCATTAGCCACTGGCAGCAGGGTAAAGTTAAGGGATAGTCCGCCATTAAGGCGTCTTGTGCGCTCCCAAAAATATTTTGGCTTAATAATATCGGAAATGACGATGAAGGCTTGTTCATGAGGCTTGGTCATTAGAAAGTAATTGATCTATTTAGTTGTTCGCCAAAGTTTTGGAAATAAGTATTGATATTATCAATTTAAAATGTACTGGATTAAAAAGAAAAACAGAATATACCCAACATGAATGAAAAAATATTTAAAAGAAAACATTATTTCGCGTCTGTTGGATCAGTAGCTCCCCCTAGAAAAATACTGGGGGCGCCTCTACATTTGATTCATTTTCTTATTCGTATATAAATACCCAGTCACTGCGTGAGTATATTTTTGAAAGCATCAATTATTATAATTATTCTTTTCTGACCAGTAAATCAGTTTTTTTTTCTGGAAAAACTTATGTAAATCCAACATTGGATTCCAACACTAATAAGCAAAATAAATACTCCAATTTTGCTTTGTGTTGTCAAAGAGGTAACTGGTTACCTGCAGCGGAAAGGAAATCTATTAATGGAAAGTTTCCTTTTGCACACTCGCGCTGGCTGCAGGTACCCGTTTGAAACTACCCCCAGCGCTGCCCGCGGCGGAATATTACTCGTATGCCAGAAACCATTTGAGAGCTTCCATCTGAATGGGGCAGCTGGACAGGGTTCCTCTTCCGCGTGAGTGACTCTTCGCCATAGCTACGCACAGCGATCGACTCCTCACGCTCTTTGTTATTGTGAGAAGCAGCTCAGATGATTGAACACAATGCCGAGGTCCTAAAGAAACTTAAACACCGAAGGAACAAAAAGAACAATTCAATTAAAGAATTGAAAAAAGGGTATAGTTTTAACGCTCGTCTTTGTTATGAATCGCACTTATACAATAAAATCCTCTTCAGTAAAGAAGACTACTGATTAATTGGATTGTTGGTGAAGTGGATTGGAAGTGGAAGTGGTTGGTGAAGTGGTTAATTAGATTGGTTGTTATTTATCAAGACTACTGATGTTTACAGTTTATAAACACACTTCGGCTCGAGGAATTATCTTCAACGTTTGTTTTTTACTTAAAAGTAATAGAACTTCTTGTAATTAATACAACAAATACGAGTCGTTTAAATAATGTACCTAAAACCTTAACCTTTCCACTCTGAACGTCCTCTAATATATCCATCTGTGTTATTTTTGGCACCAGTAATATTTTGAAACATTAGATATTAGTAAATTCTTTTGAAAAAGCTGCTTTTACAGTCACGCGTCAAACATTTAACGTCAATCTATTCGCCTTTTGTTGGTAGCTTTTAAATCCACAATGGCTAGTTTCATCTCTCGATAGTCTGCAGCAAAATACTCCTTGTAACTTTATTCGTTCTTTTTTTGTAAATGTGCAGTTTGTTCCTCACATTCACGAAGGGAAGTCAACGTGACTCCATTGTTTATTTTGAGACAGCCTCCTGAAAGTTAAAGGACATGGTAGGTGTGATTTCATTGGGCGAAGTCATGCCCACGGTGCGAATGGGAGGCATTTAAACGAGGCCTACTCACCACGCCACGCCACCCTCATCCGCGGGGAATTTCCAATCACTCATAGAGTGAGCATCCTTTCGACCGCAACCGAGGGGAGAGCAGGCCCTTCCCTTGCAATGTTGCCTCACGTCGGGAGTGATTCAGGAGGGACCACTCATGGAGAAGTTGAGGACTTTTTAATCCGAAACTGCTTAGGATTAAATTGTAATGATAATGAATTAACTTTATCAAAGAGATGGAATGTGAACAGACTATGAGGATAAATCTTCCTACCAATCTGACCGGGGAAAATGTAACCGAGCGTTTATGCAAGACCAGGGCCCAGTGAGTCAATATTGCACGTTTGTAAGAAGACATATATATCCTCTACTTTCAGCTTGTTAATTAAGAGTTAGTTTCGAGAAGAGTACCTCCAAATTTTATATAGTCAAAAATATCATTAAAATGTTGCAATTTTTATATTGATATTCTTCGAAAGCTTTCCTCTGAAGATTATTTTCTTGGGGGTTTTTTAATGGATTTCGAAAAACATTTTTAAAAATTTTTTAAAAAATATTTTAAAAAATACTAATTTTTGGAATACCTTAATGTCTACTCCATATGAACATTTCTTGCCATTTTGGATCCTGAATATTATTTATTTATATTTCTTCAACTAATAAAGAGTAATAACATAAGTGCAATTAATTTGCATTTGGATTTGAAGTATCCGCCTTCAAACATCACCCATCAATTTGTAGTTAATTCCAGAAGAACGTACTTTGAACTCATGGGGCTAAATGTTATTTGCTCTCTGTATGGCACGTTGCAACCGTGAAGTCGTGTATACTTTCGCAGGACGCGTCCTGCAGCACCGCTCTCAAGGACGCTGGCAGGAAGTGCAGTGCTGAGTTGACACACGTCATAGGATCCCCGGCGCGGAGCCCGGCGGTGGGTGCCTTCCATTTCGTGCCCTTGGACATTCGCTTGCCAAGACTCGGCAAGACACGAACCAACTCTACAACACATTGACGCAAAATACACCGCTTCTTCGACGGATAACTTATGACTCAATTCTATTAACGACCTTTCAGATGTTATGATCACGAATTAAAAATAAAATAAATAATGAAAGTAAGTATCTACTATTGGATAAATACCAATAAAATGTTAGCAGATGGACAGTTGTTTGTGAAAAACCATTATTCCGGTATCAGACCCTCCCAGAACCAGAATTTCTGTCACTTTCTCTAACTTTGCCTATACAAGAAAGTAAATGATTAATTAAAATAATATAAAATTAATAAATGCTAAAATTAATCAATTAAACAAGGTAGTTTCTCATGAATTCTTCTGCCTACGCCATTAGGTTTCCGGATTTCAGAAGGCATCAGAGCGCAAGGAAAAGGGAGCAACGTATCGTTGGAGCTGATTCTTTTCTGCTCCAAATGAGCGCCCTCATATTGTCGGTAGCCAGGTATTTGCCCACTGGGGCCGACGTCGGCGAGATGAAACGAGCCTCTCCCTCCTTGGGCGGG